>JAWLRI010000168.1:520624-569625 GCA_034781795.1 Crypturellus tataupa | reverse complement strand
TGGTTTTTGTTTTTTTTTTTTTTTTTTTTTTTTTTTTTTTTTTGTTAAGCAGGATATCTCTCTTTTGTTGCAGGATCATTTTGGCTTACCAGATCAGATTCCAAATAAAAACACTTGTAGCAGTGTAATTTTGTTCTAAGCTCACAAGCCTTAAGATTGTGTCAGACACATGTTCACTGAAGGCAAAGAGCCTTGCAAGAAAACCTACTGAGAAGCTGCTGCTTTAATTGCCAGATCTTAGGATCACTAGGACGTAGCATCAAAGCCTACTTACAAATTACAACAAAATTACAACAAAAATTTAATCAAAATAACTTTTTAACTTTCTGCCTGTCACAACACTGCTTTTCTCTCCAGTTATTTTCTATTACTTCACATGGGTGAAGAAGAAACTTGAATATTAGAAAAATGTGGAACTTTTAAGATTACATTTCTCGAGCTGCACTTCTGAAAATATCGTCTAGACAGCATTTTAGTTCAGAGGTTTTTCTTTATCACATGGTAGCTACCATAAAAACCTGGCCATGTTATATTTGTCCCCACAGTGATTTTGTCAAAACTGTCTCTATTGCTGCTTTCTTGCAGGGACACCAGACTTATAGCCTGACTGCTCAGACTTACTTATATTTGGATTCCTTGCACAATGAGGGAGATTGTATGCATTTATGAAGTCTTTCCAACATTTAAAGTCAATGATTGACAATATTAACAGACTGAAAGCCATGAAAGCTCAAAGGAATGAGGTTTACTTACAGAAATCAGCAGATAAGGGTTACCTTTGTTATGGGAACATTGTTGTCATTGTTGTCCTTCAGCAGGGTGAATACAAACTAAGAGAACAAAAGCACCATCTCTCAGAGAATTAGCACAGGTTTTTCGCAGATTAGAGTCAAAATGATTTAAAAAAATAGACCTTTTTTTTTAAAGTATGTTTTTAGTGTTGGACAGTTTAGGGGACTGTTTCTTGGCTTGAGTCTTTTGCTTATTTGCGGTGGGCCTGTACTGAAGGAAGGAAAGGAGACCTTGATGGCTGGATGGGAACAGTATTATTGAGTACCTTGAGACAGCTGTACACATAGAGAGTTTTGTTTGTGCAGTCCATATATTGACTTAAAATTTCTTCAGAGAAAAGGAAAAACACAGGAGAGGAAAGAAAGGGAAGAACTCCATAGTACCCTGCCAAAAAGCAAAGCGAAGCAATGGGGTCTCCAGAGAAGGGTCCCTTCCAGTATCTTAACCAGTGTAGTGAGGATGATGACAACATGAAGGTCTGTTCTTGCCAGGGTTTTAACCATTGTAACCCCAGCCTTTGCATTAGGATGTAGCCCAGCTCCTTGTTAGTTGTTCCTGTTGATGGTGGTGTCTGTGCTGTTCGGGGGACAGAGTCACTCACAAAGGGTACAGCTGTTTAAAACATTAAACTTCAGGTGTGCCTGTGGGTAATAATTACAGGCTGCTTAAACAACCATTATCTATTTATTATTTGCTAAGTCTTGTTTTTTCCCCAGTATAAACAAAAGGTAGAAGATGGGCTAGGAAGGGGGGAAGCTGGGAAAGGATTCTCATGCGGTGAGCAAACACTTCTCATGGGTAACGATTTGGTAACAGTATTATCATTTTCAGGTGTAAAGTCATGAGAGTAACAGCACAAAGGGCAAGGGTGGGAATGAACGGGAAAAATATGGATGCAGTAACTTTGGTGGAAGGCTGCACAGCCGAAAGTGAAGGGCTGGCTGTAGGAGGCCCTTGGCAATACAAAAGTGAATGGACTAGCACACACCTTCGTGCAGCAGCACATGCTATTCAGGAGTGATGCCGTGTTTGTAGATATAAGTTATTATCACCACCCTGGACTCAGAGCCTTACGCATGAGAACCACACTGCTCATGAGGAGGTAAAGGAGGCAAAAAAGTACGGTGCAGTAACTGCAGTTTCCCCATAACGTGGTTGCATTTATGTACTCAAGCTGGTTCTCTAAAATTTCTCAAACATGGCCTGTAACTTCAGGCTTCTTTTCCTGTACTTGAGCTTGCAGAACATCAGCTTTTTCATCAGTGAGTGACAGATCTAAGATAACTACTGCATCATTATCTTTATTCTTTATGTATTATCTTTTTCCTCATGGTGTGTGAGATTTTGCAAGATATGGTAATAGAGAAAAAGCAGTGTAAAGTTGATTTTTTTTTTTACCTAGAAATATAATTCATTTCCCATATGAAATGTTTTGTTCAGAAGGACTTTTTATCAACTGTTTTTCTCATAAGCCAAGAGTTTACTATTTCTGCTGAACAAATGAACTTTAGACAGGGTCATTTTGTGATTCAAACTGTACAGTAACGCAGAGTGCCTGAAGTTGTGTTATTTCACTTAAACCCAAGTGTTTCAGCATCCTAGGTTTACCAGACCAAAAATAGAAGGAAGAAAAGAATTGCTCAGCTGAGACAAAGTTGAGAGAAAAAGAAAGTCCATCTGGATTGCTTGGTTATTTTCCCAAGGAATAAATGCTACTGTGAGGCTGATAGTTGAACATTCTCTGAATAAACATTGCCCCATTTTTATTATCTAAGGTGCTATTTCTTTCTCTCCTTCCAGAGTGTGGAGAGCACCCAAACACTCTGAGGGCTCTGCTTGCTTTTGGTAGCAAAGAGTCCCTCCCTCAAGAACCTCACGATCTAGAAAGGCACCACATATAGGGCACCATGACCAGTCTGTTACAGATGGGCAACCAAACCATGGAGGATTGCAAACAGTCCCAGTATTTCTATGGCAGAACCAACCACTCCAGCTCTGTCACCAGAAAGCTAACTTTTCCTTTTTTCTTTTCTTTCCTTGACAGCCTTAGCTTTTTAGTGCATCCTGTAAAAACATAGTTGTGCCCTCAAATATTGGTGTTAAGAGACGGGTAGGAACAGAAGCTCCGTGAGTCTGCAAGAGCGTTCACAATTTGCATGTAGGAAACTATTTTCTCAACCTAAGAACTTGCAGTCTGCAATGCAGGAGAGAGTTAAAAGCATGACCCAGTTAGTTTTTAAAGCCATTTTCTGTATTGTAAAGCACATTAGGGAATAACTTGAGGGCATGGGTTGGAGACTAGAGTGTCATAGTTTCTTAAACATAGGAAACAGCCGATTGTCCTTATCCTATATACAAAAATTATATACTGTATGCTCTTAGTAATGTCAGCCAAGCCTCTATCCTGTAATTAGCGTGTACTTACACTGTCAGACCACCTGCTTTCTTTCAAGTGGCTTTCTGGTTGAACTGTTATTATACATTCTTACTGTACTCATTATTCAGGCCTTTCTTTAAATTGCTGTGCTTTACCTGTGTTTTTCTGTCATGCAACAGCTGATACTGTCGCCACAGGTACTTCCTGTTCTCCCGAAACCCCAGGTGTCTCTAGCATCCTTGTGGGCCTTGCTAAATGAAATAGGAAACTATTATCGATCTAAAAAGGAAATAGGGAACACTAGTCCTGTCTGCCATTCTCTACTTTAACTCTTTCATGTAAGCATGAAAGCATGTAAGGATAAGCAGCTGGTTATTCTGAGAGGAGCAGAAGACTTTTTTATTTTATGCAGATCCCAAAGGGTTTTTTCCTTCCCTCCCCGTTTTTTCCCCCTCCAAATTTGTCATCTATGCTTGTGAAGTATTTATGTAATATACAAGAGCCATTTGCAGTATTGAAAGAGGCTCCTTCTTCACATTTTTTTTAAACATTTCCCTAAGAGTTTCTTCTTCCAACCAAATATTGAAGAGATGGAAAACTTCTCTGCATCGCAGCACTTCATATGCTGTCTGGCAGACAGCAGACATGCAGACAACGGAGTGAATGTCATTTTTCGTCCATGAGACAGAGTGATTGAAAATGCTTTCTGTAGGGTAGGCTGTGCTGTAAGTGAGGCTTCTTGAACTCTGAGGCTCTGTTGAGTAAGAGGAGTCTGCAGAGTGGACTGAAAGAAAGTCCATAGAGTGTTGTGCAAAGAACAGCTGTGTAATCACAAATTTGAACACTCTAAGTCTGGATTCTGAAAAGTGTCTCACATATCTGATGAAGTGCCATGGGCTTTTGAAAAGCACCTTATGAGCGTCTTCATGTGTCTTTTTCTGTGTTACTGCAAAATTCTCACTTGTAATCTAGTGACAAGCTCAACAAAAGACCATCAGGAAGCTGGTTTCCCCTCTAATGGAGGGGAAGCTGCCTTTCTGAACCCTGTGCTGACAGAACTTGTCTGCAGTGCTTCCTATAGCATCAGTCTGACCGCAGAGGAATGTCAACACCTGATGAGAAGGTGGCCACTGAACATGAGAGTTTCAGCCCTCAACCAAACATAATTAAGATGCTTTTGTCAGATTGTAAGCTGACCCAGATGGGTCGAGAAGAAAATCTAAAGCAGAGTGAAAAACTGGATATATTTCGTGGACACTACCGTGTCTTTTTAGACTTTTGTTAAGTTATTGTTTTTTTTTTGTTTTTTTTTGTTTTTTTTTTTTTCACTTTTGTCCTAACTGTAGCTTGATGCTAGGAGCATTGTGGAGGTTTTTTTTTTTTTTTTTTTTTTTTTTTATTTGTCTTTTTTTTGTCCTTGTTTGCACTGTTTTGTTTTGATTTTTAAGTAAGTTGATGCTGCTGTAGCAGTGCTAAAAGATCCTAACATTGTGAACCAAATGGTCCTTAGAGCTTGAGGTCACCCGCTCTGAAGGTGATTGATGTGGCTGCCTGCATGCTGTGAAGGTTGGGTTGTGCATCGCCAATAGCAGAGCAGGAGAAGGAAGAGAGATTTTCTGTTAGTCAGTGATTACTGAAAAGAGACAAACGAAAGAGGACCCCTTAGCACTGCCTCGTGATGTTCAGATTGCCACTCCACAGATTTTCACACCCAGTTCCTAACAGGCAAGCTCCTTTGAAGCTCCTTTTCTGGCCGCCCCCTTCCACTCATGCTGGTGTTTCCTAGAGGATGAGCGAGATCTGCTCCACTCAGGAAGCGTGGTGCGATCACCTCCTAGCCCTGGTGACCCGCTGCTGCGGACAGCCAGGGCAGAGGTCCAGTCTCTCCAAACAGCAGACCAGTCTGCCCAAACAGCAGACCCGTCTCTCCAAACTTCCCTGTTTGAGTCAGGCTTCTTGCGGACTCATGCCTGCGTCACTGATGTGGGAGGCAATGCGTGCTCCTACCTTGTGTATCCCTCCAGCTTTCCTGTGCCCTAGATCCTGGCCTGCACAGCAGGGAGACCAGACAAGGTTTCTTGCAGTTAATGGGTAGTGCTAATGTGCAGTGGGAGCAGGAGACGACAGGTGCTGCTGTGAACGGCCACAGTTTGCTAAAGGTGAAGTTACCGTAACGCTGCGGTCAGGTCTAAGTGGCCGCGAGTGAAATCTTGGGCCCGGGCACGCAGAGTCCCTCAACGCGACTCTGGGACTGGCCAGTAAGTGAGGGGTAAACTAACTGACAGACTTCGTTTTAAAATATTGTGGTTATATTTGATTACAGATGTTTTAGGAATAAGGATCTGATACTTCCCAGACTCTGCTTTTTTAAAAAAAAGCTTTCCTTACACAGAGAGGACATGCGTGGGTGAAAGACAGAAGCGGTCTGTCTGGTTGCTATTCCTCTTTTTAGGATTGCTCTGAAGCAAATGGATGACGCTGCCATGCTGCTTAAACCGGTTGACCTTTCCAATACCGGGTTTCCAGCGCTGTCCATAAAAACCCCAATAACCCATCTGTCCTATCCCCTACCACAGAAACCTGGAAACTGAGCCTGAAGCCCGATGCCTTCCCAGTGCTGACTAACACCTGAGTGCAGCCAGGAGAGTCCCTGCTCACCCCAGCACCGCCCCGCTCTCCGTCCAGCTGGGCTGCTCAGCGTGGCACCAGCCCCCTGGAAAGGGGAAGAACACCGTGTTTCGGGGACCTGTGCTGCTGTGGCGCAGGCCTGGGTGCCGCCACGAGAGCACCACGCTGGCGCCGGGTGGCCCTTGGGAGCGTGGCGCCCCCGCGTGCTCCGCGCGGCTCCGTCCCGTTGGGCTCAAGCTTGCCCCTGGCTTTGTCTCACGCTGGCCATGGATCAGAGTGGGACCTCCTGTCATGGCACGAGGTGCTGCCTCGTGGGCAGGTGAGGAGGGGAACGGCTCCTGTCCTCATGCTGGGCAGCCTGTGTGCCCTGCCCCAAGGCCTGCTCGTGTAGCCTGTCATTCTGTGTGCAACACTCAGCTCCTGTGGGGTTTGTCTCTGATTTGTCTTTACTTTTCCTCCCTCCTTCTTGTACTAGTCTTAACAGGACGCTGCTATGCGGAGAGGGCAGGGGAGTGTGAGGTCCCACCAAGCTCAACAAGCGGCAGTTTTCCTGTAGTGCTTCACCTCAGGCACGCAGCGTGATGAGGCTGATAAATGGTCGCAATAATCGGAGGGTGAGTGACGTGCCCATGGTTATACCAGAAAGTCTGGGTTGGGCTTGGAAGGAGGTAATGCCTCCTCCCTGCTCACATGCCGCCCTCCTGTGCTGTTAATAACAGTCCCATCCCTCCTTAGCGCTGGTGGCTTCCACCACGAGACACCGAGCACCTCCGTGGGGCTGAGGCTGGGACGATGCTGCAGCTAGAGCCCTGCCCCATGCCAGCCGAGGGGTGTGAGGAGGATTGAGCAGCCCTCCCGGCCTCCTTGCCAAAGCACAGCCCTCTGAGGTGAGGAGCTGACCCATCCCCGGGCGAAAGGCACCTTCCTGGGCCAGATGTTGCTGCCGTGAGGAGGGTCCGCACGCAGCGAGTGCTGCCTGTTACCAGCGCAAGCGTTGAGCTAAAATGAGTTCATCTCAAATTGCAATTCTGTGCTAGAGTGCCCGTGACATTATTAGGCTAGTGGAGCTCCTCAGAAGCGCCTGTGATACGAACCAGAAGCTTCTGATACAATTACAGCCGTGTGTACAACATCGTGATGATAATAGGGCAGAATAGCCAAGCAGCCGTGTCAGAGGCTTGAGAAGCATTTTCAAACCCCGACTTTAATTAACAAGGGCTGACACAGTGTTGACATGGCTGTTCCTAGCAACCAGGAGGGGAAGTAGGAACAGAAAGAGGTGAAGAAGAAGGAGGGAGAAGGCAGATTTGGGGGCTACTTTGTCCTGCTGTCACATTAAACAGCGGATTGCAGAAGAGGAGAGTGAAAGCAGAAGTGAAAAAGGAAGGAAAAGCTCAAAAGAGCAGGAATGAAGAAGGGATCAGAAATAAGGTTTAATAAACCATAGAAATAACACAGGTAGTGGCTTTCAGCCTGTGGTTGTGGACCACATGTGAGAGCTCTGCCAAGGCGAGTGGGTTTCCCGAGCAGCCCTGCACGCTCACTCACACAGTACAGTCACCTGCTTGGTGAAACTGCTCACAGTCTCGTCTCTGCTGTGGAAAGGGCACCGAGTCAGTGGATACTGAAGACTATCAGTGTGGAGCACCCCTTGACAGCCCCTTTCCTGGCCTGTGTGCACACAGTGTCCTGACTAAAGAGATACAGGCACATCCTGCATCTCCAGAGAAGGCTGCTGCATCTCCAGAGGGTTGCGAGGGCAGCTTCCCTCTTCTAGATTTGTCATGATTTGTCATTTGTGAAGACACAACTATTTGTTTCATGTGGTGAGGAGGGGTCAGCAGCTCCAGCTCGGAGAGCCAAGGCTGGAGCCATGCTCTTGGTGGCCTTGGCCCCTCCTGGCGGCTGCAGGTGTCCCAGGGAGAACTGTGGGGCGGCTCCTGTCAGCCCTGTCCAGCCCCCGGCACCCTCAGAGCCCCAGCATGCTCCATCCTCCACTTGTTGTCAGGGCTTTTGCTCCACAGTCACAGGGTAGCAGTGAGGAGGCCCGGGGACACTTGTTGGGACGTGGCTGGTGGCATCTCTCGCTTTACTCTCTTACTTAACCATTTCTTCTCTTTTGGGTTTTCAAGGTGAGTTCTTAACTTTAAAGCAACTTAACTTAACTTTAAAGCATTAAATACTTTTGCAGAAAATCACTTCTTACTGAAAATGACATCAGCAGATACCCAGATTATGGCTGCTAAGTCATAGGCAAACCTGGAAATGGAATGTCTTTTGGCATTAATACGTTTCCAGATTGCCTCTGATAGACTGTTGCATAAGCGATGCTGCCATCATCGCTCGCAGCATGTGTTAGCCCATTCAAGTTTTGCAAATGTTGGCATAAGGGAGATGAGGAAAGGAAACCTCTGGGGCACAGAGCAGCCGTCTCGCAGGGCTGATACTGCTCCTTCTGGGGTGACGCAACCTGGGGGTGAGGGGAGACATCCCCGCACTGGTGATGAGCAGTTTGCTTTGGCAACCATCCTGCGTACTGTGGAAGAAACCAACACCCAGGGATGATGCTGCAAGCACGGTAATTAACTGCAACCCCCCCTAGTACGAGCAATGCTGCACTCGCCACCTCTAGTTGCAGACAAATTAGGAAATTTAAAATTACAGTGTTCACAAGAGGCAAACTGTTTCCATGTGTGCATGTCTGCATTTTTTTTTATTATTCTTTGCGCAGTTGCAGGTGGCACATAGTTATGGGTGTGAGTGTTTGGCCTTTAGAAAGTCCTCAAACAGTCTTTTCTACCTGTGAAGTCCTGTAAAAATGTGAAAGAATAGTAAACTGTGTGTTCCCATACTGACACAGAACAGCTGAGTAGCAGTTGTTTGAAAACAACTACTTTGGGTAACTCGGTTGGCGTAAATCACCAAATCCTGTCAGAACCAGTGGAACTACATTAGTTTATGTCAGCTGAGCACCGTCCCCTGAGCGTTCGCAGCACAGCCCTGGTTTTGCCCATGTGCATCTCCCACCATGCTCTTGCAGGGGAAGCGCAGTCACGGGCGCAGGGAAGCAGCGCAGGGACATTCACACGCTCCCATGCGGATACTTGTGCCCGCTATCATAACCCAGGTCACTTTTTTCCCCCTCCCCTGTGGAAAACCAGAAGGCGACGGTGCCTCTGGGGGGCACCGGGGCAGCCTCGGCCTTGTCCAGCCATTGCAGCTGGGCTCGGTGGGCTGGGCTGGAGGCGGCGGGCGGCCTGGGGTCCTGGTCTGGGGCGGTGAGGCCGGCAGCGTGGCCCGCGTGAGGCGGCTGCGTGGTGGCCGGACGTGCACGGCGGCGCGCGTGTCACCGCACACTTCCTGCGGTGCGTTCGTGACCGCCGCTCCGGTTTCCGGTAGCTCGTAGGAGACCGGAGCGTGTCTCTGCCTCCTCGAGCGTTTAATATCACACACATGTACACGGGAGGGGGGAGGAGGAGGAGGAGGAGCGCGAGGAAGGGGAGGAGGAGGAGGAGGAGGGGGAGGGGGGCCGGGGAGCAGCGGCGGCCCCCTCCCCCGCGCAGCCCCTGAGCGACATCCCGCTAATCGCACCGTCCAATACAGCCAATATCGCACGGCTGCCCCCGCCCGTGCCCCTATGGACCGGCACCTGCAGGTACGTGGTCCGCCGGCGCGCGCAGCGCGCGTGCGTGTGCATGCGTGTGCACACGCGTGTGCATGTGCGTGTGCGCGGCTCTGCCCGCCGACTGCGCGCCGCATCCAGCGTCTCCCTGTCTTTGTGCGCAGCAAAGGGCTCCCCGGGCAGCGCAGCCCTCTGTGCGCGGGGCAATGCCGGGGTCAGGCCCCTTCCCCCAGAATGATTCCCCCCCCTCAATACTCCTCCCCAGGGGAGGTAGCGGGGGAAGGTGCTGCGCATTGCAGGAGGGTATTAAAATTGCTGGAGGGCAGCATGAGGGGCACAGTGCCGGGAGCATCTCCTCATCTTGGGGGTGCATCACGGGGGATCGGCCAGGCAGCAGCACCCCGGCGTGGAGCTGGCGCCAGGGTGCCCCATGCCACATCCTCGCTGTCAAACTTGTCTGGTGTCCGTGGCAGACGGGCAGGCGCAGGGGTCCGGGATGGAAGCAGGGAAGGAGCCGAAACGCGCAGGGAGAGCGGCGCGTGGATGGCCGGCACACTGAGCCCACTCGGTGCTATGCTGAGCCCGCCTGGTGCAGAGCCTCCTTGGTGCTGAGCCCGCTCGGTTCTGCGCCGAGCCTGCCTGGTGCTGAGCCCGCCTGGTGCTGCCCCGAGCCTCCCCAGCGCTGAGACTCTTTGGTGCTTGAGCCTTCTCCGTGCTGAGTGTCCTCGGTGCTCAGCCTCCTTGGTGGCTGATCCTCCTTGATCCTGAGCCACCCCAGTGCTGAACCTCCTCGGTAGCTGAGCCTCCTTGGTGCCAAGTCTTCTCGGTGCTGATCCTCCTTGGCGACGAGCCTCCTCGTTGGCACCGTGGCTGGTGGAGCAGCCCCTTCCCCGCCGGAAAGCGCGGCACGTCCCCCGGTGTGTGGGTTGGGAGCTCAGACGGCAGTCAGGCTTGCTACCCGCCAAAGGGATTGCAGGGAGCCCCCCCTCCCACAGAAACTAAAAAATGCACCGAGCAATAATAAAATCCTCTGTGCATGATTGATATTCACCATTTCAATGGTCAGTCTGCAAAGTTTTTGCTTTTGCCTGGCTTTTCTACCATTCCCCCACTACTCTGTGTAGAAATACAATCCTTAGAAGTTGTGTTCTGCAATGCTAAAACTGTGGTAGATGCTAAACTCCAGGCTGCCAAGGATAATAATAATTTCTCTTTTTCTTTTGATTTGAAGGAAAATGGCACCAAGCCCTCAGTGTACTTGTTAGCAACTGTGCAAATTTGCATAAATCAAATTATTACATCCCTCCACTGCACTTCTAATGGCAACTTTTTGGGGTCGTGGATTTGGTTTCTTCTGTTTTAGTTCCTTTCTGCTTGGAGCAGGCTGTCCCCCTGGGGTCATTCCAGGTCGGGAGTGAGCGGTTCCTGTTTCCCCCCTGCCCAGGTTGGTTTTGCTGCTCTCTGGGTAGCTCCAACCTGCCTGGCTGTATTCACAATGCTACAATCAGCCCCACAGCCCTCTCCAGCCCCACGCTGGGGCCTCGCGACGCCCCACGATGCGTCCATCGTTCCCACCACCTTCCTGCCCGGCCTCAGCATTAGCAGCAGCCAAGTGAAATGGACGGGTGGGGGGTCCTGCCCGCCACTTGTCTTGGGATGGTTTTTAAGACGTAGCTGTAGGAGTGTCCAACCCATTTTTGCCCACTTTTGAAGCCATGCAAAAGTAAATGTCAGAAGCCACATGGTTCATGTGCCCATCTTCTGAGTCGTGCTGAGTGTGTCGCACAACCTGGGCTAATCCGCACCCCTCTTTCCTCTCCACCTGCAGCTTTCAGCAAAAAAACACATTTTTCAACATTGTGCTGGAATTTATCGGCTCTTTGAAGTACTCAGGAAAGGTGAACTGACAGACCGAGTTGGTAGTTTACATAATTTACACCCAAACAAGCCATAAAGAGATAAGACATAACAAAGAGATATTGTACAAACTAAATATTAACAGAAAATGTTTGTGGGTAGATTCTTGTTATGTGCAGTTTAAAGGTTTTATGGGAGAGAGATGCAGCGTAGTTCCTCTTTCCAGCGGTGCCAGACCCTCAGCCCTCATCTGAACAGTGTAGCACAGATTTTCTTCGTGTGGCATTAAAATAGAACCAGGCAATCTACAACTTCTGAAAAAAAAAAAAACCTGTAACAGCTTGAGTACTGTTATAGCAGTACCCAGCAAGCTGTGTTTTTTAAAGCAAACATATCCCGATGTTGCTCTTTTTGTGGCCCTCTGTTTGCTCCTGGAGTGGTGTATCTCTGCGCTGGAAGTCTCCAGCGTGCCGGTACTGCACCATGAAGGTTTCTGTAGGTGAATTTGCTGAGAATTTAGAAAACAATGATTCTGTTTTATTCACACAAAGAGAAGGCGCTATATTCAGTGACTCTGCAAAGCTATAGGAATTTACTTTGTCTGCAGGTCACATCTGGCAATCATTGATGCCATTTGTTGAGTGGACCCTGAGTCACACCTTCGTGCTAGTCCAGCTGGGTGTTTACGGTGAATAGCGACTTTAACTCAACAGAAGGCCTTGGGGGCTCCTCAGTGCAATCGTGATCCTCTCAGTCCCCTGACACCTCTGCGTGTCGCATACGTGTCAACAGCAATGCAGAAGGACGAGGAAAGCCCAGAAGGCCTAAGCACGGGTCTGGCAGACAGGAGACCATGGTCCCAATCTTGGCATTGATTCCCTCCCTACCACTGTCTTTCCACATCTGCACTACTTACGCAACTCACAAAGGTGGTGTGAAAATTAACTGCTGCTTGCCAGGTACCCTCTCGGAAGCCTGCACGGCCACTAATCCTCTGCAGGATTGTTATGCATCTGGTAATTCAAGTGTAACAAGCTGGGCATAAGGCTCTGCTTTCAAGTGCTACTGCTCTGTTCCTTTCTGCAAAGTAAAAGACGGTGAGGAGAAGCTTATTGACTTACTTAAAATAAAGAAAAATTTCATCAGTTTTATCTGATTCCTTTTCTATGAAAAATTTTTAGAAAGTAATTTTACTTAAAGTGGAATGCTTCCTTGATGGATCTGGGTAGTAGCTCGAAGGAAATTGGAAGCACTCAGAAAAGATCCATGGAGCAGAACTGCTTCATCTTCAGTTACTTGACCTTGGCTCTGATTTGCTGATTTATGAACTTTATTTACTGGCAGCATCGGTAAATTCTCTTGCAAGACAGAAATTACAGAATACCAGTGCTCTATTTCGTTTCCTAGGTAACACATACAGTGCACAGATTCCATAATGAGACCCTTGCCTGGCTAGTGATGGTATAAATATTCCTTGTTTGATAATTCTGGCTCCTGAAATAAACAAAAGGTCTTGTTTGTATGACTGCTAAAACTCAAGCAGTCAAAATCAAACAGAAATAATAATAATAAAAAAAATAAAACAGATATCTTCAATGCAATGAAAATGTATTGTAATTTACCGAGTAATATGTACAGTGATCTAAGCTGGTGTCTTTCAGTAAAATATTTTTTTTTCTGAGAGCGTTCAGTGAAAAGAATGCCTCTCAGATCCTCCATTACGTTGAGCTTCATAAACCTTTCCTATGTGTGGCTGATTACGACATGTGCAAAGAAATAAGCCATTTTACATCATTTCGGGGCTATTCTCAATTTCAATAGTAGACATTTTCCACGTTTTCTGGACTGCCAGCTTTTATCGCACTCATTTCATAGCTGGAGATTTCCTTCACGTTACTCTTTTCCCGTGTCCTGTTTATTGTTTAGCAACAGGCAGGATCTGCAAACTTTCACTCATGTGACTAAGTTGCATCACATGGACCCTGCTGGACTCCAGGCGTCCTGGGATTTTAGTCTGGTGGGAAGTTGCATTAACAAAAGTTTCCCTGTAAGTGCAAAATCACAGGATTAAATCCATGGTATTCAATGAGGGAGCGCTATGACCTGCTGCAAGTTTCCCCTTCCCACTGCAGGAGCTGAGAAGCTGTTATCTTCTGAAAAAGTCTCAATCCTTAACTATTTTGTATGCACAGTTTATACATAATACTCAAGACTTGAAAAGACAAGAGAAGAGAGGCCTCTCCCCTTTTTTTTCTCCAGCTTTGTGTATTTCCTTACTTTATCCACTCTTTTTACATGGTCAGTGTATTATTTTCCTCTGTGATGTTTGTTAAAGTGAGTCTATTTGATTAGCATGGACTATCAGGAAAACATAGAGCAAAAAAATTTTTTAAAAACAATAACATAAATAACGTAGATGTGGGCAGGCATCCAAAGGCAGATGTTGCTTAGCAGCTTTGGCAACTGGACTAGATGAGAAGTTGTTTTTTTTATTTTTTCCTTCTTTTTAATGATGAGCACTGAATGAATGCAAACAGCAACATCTTAGCAAAAGAAATAAGCGAAAAAGATATCCATAAGATATATTCTCTAGTCTTCTACAGTAGTTTTATTCAAGATATATGTAATATATGTAATTATGTATTATATATGCAATGCTAGCGGCAATTGTATTCATTACTCTCCTTTTGTATGGTTTTCTTTTCATAGTTTAATGCTAAAGAGATCACTGATCACGTAGTAGTTTAAACTGAAACTCTTCACGTGCCCTATCTCAGAAGCAGTTTTAATTGACCAGTGAGGTTCATAAGTATTAACCAGACTTGCAGGAAAGGTTAATGTGAAGAGCAGAACAAAACTAGTTGAAACGGGTGACAGTGGAGAAAATCTCCACTTAGGTAGGATTAGACAAAGGCTGAAATTACAGGCTGAATGGAGAATCTTCAGAAGAACAACAAAAAAAGTGAGAATTGCAGGTCTAATTACAGGCTGAATGGAGAATCTTCAGAAGAACAACAAAAAAAGTGAGAATTGCAGGTAGTTCCAGACAGATGTGGGCACCCATGGGCCAGATGTTGCAGAAGGACAAGTGTCCTGAGAGGAGCAGAGACCCGCACCTCTCCACCACGCGCAGGTCAGCGCTTGGCCAGAGCCGCAGGAGAGCAAGTGGGAACGGAGTGGCCTGAGGGGAAGATCTGCAGAGGTCTGGGGATGACCCGCCAGGCAGGACTTCACCGTCCAAACACAGAGCATTTGTGATGCTCTGCAAAGAGTAGCTTTCCTCATGGCCATTGCAGAAAGGAGAGGAGGCAATTAACTTTCAGTAGGAAGGAAGGAGTAAGAGGAAAGGTTAGGGCTAGACCTCAGAAAATGTTTTCTAAGAAAATATCTGGCAAAGCAATGGGGTAACCACCTAGGGCCATGAGGGGCCAGTTGTTGGAAGGCCTCAGAAACAGCTTGAGCGAGCAGCTGTCACGAGGGGCAGGGGAACTCTCTGATTCTGCTTTCGTGGAGCCTGTTTTATTGGGATTTTCCTTTTGTGATTAAACTCCCTCATCCCTAAGAAGTTCTTCTATTAGAGCAAGTATATAATGGATTTTTCCCAAAACAACTGAAGGAAAACAATGTGAAATTTATTTTTCTTAAAAGAAATAACTTTTCTCATCAAGACAGTAGCAAAAAAGTAATGTGAATCTGAAGTTTTAAGTGGCCACAAAGCACAGCCATATATTTAACCTCTCAATGTACAGCTCGACTAACTATGCACTGTAGGTGGATGCATGTAGGAAAGTCAGTGGAAAACAATAGAAAATGCTGTGGAGAGCAGAAAACTCTGATGATGATGTATCTTCACCTTTATCATTGCCATGTTACCGATGCTTTCCTGGACGTAGTTGTTTACAAAAGCACTTCAGAAAAAAAAACAGTTTTAAAGCTCCTCTGTTGCTTGAACAAAACATTACATACTTAAACATTAGCTGAACTGTAAATCTATAATCATGTGCTTCAGTGCTGTTGTGCATAGGGAATTTCCAGAATGACAGCCTAAACGAAGGAAAACTGTGTTTATGGTGTGCGCTCAGTGTTCCAGCATTTTCTTAATTTTTCTGTTTGTTTCATCTCCTTAATCCTGCAATTGCGTATCCAATTTGTACACTTTTGACATCTCTGCAGTCTAAGCACAGAGAACAAAGATTGTATTTATGTTCCCCGCTAAGTGTTCTCTTGAAGTTGTACTGAAACCCTCATTGCACCGTGATAGTTTGCAAAATCCTTTGCAACACACCATAAGGAGCCAGCATATTTTAGCTGGTAACACTCCAAATGTCACAGCTTAGATTCTGCAAAATATTGCAGGATGGAAATAAATTCATGAACTATTCTCGAAATGTAGAAACTGACTTTTTTTTTTATTAATCTGTGATTCTTGGTGCTCAGCCAGTTTTATATGGAAGACTGAAGTGTGCATTCAATGGGGCTGTCCTCTACATCATACAAATTATCCCTCTACATCAGGCCCTAGTTCACACCAGGTCAGGACACTGTAATTTTCTCAGATTTTACAGTAACTTAAAGCTTTTTATAGAATCTTCAGTTTTGTTTATTTTTTTTGAACTAGGGAACCCAGTATTTCCTGTCTAAAATTCAGATTTCATACTGCCTGTCTTTAGCTCTATTAGGAGGAAAAATTATGTCTGGCATTTTGCTTTTACTTAAAACATATTTTAGCCCCCTCTTCTGTAATTAAAAAAAATCAAGGATGCCTTTTTAAAACCTTAGCTCTTACTCACAGACTCAGCATTAAACTCTTTATACCCAAAAGGCAAACATTTATTGTCCAAACTGTAAACTACAATCGAAATTGTTCTGTAATGTGCTCTCCATAGACTGTGCCAGATGTATGAATCCTAGCGATTTCAGTAGACTTGATGAGTGTAACTGAGTATCCCTTTTGAAGGAATAGTTTATTGCTCGTTCTTTCCTTATTTTCATATCCTATTATATTGTGATATGCTTCTGAAAGTCTGTTTTTTTTACACCAAATGCTAGGAATGGCTTTCAACTTCCTGCTCTTCACCTTCCAGCTGCAACATGTCAGCCCAGATCGCAGCTGAAAACTCTTCACTTGGTTTGTGAACTCTTGCAGTTCTAACCCTTCTGAGAGAGCGGTGAGACGTCCCTGAAAAGAAGGGGTCTGGAGCTGTTTTGTCTGCGTCTTTCTTTGCACTTGCTCTGTCTTCCCACCAAATTTTAGTAAATATGAAAACAGACAGTCATGACTGTCAGCTTATCCCCCTCATCAGCTGAATTGGGTCTCATTCTTTTGAGAACTGAAATTGATTCATATACCAAACATTCAGGTTTAACAGTTATAGATCAGATTTCAAAGAATATTGATAACTGTTGTGAAACTAGTACAGTTACATTTTTTTTTAAAGCCTTTATAGTGGATGAATGTTAAATACTCACCTTTGGGTTGGTGATTTGCAGATCTTTTAGGTTTAAGGGTATTTATATATATAGAGAGAGTCTGCTCACAAACTTAAATTTACAACCCGTGTCCCAATCAGGGCATGCTAAAAACCTCATGTAAATAACCTATGTTTGGAACCTGTCAGTTAATAATTTTTTTTGCACAGCAGAATTTATCTTATCTAAGAACTGTATAAATGGCATATTTTTACTGAAATGAATATCATGGATTAAATACATAACATAGGTATTCACCCACTTTGTCTGAACAGATGCATGGTGCCAGCCTGAAAACTGGGCATCCTGTTGAGCATTTGCTGAATGAGTCGTGTGATATTATTGAAACAGTGATAACTAATGAAGATTTTATAGGAAGAATTTCTACACTGACAGAGCCCTGGAACAGGCTGCTCAGGGTAGTGCTGGAGTCCCCATCCCTGGCAGTAGTCAGGAAACCTGTAGATGAGGCATTTAGGGACATGGTGCAGGTAGGGTGGGCATGGGCTTACAGCTGGACTCAATGATCTTGAAGGTCTTTCCTAACCATGATGATTCTGTGATTCTAATATTTCTTTGTTGGTGAGAACTGAACCCAGTGTTTAGACTTTACAACTTTGTCTTGATTTCCTGGTGCATAATTTATTACGGGACTGTGAATAAAAAAAGCCAGAAAGTTACATATGCAACATATATATATATAAATCCACAGTATCTGTAATTCCCCTCTCCTTACACCGCTTATATTTATACTTACTTGTCCCTAAAGGCTCAGTTCTTTAAAATATTCCATTGTCCCATTTTGGCACGATTCAGCAAAATGTAAGTGAGAGATCCTCCCAGAAACAGAGGGACTGGTCAGTTAATATTTGCAAATTTCAGTGGATAATTTAGTCAGCCCTTTTTTTCTTTTTCTTTTTTTTTTTTTTTCTTTTTCCCCAATTTATCTGTTAGGATGTTTTTCCATCAGCTAGCTTTCTTGACTGTTCATATAATCTCTTCTGCAGTATGGAGACTCACATCTCACTATGAAGGAGTACAGCTGGCCTTCTTAGTAATGAATTCACATATACAAAAAAAAGCTGTCTGGCACAGGAAAAATATTTAAAAGTTAAATTTGGCTTTATGGTTTCTTTTGGACTGCGGGTGTATACAGTGAGCACTGCAAATAGATTCTGTTTTGGAAGGGCTCCACGCGAGAGTGAATATAGCATCAGACAATTTATATGGAAGGTGGTTACTTACCAGGACCTTTATTTGCAAGAAACATTCCACAGTTTAATTGAACTCCCTTAAATATGCTGCATCTGGTTCACAGTATTGCATATACTGCCATTAAAGTATTGTATTTGTACAGCCTTTTAATGATGGCTAAAATTTGTTTCAGCCTAGCTGGAGGTCAAGGAGAAATAGCAGCTTGGAGCCATACAGTCAAGATATGCACTATTAATCATTGTAAATTTTGTTTTGTTTTTCAGTTGACATTCAGTGCTTTCTGTTGGATAGTTAACCCTAAGCAACCTGCTTACAGTCAGGCGTCTAAAATTGTCTTCCCCGCTGCTGACCTCCTAAACACTGATTAAACTGTTCTGCTGTGTTTGATTAGCTCTTCAGTTTACAGGCCATTTAGCTGGAGTAAAAGCATTTACATGGGATAACACTGTGGAGATTAAAACAGAATAAATTCCTCGGAACACTTCGGTAAGTTTTATGGCATAAAAAGGTATGGATCAAGAATGTGCGTATGTGAAGTGCTGGAAAATCTCAGGACTTGTCCTTCGGACTTGAGCATTTGCTGTTCCCCTGGAGGAGAGTCACTATTGCCCTGCCCATTGAAGATGATTTCCCTCACGTCAGCTCCCCTTGTGATAGCAGAGCCCTGCCCAGGGCTGTGTGCTTCACCCCAGGTGTGAAGAACCTGCTTATTAAGAAGATAAGTGCTGGGCAAATTGCTCTGTGTTTTACTTCATTAGTATTAATGTGATACTGCTATAATAGAGCAGTTGAAAAGCTGGAAGTCTGAATGAAAACATTTAGACATCAGCTGTTCTGTGTCTCTCTCTGGCTGCCCCCGCCTGTGAATTTCACCACTTATCTATGCTGTGTGGCATGGAAAGCAAGGTTTTCCTGTTCCCACCGGTGCAGCAAGTGGTAGAGCTATAATCTTACGCTGTATCTGTCCTTTTGATCAAATGACTCTTTTTTTCTAGTACAGATGCTTGTTGCTCAATGATCTTCACTGACATATTCAGTGGGATTTGCTGTTCTTTGTCTCTTTTTTTTGGCAGACGATAGTTTTTTGGAATAAGTTTGGATGACCAGTGTGTATCCCTGCTCCACCCCCAGGTAATTAACCAGGAGAGACTTCACCATGCCTCTCCGTATGGATGTGGGAACACCTGTACGTGATTCCTGAGACTCCTGTTTGAGAAAACCAACTAGGAGTCTTTGCTCAAATGCCCTATTTTTTTTCCCAGCTCTCACAGAAGTCATTTTCGGGGGCTTGGGAGTTGGCTGGCAATTCAGTGAGAGGACTTGAAGGACGAATCTGCTTTCATCACCGGTGCTTAGAAAATTTCCTGTAAAGTTCATGGTGTCTTTGATAACTTTGAGGAAAGAATGCAGCAAGGAAGCCCTGGCTCTATAGAGACATTGGCACTTTTGTGTAGACAGACCTGCCCTTCCTTGGGGTTTTGTGTGGATTTTCTTTTAGCCCCAAGCACAGGGTAAGATTTAGAAACAAAAGTTAGGCAGAGATTACCTAGGAGAAACACTGAGGAGAATAGCCATCTAGACTGAAATGAGCCACTGTTGCCATACAGGTCCTGACGCAGGAGCTATTTCCTTGTGACACTCTCCTCACAAGCTCTGTCCTGCACAGTTCATGGTGTTGGGGTGCAGCGGCAGTTTCTAGCTCAGAGCTGATATCCTGGGACTGTGCCCTTGGGGACCAGGTTACACCTGGATCTGCAAAGCTGTTCTGTGTAAATCCTTCTTCCTGCTGACCAACAACTAGGGGAGTTGGACCATGGCCCCATGATGAATGTCAAGGTCTCTTTTGGAGGACAGGAAGGTCCAGCCTGCCCATTGCATCCAGTGATCATGTGAATTGAAACCTGCTCTCTCTGAAATGAGGCAACTTGACTAAATTTCATTGAAGATTAAGTAGATTGAGTCATACTGATCACTTCCATTTGTTGGATTCACATTTTCTGTGCATTAATTGACTATTTTGACAACTCTCACAGCCCTCAGCAATTTTCCCTCATGAATACTGTGCAAATGTGATCCTACCTGCTTACCTTTGGTCAAGTGTTGTTTTTATTTTTGTTTCTTTGTTTTTTTTTCCCCTTTAATTATTAGCTGTAAAACGGTAAAAGATGCTATCTCAAAAATAATAGAAGTGTACCACTTTCCTGTTTTTATATGATACTGTAACGAATTCAGAAGGTTGTCAAAGTAAAATCTCTGCTAATATGACATCATCCTATTTCAGAAACACTGTAATGTTTTTGTTGATTTTTTTTTGTTGGTTTCTAGGGACTGACAAAAGAACATTACCATTTTTCACGTGGCTTGACCCATTAGATTGTTTGATAGAAACTATCTGTGTAGACAGCAAATTGAATTGATTTTACATTTTCAAGACACTTAAGATAGAAAACAGAAAAGACAGCACTAGATAAACATGCTGCATATATAATAATATTACCGCCAAGGAAATTTAATTCAGTCCTCAGTGATGGGTTTGGGCAGATGGGTTGCATTCAGCTAGAGATAAGGTAATGCGTGCAGTGCAGTCTCAAGTAACGAGGAACAGAATGAAATAGATATTTTGCATTAGTTGTGTATTATTTATTGTATCTCATATAAATGTGCAGCAGACACCTGATACTAGCATCAACTGCCTGGTATCAGGCATTGTGTCTGCATGTGGCAAGGACAGGGTGTTGAATTTTCTGGGCAAGGGTTGCCCCTGACCAGCTGGATTTACAAAGAAGGAGAGAAGGAAGAAAACATAAAGCAGCAAGGGAGCCTGCAACTGTGTGAATAGGAAAGCAAGTTCTGGTGTACTGGGTAAACTTGTGGTTATGTGATTCTGCTCTTTGTGTGTGCAATGGGACTCTCTGTCTCCAGAAAGTTTACCTCAAAAGCCACATAACTCAGTCCTGCTTCTTAAAGAAAGAACTGACTGTCCTTCTATATAAATCTCTAAAGGGAAAAACAGGTTTAAAATCAGATTCTCTAGGCAGGAGACTGAAGTTTCCTTCAAAATACTACGGCAAGCGATGGTTTACCTTGATTCCTACCCCGTCTCCCTTCAGGTGTGTCGCAGGGCTGTCCTCGGTGTGGTGTCTTTCTGCTGTTCTGCAAAATGAGAAACTGAGTCAGAAAGAACAGGGCAAAAAGGACTTTGTTGCTTAGCTCATTTCATTTGGTGTGAAATCAGAAACAGTGGAGTCTCTGACTAATCTGAAGATGAGAAACACGCTCACCTACATGAACTCAGGCTCTCTAGTGCTGACCCAAGGAGACCAATTGCTAAAGTTGTTTCCTTTTGACCTGTTCAGTGAACAAGGGTGTCATGGAATTGGACTAAAGCTGTTCAGTTCTACTAAATGTTTTGGAAAATACTTTGTTTGGACATTTTTCCTAAGGCAGAATGGAAAGACAAAGCTTGTGCTTTGAAGGCCTTTTTTTTTTTTTTCCTTTGTACGATTGTATGGCCAATTTTTCAGCTTGCCTGTGCAGTGGCAGGTTTATAACTAAGGAAAACAGTCTGCTCACCTCGTAACGATCAGAGTTGTTACCAAAGCCTAAAGCCACAACGAGCCTGTCCCTGAGAAATGGAGACTGCAGGTCTGGCAGTCCAACAGACCAGGGAGGCACAAAACAGAAGCTCTTCCATCTGCTTCACTGGAAACCAGATCACTCATCATTCCTGAAGTCATGTGAAATTGACTTCTTCTGAGAGAAATTCACTCCGCCAGCTTGTTTAAGAGACTTGTTCGGTTATAGACTCAGGCAAAAATAATGAGAAATGCGTTACAGAGAGCACACGGCTCTGCCAAAGTGTATGGTGGGCTGCAGCCCCGGTGATGTCTGCACCTCTCCACATACAGATAGGAAGCATTCGAGAAAAAAGGTGTAAGATCTGTGAGAGAACCCAAGCCACTTACGACTGGGTTCTGTTGGGTTTATGCTCTTGAACTGTGTCAGGGAGGAGACGAACAGTAACAGGAATAAAGGAGGCATAAACAACCGGCTACAACACATGCTGTGTCTGGACAATATCACGGGCTCTCCTAGCAGTTTAGAGATAATCTGCTCTTTCTTGTTCCTTTCTTGGCTCTCATGTCAGCAAGGCTGGGAGCAGTGTAGAAGTGAGACACAGAGTCCTCCTTAGCCACGGAGAGGGTGACGGAGTTAGACTTTCCTGCTGAGAGCCATGAATGTCTGTTTGGGCATGACACTTGAGAGATGCCATGAGAAGAAAGGGGCTATAGCAACAGGACACCTCAAAATATAAATAAATAAATAAATAGAAGTTGGGGAAAGAGTTCTGCAGCGCTGATCGCTCCTCTCTGATGCTGTGTGTGGCACGTGTGAACCTACCATGCTCTGCACCTGCAGCATGCAGCCTGGCAGACGTGTCTGTGCAAAGGGATAAGCCTGCCTTTTGCTGTCAGAAAATGATTGCTTCTTTTCTCTTCCTCACGGGATGCATTTGCTCCTTACACTAGGGGAACATACGGTAACCTGGGCAGACAAACAAATTGGCCATGAATATCCTGGGGCAAGGCACGGTGTTTGTTCTAACATAATTGTGTTTCATTCTGTTTTGTTTTGTGTTCATAAAGGTCTCTGCAGTGCATGCTGGGGGCTGAGTGGGCTGGGAGTGGGAAGAGTCAGAGCGATGGGCATAGAAGATTTTCAGTAACTTTTGTTGCTGTAAATGAAACCCATGGCTTGTCCAGCTGCCAGGTTTTTCCTCACAGTTAGCAGAAAAGGTTGTCTAGAAACTACCATAAAGAGTAGTCCATGATTTTCTGTGGTAAGGTTGGTTTGAGAAATTCCACAGGCGCCGTAAATTTAATCTCAACGATGTTTGCTCATGCACTGATGCCCAGGAGTGCTTGCTGCTGCTCTGCTCTGCTGCGTGCGGTGGAGAGCGCCTGCAGCTCCAGGTTTTCTACCCTCACCAAAACTCTCCCCTGCTTTTGCAGTAGTGCCTGCAAAGGCATTAGTGACGTGTCTTACAGCTTATATTCATCTTATAAAGACAGTGGGCATGGGGAGATGCAAGGGAAATCAACTGAGTGTATATGTGGCACTGTCACTCAGGGTCTGGCCTACAGCTTTGGCCTGGTGCAGACTTCCCCGGCTGCAGCACGTGTGGTTGCAGCTCCAGCTGGAGCTGGATACAAAGGTGATATGAGAGTGTCCCGACCTCCAGGACTTCCCAAACAACCTGAGCAGAAGGAGGGAAAGTGAATGTGGATCCTTATGGCCGCTCCCGCCACTCGGGGGGACCTGCCGCAGGCTCAGCCATGCGGCTCCCCTGCCCTCAGGGGTGGGTGACGGCTGTTCCCTGCATGGACTACAGCTGATGAACTCTAATATAACTATGACTTTTCTCCCAGGAGGCATAAACCATAAGACTACATCTTAGCTTACAGTAGCTGCTGTGCATCAGCATAGGCATCTACTGAGACTCCAGACTCTTATGATTAATAACAGGAAGATCAGCATTTGGAGGAAGAAGGATGCTCTGCGGTAGAATTTGGGAAGTTAGGCATCTACATGAGCCTGCTTGAACCTGGCAGTATTTGAATTAGTACAGTAAAGACTGAATTTCCTATTAGTCCTTGTTAAAACAGGTCTTTAACTTTCTACATAAGCACTAGTTAGGAGCCATTTTACTCTTTTTCACTGTACAGTTTTCTCCAGCAATAACATCAGCGTTTCTGTTCCTCATGGAAGTTTGCTTAAAATATTTCCATCTTTTTTTCTGGTGACTTTTGGCTGACATTCTCTGCATAAGTATAGACCTTAACCTAACGCTAGTTGCTGGTATCACGGGCATTGTGCATTAAAAATATATTCTATAACTAATAGAAATGAGCTGATTGTTTTTAAAACATGAAAATAACAAATACATAAATGGAACAACAAAACAGAAAGTTCCAAATGATATTCCTCCAGATGGACTCAGGATGGGAAGCTCCACAGCTGAACTGTGGCTGTGGTTGACTCCACGGGTTTGTTGTGATAAATGCCCATTCTGCTCTGTGGTGAGCAGGTCTGTGTCACTCGCCCAGCAAAGGTTTGTCAGCGTGGCACTCGCCTCTGAAGAACCGCGAAGCTGATAGATGTACCTCTTCCCCACAGCTGCCTGGCTTTCCTTTGTAACCTTAGGATTGGACTAGGGCCAAACCATTTCTTTTGAGGCTGTTGAAGACCCACTCTCCATGCAGCCCCGTGTGGGGTTGACCTGCTCTCTGCCCCAGCCTGGCCAGTGACACAGTGACTGAAGAGTTTTGATGGAGTGCCCTGGGAGGACAGACCCGAGTGGCTTGTCGGAAACCCTATCCTAGTTGGCAGGTTGCTCTGATGCCCCTTTTTGTCCCCTGGCCTTGGAGAACAGCTTTGCCACCATGCTGAGCCGTCTCTGTGCACAGGAGGGCAGTGGGAGGGAGGGCTACTTGTGCATTTCTTGTCTCTTCAAAGGGCTGGCTCACGTATCACATTCTGCTGCTGGCGCAGAACCAGCGCTGCCTGCCAGAAAATGTATATGTCCCAGATACTGCTCTTTTATTGCCCTTCTTACTCCATCCGTTGAATTGAACTCCAAATGTGAACAAACAGAAGCCTTAGCTTTATATAATTTTTTTTTTTTTTCATGGCTAGTTACCAAGCACAGTGCTCTTACTTATGAAATGTTTAATTTGCACAGCTGTTGTGCAGAGAGAAATCTTTTGATTGTCCTTTCCCTATCTATCATCTTTTAAAAGTGTGCAGCCAAGAGTTTTTAATTCCTTTCCTTTTTGCTTCTGGCAGATTTATTCTCGCGCCACACAACTATTCTAAACACAAGCCTTTTAAAATGCTCTTCATGTCCTTATTTTTGTTCGTATCTGTTGCAGAAGTATTTCTAGGTTTGTTCATTCCAATCTGGCAGATATTAAGCAGGTTAAATTTCCTTTGACGTCCATAAGTACTTTGCATGTTTTGGTGACTGCAGGATTAGACTCCAGTATAGTATGATACTGGTCTGTCTTTGAATTTAAATCTGATTTAAGCAAAGCAGGCTGCACCTCAGAAAGCCAAGCTGAAGACAACCGTACTTCAGGTTTCAAACTGCTTTGAGGGCACCGATGAAAGCAGAGTCTGCAGAGGGAACAGAATGAGTATCTTCTGTCTCCTGCTGCTGCTTGCCTTTATACAGTGTCAAGCTAAGGGCAGAAAATCTGCTCATTTTCCCCATGCTAATTGCCATGTGGCCTGAATGAGGGTTTCTTGCAGTTCTGTGTCATGTACTGTAGGCACTGGGAAGGAAGGATACCTCTTGTCCAGAGTGCATAAATGGTCCCAATTTACTCTGCATTAGGGAGACCCACAGGTGACCCCAACAGACTTTCATGACCCTCTGAACTAGTTAAGTGGACTGGGGCCTATGTGAACCCAACTTGGGATGCCTGAACTTTACAGATGTCCTCTGCTTTTTATAAAGCCTGTGGGTACATAGTTTCAGTGTAGTTTTCATGGACATTGACCATTATTGACAATTTGGTAAAAAGCAGACATGATTATAGAAGCAATAGCATTTTTTTCCTCCTTAAAAGTAGTATTTCAGTGCTTGTGTTTCCATTCTAGTAAAATGATTTAATCTGAAAGAGTGGATTCTCAACGTCTGACTGGTCTAAATTGCTGGCCATGTAAGCCACATCAGCCAGAATCTGTATTTCTGTCCTGCAAGTTCATCTTGATGGGTGCCACAGCACTTGTCTTTGCTACAGCGAAGTCTGGGTCACAAATTCTGTGCAACCTTTTGCTGAGCCGGGACAGAGGCACGTTGTGCCTCTCTTGGATGGAGAGCAAAGTGTGTCCTTCCACCTGGCATGCTAGCAAAGCCCCCATGAAAGGGAGTGCTTTATCACGGGCTGCTCTGCCGCATTGCTGTTGGCTTTGTACATGAAATGGGACTCCCGCTGAAGGTGCCAGCTCCCTCTGATCCTTGAGGCTCAGTGAATGTGTGCTGTTGAAACCTAACCTGAGCTGGCAGGATCGTCGGGGATAGGACACTAAACAAAGCGGGGACACTAGCAGCTGTTCTGTGGTTTCGGTGATAATACTGAAACCGAGCTCCCACCCTCCCCTGCTCTGCCAGGACACACCTTCTACTTGCACATGGTGAGGGGGGACAGGAACTAGCCCTCAGCCCTGGCGGATCTTGTTTTCTCCTGCCCTGCACGGGCGGAGTGGCTGTTGAGATGTACGCAGAGTAAGGGTGAAGTGTCTGTGCAAAATGGGGCTCAAAATCAGCACAAATCTTAGTTCTGGTGCAGGATAGGGAGGAAGTGTCCTGAAGTCAGAATTTGAGAGTGTCTCCCTTAGTGAGAGCATGGAGTGCTGGTGTCTCAGCATATGGTCCCCTTGGGTTGCTCCCCATCACATACAGATGTTGCAACCTGGATCAAGGTCTTACCTTGGCAATGGCAGATAAGTGCCAAGCAGGCAGGGGTGCTTATGGTCTCGCCTCTTGTTGTGGCAAAGTTCACTGCTTCTACTGATGAGCACTGGCAGCTGGAACAACCCAAGACTCATCCTGACCAGTGACTTGATGTTCTTGAGGGATGTGAACAATGCCAGTCATTGGCATCTGGAAGTGAAGCTCGTAATCTACTCTCACTGCTAGTCACAGGTTTCCAGATCCCCATAGCATCAGGTTCATGTTCAGCTGCAGCCACTGACCTGCTGGTATCTTCTCTCTAGTCTTCATGTTCACAGGCAGAGCACATGAAATGCGCAGGTGCAATGGACAGGCGCCTAGCACATTGTCCAGGTTTGTAAACACGTGTCCTGTGTACAGAGATCTGTCCTCAGTGACTGTCATCTTCTGGACCCTCTTACAATTGGCAAGGGCAATTTAAGCATTTTAATCCATCTGCATTTTGGCCAGGTGTGTTTTGCTATGAGCTTTGCTGATGGAGCAAGGACAGCCTGGAGGGAGCTGACCATGGCTGTGTCCCGACATCTCCCTGTGGCTCCATCCCAGAGCCGGAGAGCCATGCTGAGCAGCGGGACACGCGGTGTCAGGCCCGCTGGCCAGGATCTCTGGGGCGCCGCTGGACAGGATCATGCAGCCCCGCGCTGGAGGCATCGGACAAACCCTCGGACAGACCCTCTGCTCTCGGGAAGTGTCGCAGATACACTGCTCCCGGGGATGGTGAAGGGCATCAACACCAGGGTGCTCAGTGGAGGTGTCTTTGCTTGGAGTTGAGTGTAATAGTGGATGGTCACCAGGAGTTGCTTGGAGCAACTCCTTCCGAGGGCTGAGGAGAGGAAGCCAAAGAAGAGCTTTTGGAAAAACAAAAGCAAAACTCAGCAGCAGTTCAAGAGAGCCATCCAGGGAAGCTCAATTCACTTGGCCTCTGTGTTAGTGGCACTGGATTCTTTCTCGTCATTTCTCTTTTTCATTTGGTGTCTAACTTATAAATAGGAGCCTATGTCCCTCCTCTGTATAGTTCCACATAGTCCTTCCAGGTTATGATTTCCCCAAACAAGTTTAACAAAGGTATGTCCACATGTTGGCTGAATTTGTATGGGAAGTTATGTCTGTTATGTGCAAGAACTACCTGTCTACAAATGCGAATATGCCAGTGACACAGCTGGGTTTTCCTGGGTATCCAATTTGTACATATCCTTGCTGAAAAGCATGTAAAGATAGTAATAATTTGTACCTGAAATCCCTGTCGTGCCTGAACTATGCTCTTCTTTTACTCTTGACATATTTTCTAGTGTTGCTAATTAACTGCTAGTTCATGTCTGTTGAGAGATTGAAGAAATTAGATATTGATATAGAATGTCTATAGTGTATGACACTTCAGCTTATATTTATGGGATAAAGGTTTCTTTTTTATGATGAAATGACTATACATTGACTATATATTTCATACTAACTCAAATGCAGATAATAAAAAGAAATCACAGAAAATATTTAGTTGGAAGAGTAATGAAGCAGATGTAGTAAAAATATCTTCTGGGATCTTTGAAGTCTATTGTGTTTTAAGAAATATTTTGGTTTGTTTTCTGTTTTTTAATTGGCAAGTGAAGAGAAAGTCTGGAATACCACAGATGGAAAGATTTCTGTTTTGAAGTTTTTATTCTGTTATCTTTGGAGAAAAGAGTTTATTTGCATGCATTTGTTGAAGGTGGTTAGTGGTATGTTTTTGAAGTAATAGTATTCTGTTTGGATACTGGGATTGCAGCATGTCTAATTTTTGATGGGCAGAAGGAGAATGCATCTTGAAATAAATAAACTGTCACTTGCTGTTACAGCTATTCAGCTGTTTTTATTAGCATGCATTTTGTCTAGAAAGAGTTCTTGCTAAGGTTGTGAAATTGTGAAATAACCAATTTAAGCAGAAATGGGTAATTATGGGAGGGATTTCCTCTTCAACTTAGTGCACTAGATCCAGCACAAATGAATCATAAAAAATGAATATACTAATGAAAAATTGCAATGCTAGAAATATGTATTCCTGTTTTTTCTTGCACATAATCCTTCCATTTACATAGAAGTAATGAATATATTGTTATTTTTGCTTGTTCGGCCAAATATTCAGACATCTAAAATCAGACATGTTACATCTTAGGTAACATGTTGTTCTGAACTTCAGTTATCCAAAAATGACTTTGGGGTTTTTGAATCTCCAAAAGGAAATAAATGAGAGCTCTTGAGAATTTTGTGTTTTCTATGCTAGAGATGATATTCCAAAGACTGCCAGCCACCAGGGAGTCTATATGCAAACTAGCAGAATAAATATTCTTGATCATATACCATCCCTAAATCTCCATTTTGCGCTTGCCAAATCTTGTTTAAGAGAATTATTCTTAAACACAAATTTAACTCTTTTGTCCAAAATTTTTAAACTTGCCTTCCTGAAGCTTTGACAGGTTTTCAGGTACTTAGGGTCGGATTTTGCAGGTGTTTACATGCTTTCGGAGATTACTGAAAACCCCACTCAATGCTTGGTCCTCACCTTTGATTATACAGGTTAACTGACCCAGCCAAGGCCTGAGAGACCCTTCCAATGTGTGTCCATTTAGGCCCTTGTAGGTGGAGTCTCATTAAGTCTGCAAACTTCCCAAGCCAGATCCAGCACAAAAAAATCTGGGAAAGCTCCATGTCAGAGGTCTTGTTGTTGTGGCCTTTCACGTGTTTCCTCTTCAGGAGGCTGCTGGCTCCATGGGGCTGATCCCATATCTCTGTGCAGATGCAGCGGCAAACTCATCTGAGAAAAATCAGGATGTAACCAGTTGTAAACTTGGATTTAAACCTCAGGATAATCCAAGCTAATTAGACATACTATGTTAGATACTCACAGCTGGAAATTTTTCCAGAGTTAATAAAAAAAATAGCAAACAGTAGGCTGGAGAAAGGATAGTATTCCTATCAATTTTTTTATCCACTTGCTGTTGACTACAGTGTGTTACCCAATATTTCTAGCTGGATTACATTTGAATGCAAATCCTTGCCTTTGCTTGCTCATCTCTAAGGCAGCTTTCATGTCACTGATTTTTCTACACGACTTCACAGCCTTTTTTAGTAACTTTATTAGGGACTCCGCTGCACATAATCTGTTATGCACGGTCGGATACAAGCCTGTTCATAGATTAATCTTCTGTCTTTGCATTTTCTGTATTTTTAAAAGTTTATTCTTTCTTGGAAACCTTTCTTCAAGTGATTTTCTGAGGATTTTGACATAAAACTGCAGGGCAGGACCTCAGCCTGATCCTCCTGAGTAGGGTAATGGTAAGGATCATTACTGATACTTCAAAAAGTGCACTATGAAGACATACTCAGAATGTTATTCTTGCTGAGAATTCAGTCTCTGGAAAATCACTTTGTTAGACTCAAAAACACCTCTGTGTTAAAAAATGATAAATCTAGGATCCTTAAATTCTAGGATATAAGGGCAATTTCATCCTTTCATAGAAAAGTTGAGCTTCTGTGATTGCTCTCCCTTTGTACAGAAAAAAAACTCCCTGTTTTTGTGTAGACAAGTAACAATGTGATTTCACTGGCCCCGATTAGCCAAGGACGCAAATACTGTATGTTTTTAATATTGCCATCATTGCACTATATCAATTCTTCTTAGTTTAAAAAGCCCCAAAGTGAGAGGAATCCTACCTATGAAAAGTACAAATCAAATCTTGAACAGTTACATCTCTCCTAGACAAAATAGCAAGGTATAGTGCATATTGTCCGGGCTAGCAACTGGAAGTGTTGGTTTTCCGCAAAGAAGAAGGGAGCGTTTGGCATTTAAAGCTTGTGGGTAGGCCCACAATGGTACTCCTGTTTTTTTATGAATTATATGCAGACTTTCTTTGATATAAGTTGTAGGAAAAAACGAGGGACCAAGGAAAGGGCCTTACCTGCAAGCCTTGTGTGTGATCTCTCTTTCTGTAAATCTGGAATTAGGACACACAAGCTTCACTGTAAACTCTGAAAATCAGAAAATTATACACTTTAAAGGTTTTCAAATGTTTTGTGCTTTTTTTTTTTTTTTTTTTGTATAGAACAGTTGTTAAACACAAGCTGGGCCAAATACTGGTGTCTTTTATGCAGTATGGTTTTATACTGAGACCATCTTGAGAAATGGTGTGAAGAAACAGGCAATTTTGGAACTGATTTTAGTAAATACTACAAAAGAACCAAGCCATGAAACATAAGCCCCCTGTTAGTTAGGTAAAAGCCAGGCTGTTTCAAGCCCTCAGCACTTTACAATGTTATTGTGAATATGCTTTTCAGAAATGATTTGCCAGAAAATGTGTGCTTTTCCTTAAACGTGCCCTTTGCTGAATACAGAGCTAGCCAAATACGGAAGAAGGTTAAGACCGGCTTGATGCTGCAGCAAAAATCCAAAATTCCTTTACAAAATCTAATGCACAGACACCCTCCGGGTGCTCCTCTGAGCCCCGCTGTGCAGGTGCACTACGCAGGACCCTGTGCTGGTGTCTGCGCTGTGTTCACACAGGCGCTGCTGTTGGAAGGGCAGCTTCAGCGGAGCTTGTGGGGCTGCTGCCCAAGCCCTGTCTCGAGCCAGGCACTGTTATCCCCGACTCCCCCAATCCGCCCTCGTCCTGGGGGCTCAGCGTCAGGTCCTGGATGCACCTCTGAGTCCTGGTTTATTCACGGAGAGCAGGGCTGACAAAAGCAAAGCAGGGGCAGGCTGCATGTGCTCTGGAAAGCCCTGTTTGTGAGGTCCCGCCACCGTGGCTCGCCCTGAGTGATGCCCTCAGCTCCTGTACAAAGCACAGCTTGAGACCGCCCAGAGCAGAGGTGAGTGTTTCTGTCGCTTGGGAGAGAGGCTGAATGGGAAGAAATGGGGCATGAGTTTTTAGTCCTGCTTCCTGAGGGCTTTATCTCTTTCCTGTGTTTCAGTCCCTCTCTGAAGGCTGCAAGGCAGGCTATGGGCTTTGATGAATGTTTGGGAATTCCTGGGGAAAATCTGAGCCTCAAATGAGCTCCTGATGGGCTTTTTGTTTGCTCCAGAGAGGCTGTTCCCCAGGGCTGAGGCACATCTCCACAACAGGCTGTGTTTTCACACATGACTTGCAAAGCTCCGGAAAAAGCTTCAGAGGAAAACAGGGAGTCTTGTCCCACGTGCAAGTAATGCGGCATGTAAAACTATCCACTCATGATAAAGTCTTCAGCAAGATATTGTTGGAGCCAGAGAATGGCAAACCAGTTGTCCCTCTGTTCCCCAATATATATATTATATATAATATATATAATTTAATATATATATATTAAATTTTGGCAGACAAAACTTTACTCAACCCCCAAAACACCATTTACCAAAGATAACTATACAAAATTACATGAGGAGAGGATCTCACTTAACAACAGTTCCAGTTACCCAAAGAAGGAGGTCCAAGCACACCCATCCAGGCAAAGGATGCAGCCACATTGTTTCTTCAGCAGCTCATGAGATAAACATTGGTTCTGATCCAGTGTCCACTGAAGTCAATGGAGTGTTGCCCTCCGTGGTTTTAGATCAAGTTCTCCTTTGGCATGCGTTAGTTCGGCTGTATCCCAAGAGTGGTTGGTATCTCCCATGTATCTGTCACTGCCTGTTCCTCTTTCCCGTGAAGCCGGTGGCCTGAGGGCTCTCCTGCACCCGCAGAGCCTACCTGTGTATTCCAGAAATGAGCAACAGTGCTGTGATAAAATATCAAAGCTGGAGACCTTCATTTTGACTTCACAGCAATGCTTGACTTCACAGGAAAACATTTCAGTGGCAGAGGAACTCGGGTGTGAAGCTGTAAGAAGCGAGATCCATTACATTACATTCTGTAACAGCTATGAAAGAAGACAGAGACGCAGTTAATGGCAACTGCACAGCTTCCCATGGTCGTATATCCAGGGTGGACTTGCTTGTATCTTTCTTCTTGATACATCTTCTCCCCTGCTGCCAGCAGGAAGGTCATGAGTGCGGCAGGGAGAGACGGGAGGTACTTCCTCTCTCTGTTCTTACTCTTTTCAGGACTTTCATTGCAGGGACACTGGAGTGAGTGAAAAGTGAATTGTTGTTACCTGTGGGATTATACAGCATTTATGTTTTTAAAAGCTCTTTAAACTTGGCACATTTTTATTTTTGAAGTGCTGCTTTGTAGGCGTTCTCCTAAATGTAAATATATATACACTGCACATATATGCTGCATATTGCTGTTGGATGATGTATGTATACATATGGTCATCCTTGGAATTTGCAGCAACCAACATTCTAAAATGCAAAAGTAAATATGAAGCAGCCCAAAGGGAGGTGAGGCATGGCTAGTTTCATCTTTGTTGTGGGGGAGTATAATGCTTTGGCATTTCAAGAATGCAGGGCTTGGTGTGTGGGCTCAGTTTATGAACATTTGAAGCTACCAGCTTTGTTTTCACTCCACCAAAATTTGTCCACTTTTAAAAGGGCATTGAAAATTATTACATGGGTACAACCTGCTCAAAACTTGTTGGAGACATGACCAAGATGGGAAGGGTCACTTCTTTTTCCTCTTCAGATCAGAGTTTAGGCTATAGCCAGGAATGAAACCACATGCATACACTATGCATGCAGTTGTGTTTATTCAGTGGTATATGCATAAGCAAAACCAATACCAGTTGTAAGGGAATGTTTACACATGAGATTCTGGCTATTCATTTTGTGGGTGGAACTTGAAGCATAAGTGTTGAGGCAGCGAAAACAACTGCAAAGAGATGAGACAGACAGGCTGGATTTCACCAATGCTGCGTAGCATTGCGTATGAGAGGGGTGAAACATCAAGTCTGAATGCAGCTCTTGGAGGGCAGGTAAATGGGGAGGTTAGCACCCTGCAGTTTGTCTCATTTCGATCTGTGCCACTAAGCCAATGGCCCATGATAGTGGTAGGGTAGTTCATGTAGTAGTCTGCAAGTTGGTACAACTGTTAGTGCTAGAATTTGCTTTTACTTGTCAGCCTGAAGAAACACAGCTGTCAAGCTGGGGTACAGAGCCCATCTCTTCTCTCAGGTCTCTGCTGCAGATTACGGTGAGAAATGTCTGTGCTAAGGAAAATCTTTTCAGGGATGAACTTAACAAACACCAAATTAAACAACAAACAGAATTTTCATTGTGTGCTATGTTTACACTGTTCAGACTTACAGTATTACTATGTTAATAATTTGAGATCTTAGTACTTAAAAATAACTTAAAATCTTAGCCCTGTTTAGCTGCATACTGCTGAATTGTGAGCAGTGTTGTGAATTCATTTTTAACAGGATTTTCTTAGCAATCCCATTCTGGGAAGATCATGATGGAGCATGGCCTTTACTGGGATATGCAGGAAAATGAAAGATGAAATGAAAATAGAAAACCTCAAGTCTAGCACTGCCAAGTGCTTGGACTTCCCTGGCTTTCTAGGTGGGTGTTCAGCATCTCTAGATGCATTCATAAACTGTAGCAAGCTTACCTTCCTCGCTCATCTGCGTCTTGGAAGGAAAATCCCTCCTTATAATGAAAAAGCGTTTTCTTACCGCTGACTGAGAATCCTATTTCCTGCAAATTAAGATAACAAAAACAGACCTGTACTCCTGAGAACTCAAACTCAAAACTGCAAAGCTTATTGAATGGCTGGGAAGAAGCATAGTGAGGAATTGACACGTTGAAGAAGGTGTTGAGAGAGCCACAGTGAAGTGCAAGGCGCAGAGGGAGGAAGGGGGCAGTTTGAAGAAACCTAAACTTAGAAGTTGGCATCTAGATGAGAAGTGAGGGTCTCACTTAATGAGGGCCTGCTCAGAGGGTTTTCACTTCACCTGCTGTATTGCTGCTGCCTTTTAATCTGCTCCTCTTGCTTTTGGCTCTTGTGTGACGCTTCAGCCTTGCTGTGCAGCAACAAGGCTCATGAAGCTGGTCTTATGCAACAGAAATTTACAGTGCTGCTTGTGGCTCTGCATCTGGATTAAGAATCAAACCCAGAGTTAAGTACTTTGGTTCTGTTACTGATGCATGTAACATTAAATTTTGCTTGTGAGGCAGACTCTTGGGAGGCTCACAATGCCGTGGCAGTCTTCAAAGTGAGAAGAAGACCAAGCACCCAGCCCTAAATCCAATCAAACCCTCTTCTTTCTCTGAAAACAGAATTTCACCAGCTGTGAAGTGTTTTCCCTGCTTTCTGCACAGTTTCTGTGCTGAAGACCTGCCACACTTGGCAAGGAGGGTATCTTTCCTAAAGACTAGCCATCAGCTGAGGAGGAACTGTAGTCTCACCAAAGGAGCATGAGAAACAACTGTGCGATTTTATGAATGGAGAATAGCACTGTCTGCCTAGCAAGATGGATGCGTTGTCCTTTTTTCTTTCCGCTTCACCCCAAACTCAGAGTTCTTGGTGCTGGTCATTGGTTATAGGACCTATAGTTGTAGTTCATTGTGGATGAAACCTGACTCACTTATTTAATAGCAAAACACCTGCTGACTTCAGAAAGGCCAAGACACATGAAAATGGGCTCAGAGATATGCAAAATTGAAGTCACACAGAGGTGTGCTAGAAATGTGGAGATGGAAATTAGCATGCAGGTTTTGTTCTCTTCCCACTATATACCCTTATTTATTTCTAAATCAGTAGTATCATTTCTTGCAGAGCTGCTAAAAACATGAGCAAGCAGTACAAGATCACATAATTTGAAAGCAAACAATGAATTTGTTAAGGTGAAAGGTTGTTTTTCCTGTTAAAGTAACCAGCTGGTGTCTGTACAAAGCTGTAAGGGAGCAACAATAAATGAATAGAGCTGTGGGAATTCTCCGTATTTTAAAGATGCATAATGTTGCCACACTATTTCAGGGGCTTGCATATCCACCTTGAATTTGTGAACCTTTCCTCTGTAATTTATATCTTTTTGTTTCCTTGAGAAACATTCAATTAAAAACACATTTTCCTAATTGAGAACAACCATGTGCTAAATATCAGAGATAGAGGCTTGTCTTTTCCTCTGGTGCTAGCATAACTAGTTGATTTACTCCTAGTCTCTAAACTGTAACTATTTTCTGCAGATAGAAAGCATTTAAATATTAGATTTTGGCTACTGTAGCTTTGATTTGGATTCCATGCTATCTAAAATGAGCAAATGAGGAATTCCTTTTAGTTTTGGGATTCAGGTGTTAGAGCTTTTCTGAAGCTGTAAGATTAGAAAGATACTTCCTATTATCAGCAAAAGTGATTTTTTTGCATTGTAATCTGACTTGAGAATTTGAGCTTTAAGACAATTCTCAGTAGTTCTGGTCTTGGGATAACATCCCAAGAGCTGGCCAATGTAGTCATGTACTATTCCATTGCACAAAAATCAGTACAGGTTCCTGAAATGCTCATAAATAAAGGTGGTAAAAGGGCTTTGAACATGCCAATTTGTGATCCGCAGCCTCTTCCGTGTTAATCTGTGTCAACTTGTCTAGTTAAACTGGGGAGGAAATCTATCACTCCTTGCAAGTCTGTGGTAGGGCAGGATGTCAGTAAGGTTTTGTGTCATCTTTGCAACAAAATGTACTCCCTGCCCTTCCCGAGCAGTAGGTACACCAAAGCATGCTCCAGATGACAAAAACACAGTGCAGATTTCCCTCTTTTCTCCCAAAAAAAGAGCCTCCCAAGGGGTCCTAGACCTTCCAGGACACCAGCAGGAACATCCTCCTGCATGCATAGGGTCAAGATCTGAGGTACCTTGGTCATTCCTCCCAAATGCTGCTGTTTTCTTCTTTGTGCAGGATAAAGGGTTTATGGCAGCCACAGTTACCAATCGCTGTTACCAATGGCCTGGCATCCACTTCTGTAGCCTCCCTTCTAGGGGTTATAACGCAGGGGCTGTTTGTCCTGCTATGCATAAAATTGGGTTGAAATTGCGTGAGTCAGGTCCCATATTAAAAGAGAAAGGATGAGTTTTAAATGGTATTTACATTACCATTCACTGACCACCAACTAAACCTAGTTCTAGAAACAGAAAAGTGTTCCTGTTGCAAAATCATATTCCAGTTTAAGATCTTACACACCTCAAGGAATGGTGTTGCATCTTACTCCGTCTGGCATAGTATGTGCTGCGTGCATATTCATCACTACAGTGGCATGTTATAAATGAGATTGTAAAAGCTAAACTTACGCAGCTATAAAATCTGGTTCTTAATTTAGAGTCTAGATAACTGTAGTGAATTTCCAGAACCTAGAGATGCTTCACACTGACTTAGACATTGCTAAGTTATGAACTGCAAAGAACAGGTCCTCCTAGCCATTTTTAATGCAGTTAAAATGTTGGTGCTGTTCACACTGAAGATACAGCTTCTATTTGCCATCTACTCTATCACTTCCAAGTACCTGCGAGCAGGGTTTTCAAGCATGAGTCCCCCTTACTGAGTCTTGCAAGTCTGGATGAAGACTTACATAATCTTTAAAATGTGATTTAGCAAATAACACTGGACTTCCGGCCAGCAACGTACTGCCTAAAGCTCCCTCTTCTGGAAGCCAGTTCTTTCTGTCCGCTGTGAAAACTCAGTAGAAATCTTGAGCCCCTTCCTTCTTTTAGGAAGCTGTCAAAACAGACTTTCAGGTCAAGATGTGTTCTTTCGAATCAGGAGAACTAGGGATTTTTCTGCAGTCACTCTGTAACTGCCAGATTGCTTTGGTGCTTACAACTTCATGTTCCCAAATTGAAGGATTTATGACTAGTCAGTCGATCGAGGATGGATTTGCTACGTGTCTGTCAATCATCCACATTTTCTCTGTGTTGAATCTGCTTTGCATTGTCAACTTCTGCTGCAATTTGTGATCCAAACACACATAGCTCTCAAGCAATTTATGGTTTTGGATTTATTTGTGTGTGTGTGTGTGTATTTTCCTCTGTGTGTGTGTGTGTGTGTATTTTCCTGTGGTGGGATTTGTTCTAAGTCTTTCCATTTACCAGTCAGCAGAGGAACTGATGCCCATTCAGGACTGGCAGTGCTGCAAGCCCAGCATCCTATTGCATTTATTGCACTGCATAAAAGCACAATCCTGCAAGGACTTTTACATTGCAGATAATGCTGTGGTCTGGACCACTGCTGGTACAACAACATAAACTTATGATGTAGGGAATAAAGAAGCTATTTTCCTAAAGATGCAGTTTTTCCCTGTTGATCCATTATCCAGGACTTTCCTCCACAGTCATGTTTAGGCCCCTTGGCCAATTTCAAAGACATTTGAAAAAGAAACCTGGAAGTTTGCAAAAGATCTAGAAATGGCCACACTGCCTCCACTGCTGACCTTGCAAGAAAGACATAGTGTCTGGGTACCAGTGAAGCCCCTGTAGTGAGTCTTACCACGGGAAAGGCAGGCAATACTTCCCTGCTTGGAGCCCGGTTTTGTCCAGCATAGGCTGCCCCTTGACCGGAGAGCTAGAAAGGCTGCAAAGAGCAGACTTGGTTACTTGCAGCTAGCTCACAGGTGGCTGCACAGAGGACGCAAGCAAGCATCTAACTCTGTTCATTTTAGGGAAAGCATTCTCCAGAGGCAGCTGACCACAGCGCGGTTGTATTTTTGAGCCATAATTTAGTGGCTTTTGTGTCTGAAAATTCTCTTGCGGGGGATAACAAGGGACAGAATGAGATGTAATACCAGCATGAATGCTGTGTTTTAGTCATGAAAACTGTGTGAGATGAAAGCAATGGACAGCCCAAGTGTTGCACATTATGTTCACAATGAGGGGAGGAGGAAGGTTAGGGAGGGACCTGCAGAGACAAGCAGAAACACCCAATTAAGTGTATCTAGCTGAGAAAGTTAATGGAGTTACTTCTCTGTCAATAGGTATAGACAAAGGGAGGACACCAGGCATTGTGTATTGTCTGACGGCATTAGACAGTTGGTATGTCCTGATTACTTTGATGTAAGAAGTTTCCTTAGCTTATGAATAATTTAAAAAAAATATATATTTAGCAAATTAAAAATGTATTGAGAGAAACAATACCTTGTTTGAAAAAGTGACTCTGACAAGAAAGAGCTGGCAAGCTAGTGAACACGGATATTCTCAAAGGAATATAAATGTACAATTTATCTCTATTACTTTAGAAAAGCAGTCGCTCAGAACATTTTCAGCCTGTCCTGGGCCAGAAAAATGTGCAATCTTGAATGATGTCATGTATTATTGATTTTATCCAGCATTTCAAATTTTCTTAATTTTTAAAGACAGGGCAACCTTGCAAAAGGGAAACTGTCCAGTTTTGTATAGATAATAGCTAAGGCTCTGTGTGAGGGCTGTATGTTGGGAACTGATGCTTTTCAACTGCTGAATCTCTCTAGGGTCATCTTGTGCAAATCATCTAGCCAGCAGATTTGGATCGTTTTCAGCCACAGTCCTTGAGAATTACACAAAGTGATTGTAATTTCCCACCTCACATACGGACTCCCACTCAGTAGTGGGACCTGTTTGGTGACATGGTTTAGTCCAGTCTGTCTTGATGTGATTAGTCTAGGGCTGTACAGACATTTGATTAATTGTGTCTCATTTGTTTATGGTAAGAGAAAATAAAAAATATTGCAGTAAAATATCTGAAAATACTAAAATACCCGAATAATAGGAAAATAGATATTGACTACACCTCAAAGCTGAAAGTGTGTGGAATACAGAGCATACATTTTAAGAAAAAACAAAATAAAATATATTTTTCCTAACAGTAAGGAGTCTGTGGACAATTTACTGCAGAAACAGATGATTTTCAGTGCATACTAGATACCCACATGTATTTCAATACTGAGCATTCCCACTGAAATGTGCTGTCTGGACCGTGGGGGCCCCAACAAGCCGCAGTGACCCAAGTGAACCCGCCCGGTCCTCATCTCAGCCCAGAGATGGGGCCATCAGCCTGTTCCCCATGACACCACAGTGGCGCTGGGCTCCATCCTTGCCATAGCCTGGTCTCTGCTGAGCTGTGGGCCTGACTTCATCCCATGGGTGACTACCCAGTTCCCAGGCAGCAGATGCAGCTGCTGTGCATATCCCTGTGGTGCAGTGGGGCAGCCCTGCCACCACCAGGAGCCCCTCAGCCCTATAGAGACACCTGCTCCCGCAGCAGCATGGCCTTCAAGCAGGATTTAGGCAGAGCAAGCATAAAAGTACCCTGTCCTTATGCTCATTTACTTATCAGAAGCTCGTTTCAGAACTTAGGTACTATTTTGATATCAGATACATGGGAAGATCACTCGGGAAAACACAACCAAAGACCCCAGATATTTCGGAGTCCATTAGAAAAGGTCACTTAGGTGCAATTTGAAATTTGCCTCTTCCTTGAGCCTCTCAAGGAGCTTCTACTAGAGCTTTTTACAGCTAATGGGTGTCAGCACTGCTTAAGGAAGAATTAACTTGTTTGTTTTGTCCTTATATGGGAAAATAAAGTTTTCAGGACTTCATGTTAATACCCTTGAAAGTCTGTTGAAAAGGGTATATCTGAGATATTTGAGAAATACACATAAACAAAATAAAGTGTCATAAACATTCAGGGGATTTTTTGACTTGGTGCTTGTAAAGCAAGTTTTGCTTTTTAGAAAACTTTGTATTCTCGGAAAACAGAGATTTTACTTAATTTTCATCTGTTAGCATAAAGATACATTCACCAGCTTTTCAGTTGCCTTTGGATTTTGGTTCAGATTTTAGCCTCATATTATACTGACCCAGACAGTGAAGCTGCCCGTTGAGAGAGCCATTTGATGGCTTCATTTGATGGAGCTGCGGTTGTGTGCTGTGCCGGTGTCTCTCCCCTTGGGTGTCAAGGTCGGTTTGTGGGCAGAGTGAGGGCAGAGGCTGCTCCAAAGCAAGTGCTATGAGGAGCGCACGCGAGATGAGGATAAGACGGCCTTGGCCAACCTTGTGTGTGAGGCATGCCTACCTGCACGGCTCTGTTTTTGCTTCGGGGCCGCTCGGGAGCAGGGCTCTGCGCAGCTCTGACCTCACTGGCGTCTCTGGTTGCTTTGGCAGGAGGGACCCTGCTGATCCGGCGCCATGGAGGACTGCCTGCACACCTCCTCCGAGAACCTGTCGAAGCTGGTGAGCTGGGCCCACAGCCATGGCACCATTTGCAGCCTCATCCCCAACCTGAAGCACCTGCTCTCCGAGGGCGCGCACGGCAACCTCACGGCCATGTGGGGCTGCAGCGCCGGCCATGCCTACCACTGGCCCCTGGCGGCCACGTGCCGGGCCGGCTCCCAGGAGCGCGTCTGCTTCCAGGACAGCCGCAGCTTCAACTCGGACAGCCCCAGCATCATCGGGGTGCCCTCGGAAGCGCAGGCCAGCCCGCTGGAGCGCTACCCGGGGCGGCCGGGCAAGGCCAAGCTGGACTGCACGCGCACGCGCGACTCCTGCGACTTCTCCTACTGCAGCGAGCCCTCGGAGCTGGGCGAGGCCGTGGAGGAGTACGAGGACGAGGCCACCCTCTTCGACATGGTCTGCGAGTCCTCCGTCACCGACGAGGACAGCGACTTCGAGCCGCACCCGCCGCGGGCGCCAAGCGCCTCCCGCAAGCGGCCGCCCGCCGCGCTCTGCCCGGAGGGGACGCCGAGCGCACGTGCCGCCCTCGTCACAGCAGCCCTGCCGCTCACCGGGGCGCGCACGGGGGCACGGCAGGGGCAGGCAGCCCGAGCGCTGTCACCGCGTGTGCGTGGCGAGGCAGATGTAGGACGTTGGTCCCCCAACACCTGAGCACGTAGAGGTGTCCGGGACCTGCCAGCCTGGCCTGGCACCCACGTGGGCAGCATGGATCAAACTTCTTCCCGCTTTTCCCAGGCCAGGTAGGTGTGAGCACTGTTGCATGCGAAGCCACTTTTTCTGGATCCGTCTAGCTTAGCTGCAGGGCCACCTCTACCTCCCTGCACCGCAGCACAGACTGCAGACCCCTGCCCTCTCTACATCCTCTCTGTCTTTTGCCCCATGTGCAACTGCTCCCTTAGCAGGGGCCGCTCACTGCCATCCTTCCCACACTATGGTTCGGTCTTCTGCAGCCAGAGACATCCCTCTCCTTCCTCCTCTCCTTCTCCGCTTTGTCCTGATCCTACCAACAACAGCCGGGGATGGGGGCTTGTGCCCTTGCAGCTAGTGCCAGGGCTGAAGCACAGCCAGACCAGCTGGGGCTGGGATCAAGCCCTGCCTAAGTAAGCGCTGCCCTGGGCACAAGCCCCATCGCTGGCTGTGGCTGCAGACAGTGCCCTGCATGTGGGCAGGATAGGGCAGCAAGGGAGCTGCAGGTGTGAGCGGCACACGGAGCTGGGAAGCAGGTCGGGATGCCCCAACGTGCAAGCAGCAAGCCTGGAGCGGCACCGCGCAGTGCGCTGGTCCGCAGCCCTCCTGCACCCTCGCCTGCAGCGCGTCTGCGCAGTCCAGCACAAACGGGACACCTGGATGGGCAACGTGAGCCCAGGGCGAAGGAAGCGGCAAAGCTCAGGGACTGCTTTCGCCTGGGACTGGCAGGGCAGTGAGCAAAGCTCCAGCTGGGAGAGGCTGTCCCCACAATTTGGCAGCACGTCTGGGTCTCAGGCAGGTCTGCACCGCAGCCGCACACCTGCAGCGAGGCAGCACGTGTGCACGGGGCAGGCGAGAAGCATCAAGGAGGAACTGCCGAATGCAGCAGGGCTGATGTGCGTCTCATCCGGCATGGGCACAGCGTGCCGCTCCAGCGGCCCCCGGCTCTGCGGATCCTCATGCCAACAGCCCGAGAAACCCAATGCCTCCGGATGAGCCGTGCCGATCTCCCTGGCCACCGCGTGAGCGAACGGACGGGAGAGCCAGGCGGTTTGGGAGACAGAGCGGCTGGGGGCATGGTGTGCAGGGCTGTGTGTTGCGCTCGCAGATGACAGGGGGAGGCCGCGAGCGCTGGGGAGGAGAGCGCTGGAATCCGGGGCGATGTTGACAAATCGGAGAAATGGTCTGCAAACAGCGAGATGCGATTGGAAAGGACAAGCGCAAAGATCGCGGCCGGGGCGGGAGCGCCGGCTGCCCAGCGCGCAGAGGGGCAGAGCGGGGCTGCAGAGCCCCGGTGCGGCAGTGACATGAGCCCCGGCACCCCGGGCAGCGCGGGCAGGCGCCCGGCATGCAGCGTTCGAGCCCTGCAGGCGGGACGTGCCGTGCAGGTGTGGGTCAGGCAGCCCTGCTTCCGCGTGCCCCGCGGTTCGGCAGCTGCTTGGAAAAGCAGCTAGGAGAAAGCAGGAGCCCTGTTTACTCGGAATAGGGGATTTGCCGGCGTAATATTGGATGTCTGGCTGCCCTGCAAGCGCACCAGGCTCTGTGCGAAGGAGGATATTGCTCAGGATTGTAAGGAAAAAATATTGGAAAGAGCGCACATGATCACAAGAGCAGAGAAAGCTGTGGAGACCAGCTGAGGGATCTGGGGTTTTGGGCAGGCACTGAGAAAGCTGAGAGGTTATGTCCTTAGAAAAAGTAAGTGCTGCCACTGCAGAAGGAGATTCGGGTGAGATATCAGGGGCCTTTCTAGCACTGAGGGTCCCGATGTGCTGCAAAACACAGCAGGGGTTGGGTGGCCCCGGGCACACCGGGCCCTGGGGACTGTGCAGTGCAGCCAGCAGCAGCATCAACTGTTTAACCAGGCCAGCCTGAATAATTCAGGCAGATTATGCAGAGTTGTGAATGAAGAGAGGCCCCTGGGGAGTCTCAGCCTGTCCCCTCCCCACCTGCCTGGGACAGGGGCGCTGACGGAGGAGTCCTGGTTGTGCCGCGGCAGCAGGGCCAGATCTAGGGGAATTGCTGCCTGCTTTTACCTAGGAGCCGGTCCTGGGAGCATGCCTGGGGCTCAGCATGCCCTTGGGGACGTGTGTGGCCAATGCCACCCCCGGGGACAGTGCGGCCACTCCGTGCAGTGTGTGTGTGTGTGCAGGGGGCTGCAGGAGCAGGCACAGCCGCCCATGCACCCCATGCAGGACTCCAGCTGCTCAGGTGCTGCCTGCACCGGGCCCCCTTGTTCCCCCTGCATCCCCCCAAGTGCTGAGCCTCGCCTGCCGCCCGCACCGCTGCACCACACGGGAGCCACGTGTTGCTTGTTGCCTCCTGGCTACAAGACACTGCAGTACGAACCCCAAAAGCTGTTGTGCTCCCTGCTCCGGGACCGAGATTTGCAGGCACTTCTACACCCACTGAACACACGGAGAGCAGCTCTGCTGCCGTCCCTTCCCTCTCCAGCTCCGCACGCTCCGTGAGCCAGCGCCGGACACAGCCCCACGCCAGGAGGGACATGGCTCTGCGCTGATCATTAATTTTGATCTAATTGAAGGAAACACGACCGTGGAGCCCAGCTGGCCGCAGCGCTCGCCTCCGCCTCGTGCAAGCGCTCCGGTCTGATGAGCACGGCGCCTACTCCCTCGCCGGGAGCGGCACGGTGCCGCTCGCCTCCGCCACGCGGGCAGGCCGGGCTCGGCGTCCAGGACGCTGCACCGGGGAGATGCAGGGTGACAAGACGTCCGGTCTGATTATAGGAGAGCAGCGCCGGGGCCGGAGCGGGGACCGGAGTGTCCATGCCCCAACCGGGGCTCTCCAGCCCGCAGCTCTGGGCATCATCAGGGCATGAGCGCAGTGAAAGGAGAGGCAGGGGCCAGGTAGGGCAACGGGAAGCTGCACGCACCAAGGGATGGAGCGGAGCAATGTGCATCCACGCAGCGGCAGGATGGGGAGGACAGCAGCTCTGGCACGGGTGTCCCTGGTCCCCTAGGACCAGGTGGTGGCGGGGATGTCACTCCCATGTTGGAGGAGCCGTTCCTGGACTCGATGCACTGAGGAACGCGGAGGCAGGTGACGCATCTGTCGGGGCCACACAAATACGTCTGCAATGCCCCATTGAAGCGGTGACACCAATTACATATAATACCCCCATTAAATGCGACACTTTGTTAAATGCTTTACCCCAATTAAGCGCAATACCTTAATTATCGCAACACCCCAATTAAGGACCGCACTCCCATTCAATTCATGACTCCATTAAGCACGAAACCTCAATTATGGAGTCTCTTCATGAGCTCTATCAGTCACAAGGGGCTCTGGACACCAGACAAGCAGCGCCGGACGCATGTGGCTACCTGGGACTTCCAGGTTTCGGCAGGCTCGGGCACCGTCTCGGTGGCTGCGCTCTGCCCTGCTCACTCCGGCTCTCCTGGAGGATGCTCTGCCCAGCAGCTGTCTCCGGGCGCCGTGTCCGGCGCTGCTCGCTGGCCCGTGACCGGCAGGAGGTCGAGCTGCTTCGTGCACCGCTCGCCTCCCGCCCGGATCAGATGGAGCGGAGGAAACTGCCTCGCTGCCCTCCGAGCTTCCCCCGCGGCTGGAAATGCCGACGCAAACGTGACGGGCCAGCTCAGTGGGTGTCCGCTCCAGGCGAGCGTGCTGGCCCTCCCGCCCCTCGCTGCTGCTAGGAAAAGGAGGGAATTTTGGGAAGCACCAATGCATCTCGCTGAGGCATTCATTTTTTATCGCCTTTTATTGCTGCAGCTGGTTCATCCCGCCCGTCCCTGCCATCCCACAGAGGAGCAGCAAGACACCCATGACACGGCCCGCGCTGCACGGAGCGGTTTGCAAGGCGGCTGCTGCAGGGTCAGCACCGCTGGCCAAAGACACGGACACGTGAGGACGCTGCATCCAGCTCCCACGGGGACCGCCCGGTGCTCCCGCTGCCCAGCCCCTCTGCGAGCCCTCCCCGCTCCAGCACTTGTCACCTGCCTGGTGCTTTATAAAACTTTAAAGCTAATGGTGTAATAAACTCCAATAATGATATTGCAGCTGCACCAGGGCACCCTGGGATGAATACATTACAGGAGCCGCAGCAGCGGCAGCGGGAGGGCAGCGCCGGGGCCGGGAGATGCTGCGGGCGACGGGCCAGCCACTCCGTGCACCACCATGCAGCCCCGTGACACCAGGTCTACCCGGTGCCGTCGCGAGCAGGAGCCTCTCGCTTTGCTCACGGGCTCTCCAAGCGCTGCCCCACGAAGGGTGGGTGGCCCGTGTTGGCCGCAGTGCTGTCCGATGGCAAATGCCATGCCAAGCTGGGCCGTGCCAGGCTTGTTAAGGGACTGCCGGGGAAAAGGGAGTCAGGGAGAACATGATAAGGGAGTCTCTTTAATGAAGGGAGCACCGGCAGGCTCTGACTCTCCGGATGGGGATGCTCTGCTGGATGGACTGGACCGAGACTGAGCTAGCAGCTTGTCCCCAGTTGTGACAGGAGCCTGTGGCACTGGATTCCATCCTGGCACAAACCCCAACCCTGCATGCAGCACCCAAGCGCCAGGTCCTGCCTCGCAGCTGCAGCCCCTGCGCTCGTTGCCCGCGCGGGCTTGCAGCAATGCAGAGCTGCACGGTGGGCAGGGACGCTCCTGTGCTCCAAGGGGCACTGCACAGCCATGGGGACACCGGAGGGGCACTGCACAGCTATGGGACACCTGGTGGGGACGAGCAGGGAGGGCACGGGCCCCATCCTAGTCATGCGCAGCCCCGTCCTGCCCCATGTTTTGGAGGAGCAGGATGCAGGAGCCCCAGCGCGCGGCGCTCTGACGGGTCTGCCAAGCTGCTCCAGCGCAGGACATGGGTCACTCCTCCTGCCAGCCGCCAGCAGTGCCCACGCGAGGCAGCGCGGGCTGGTGCCGGTGGCTGCGACTGCTCCCGCTTGGCCCTCGCCCCGAGGGAGGTGAGGACGGAGGGAAGCGTGGCCGGGCAGCAGAGCGTGCGGAGCAGCTCTTCATGCTCTGCGAGACATTGCTCAGCTGCTTCCTCGCGCTCTGCTAAGCCCCTGCCCTTCCTCCTGGATGGGGACCGTGACAGTGTGGCCGGATGGGCCCTGGGGCAGAGCATTCCCGCTCTTCAGCTCCTCCTCAGCCCCGTGCTCCTGCCCAAAGGTGCACACAGGGCGCCCTGAGCCCCGCTGCTCCGTGACCGCTCACCCTGCTGCATCAGCAGTGCTTAGCCCAGCCGGCTCCTGCCTCCCGCTTGCTTTTCCTAAAACAACAGAGCCATAAACTGCCAGCAAAGCTGCCTCGGTGCAGCATTATGGCTGAGGCTTTAAATGCACCCAAGTCAGGAAATTCAAAGTTATGGGTCCCCGAGCAGCCGTAGCTCAGCCACATGGCGCCCATTATGGCCCTGCGCGCGCACCGCCGCCGCGCCACGGGCAAGGGGCAGAGTTAGCATCGCCATGGGAACCATCACTCCGGATTTCCTGACAGCTGTATGATTAAAACCTCAACCTTAATGCCACATCCCCGTCGGTGGCATGTGCAGCATGGGTGTCCTGCCTGTCCTCTGGGCCGCCGGGCAGAGCAGCTGGGAGCTCTGTGTCTCCCCTCTGCTGCCCCAGAGCTATGCCAGGGCGTCAGGGCAGTTCCTGATGGCCACATTTCTCTGTGTCCCACATGCCCCAGGGGAGATGCCACGGGCTGCCCATATCCCTCAGCAGCAGGCAAGGATGCCAGTGGCCGGGCAAGGCTGCGGGTCTGCAAGCATGAGTGGGAATTTGGAGGAGAACCGAGGGAAATCCCAGCCCAAACACGAACCACTGGCTCCTGGGGGCTCGGATCTGACCCCTTCTCGGTCTGCGTCGATGCGGGCACCCGAATCCATCGAGCGCGCACCGCAGGCCCCGGGGCTGAGCGCACGGCGGCCGCGCAGCACAGCTGGCCACCGAGTGCGCCGCATCAATCAGCCGCAGCATGGGCCGCGAGCGCTGCCTGCGCGGCGGATCCTGCCTGCTGCCGAGCACATGGCAAGCAGCAAACGCGCCGCGTGTGCCGTGCCAGGCGCTGCGGATACCCGGCACACGGCTGGGAACAACGGGCAGCCGGTGCTGGGCACGGCGCAAGCACCTCGCACCGCCCCACGTGCCATCCTGAGCTGCAAACAGGGAGACCGTCTGGCTGCTGAGCAGGAATATTGACCCCAAATTTGCATTGGGCAACCCGGGTCAGGCAATAGCTCCCTGCAAGCCCATGGGTGACACCGAGCAGTGAGCGCACTGCAACAGGCACCGAAAACTGCGCTGCAAGCAGGACAGGCTGTGGAACGAGTCCTCAGGGCACAGCAGGGAAAGCACGGGCTGACTGTGCTGCAAATGCGAGACCCGGTGAGCACAGCGTGCACAGGCTGCACTGCCACTCCAAAACGGGCTGCTCCGCAGCGCCGAGCACAGGTTAAACGGCAGGAGCAGCATCAATACCGCACAGCGAGCACCATAAATAGCAAGAGTGATGTGAACCAGCCCCAGTCGCACTGTGGGCAGCGAGTGCAAAGCAGGAGGGAGGAAACAGCACAGCGCAGGTGCTACACGGCCAGCAAGAACGGCCACGGGTAGCAAAGCGGGAGCATGCGGTCAGCGGGAGCAAGCTCCGGGATCCACAGGCTAACCCACTGCAAACAACACACGCAGCGCTGGCTCTGAGGGCTAAACCGAGCGCCAGGAGTCTGCTGCGAGCGCTAATCGCGCTGCGGGGACCCACTCTGCGCACACCGCAGCGAGCCGGCCAGCGCAAGCACAGACCGCGCTGCAAATGCCAAATATAACAGGCGCCGGGGCACATGAATACGAAACGCTGCATGCACCGAGCCCTTGGCAAACACGAAACCGCAGCTGGCACCGAATGCGGAGCGTGCTGCAAACATCAAATACAGCGGGTACCAAACCCCAAACACGCTGCATATACCAGCCACCGCAGATGCTTAGTAGGAGTACTGTGCAAAGAGCAAACATGCCACAGGTATTAAGTGCTGAGCACTCTGTAATTATCAGGCAAACCATGGGCATCAAGCACTGTGCACACTGTGATTGCAAACACACTGCAGGCTCCAATTGGACAAATACACTCCCAATAATGAGTGTGTGGCCAGTACTGAACACCAAATGCCCTAAAAATAGATGCAAGAGGGTGGGTAAAAGCTACTGCATAGGGCAAACATGTCCTGGGCACTGAGCGTGCTGCACATCACCCAAGCCAGCCCAGGCACCGCTGTACTCCAAACACCCGGCACAGCATGGACACGGTGAATACAAACAAATGCTTTGCTCATGCCCTGTTATGTGCTACACTATCAGTAGGAAACGTGCCAGGGCACCGACCACAAAATGCATTGCAAACACCAAACAGTCCCGGCTGCCAAGCGCGGAGCACAAGCACCCCACACTGACCGCCAAAAGCCGAGCAGGCTGCAAACAGCAGCTCTCCTCCTTCCAGCACTCGTCTCGAGGCTCGTGCAAAGAGCAGCTCCCCGCAGGCACCTGCAAGGACCAGGGGGACACCAAGCACGGGCACGCAACGGGTAGCCAATGCACCACAGGTGCCAAGGAGCAGCTCGCTGCAGGTGCCACCAAGTCACTCACAGCAGAGTGCTGAGCATTTCACAGAGACTTGGGATTTGCTTTTCCAGCCTCTCCAGCTGTGGCGCATGACAGGAACCCCCAGCATCTCTCAGATGAAGCTGCCAGGGCTGGAGCACCCATCCCCACATCCTCCCCACCCGTGGGCGCGCGC
>JAWLRI010000168.1:486881-503019 GCA_034781795.1 Crypturellus tataupa | reverse complement strand
TCTGTCTGTACAGATAGATTTGTCAGGGCAAAATGACATTATACCAATCTAATATCCTTCTGTAGCAAGGCAGCAGAACTGTGTGGGTAGAGAAGAGGCAATGAATGCCAAATACCTAGAGTATGGTACAGTCTTTGATCCTTCTCCACGTTATTTCCTGCAGGCAAAGCAGAGAGACTAGATAGACTAGATGGGTCTATTATAAGATTCTTAAAAGGTCCATTTTCAGACTGCATCTAAAGGATAATTTTTGAGGTCTCCTCATCCTGTTAAAGGTTTGTGTGGAAGGGGTACAACTCTGGGCCAGTCTTGGGCAGTAGTTTCATCAAGGATATGAAAGGTAGACTAGAGAAGATTACGATATTATCTGGAGACAAAAGGTTTGGCAATAATAAAAGGTTGCCTGGGTTCCATCTATGTCGTGTTGGAGAATGTGATTAGCATCCACAAAACTCATGTTACCTCCAAAACTATTTCCACAGAGATCTTGGTGTCTGCAGATGTTAAGATGACGGTTTTCAGCACTATTTCTCCTGGGTTAAATGAAGAGGTAGGGTTTTATTGATGTGAAAAGTTCGGTCTCCTTCCTAAGCTCTTCTGAGCTATAAAGAGCTGTCTCACCTGAGGAGCATGACCCACTTTTGCTGCAGACCGACAGCATGCACAGGTGATGGCCCTGGACCAGCTGATATGTGGTAGCTTGTTCACGGGTGCTCTCTTGACCCGGTCCCGTGGGTTTCGTTGCATTGCCCCCATGCCGTCAGACACCTACATAATTGCAGCACTCCCGCAGAGAAATTTGCTGGAGGTTCAGGCTGGTTTCTCCGTTCAAACTGATGCAACTGCTGGTGCGAGTGGCACAAAAATCTGACCCATCATCTTTAACATTTCTCCCCTATATTGTGGAGATACGCACCGGAGGTAAGAAGAACACAGTGTTGCTGTTGTACTTTTTTTTTTTTTCTAATGTGATTTTGAAGGGTCTTTAATTCACCATGGATTTTATAGCTGTTAGCTGCAGATGACAATTCCCTTTGCAGATTAAGAAAAGGTGCCGTAACATAAATGATTGACTGGGTATCACCACCGTGTTGTGACAGGCCGTCTTCAGGAAAGAGTGATTGATGACATGTTTAAAACCAAGCCATTATGTGCACTGTTGATACAGAAGCCCTATTTAAAATGTGGGCTGCCAGTCAAAGTGCTGATTACTTACACAGCACTATAATCAGCGCGCTGAAAAATGTACTGGAGTAAATGTTTGTTCTGAGCTTGAGACAGCTTTGACTTGTTATTTCCAGCCTTAACTTAGCTGTAATAAAGCATCCATTCTGTGCATTGCCCAAGCAGAGGACTCCCGTGCTACACGGCCTGACACGAGCCTGGCCTGACTGCGGAGGCAGGGGGAGCTTCCCTGGTCTCATACAGCTTTGTGGTGTGTATGCTGGATGGTAAATGAATGGCAGGTTTCACTGTGGCGGCACTGAAGGGCAGATCCTGGGATTCCCGTGTCTGAAAATGAGGGGCTTAGCGTCAGAAAAGGGGCGCCCACATGCGTTGGTGTTGCAAAGACACAGGGCAAAAAGGAACTTGCCTTTCAACCTCTTCTTCTTATCACATGGAAAGAGAAGAAAGTTCCATTAACAGTTACACAAAATACTCAAAACATCAAAATTTTCATTCTTTGTATTTGTTGTTCATTATTTTCTAAAGTCATAAAGGTTTGTCACCTTCACGAGGACGGTTCTGCCTTGTGCTGCAGATTGCATCCTTGTACAGATGGGTAGTTGTACATGCCAAGGAAATAGCCTTAAGTACCCACATCACTTAACACGTAAACACCAAAAGGTGTTCTTTCTTTGCCTTTCTATGCCCCTCGTCTCAGCATTGGCCATAAAATCTTTTGCCGTTAAGAACTATCTTACTAGTAATATCTGAACATTAATCAAGAGCTGCAGTTTGATATGTCACTGATAATAATGACCTTTGATCACAGCCTTATAGAGCAATATAAAGCTGTTTCCAGATGTTAACTTTTCTGAAAAAGGAAATGGTCGCATGTACACTTGCACTGTCAAGGCAAAACCTGAGTGCGTAGAGAAAGTGCATAACCATGCCAGGTAGTGATATTTTTTCTTTATTTTAGTCTATATTGAAATAGATTATCTATCATTTTTACTCTTGTATATGTGTAAATTAAACGTTATACTGCAGTACTTCTACCTGCCAACCCTGTTAGGCTGTGGGCATTATTTTATACTGTATATTACTGTCTATATTTATTTAGCACTTTAAAAAATGAATCTGATTAAATATAATCCTTAATTTTATAAATGTGATGCTTTATTTATTTACTACAAACGAACAAATAAAAAATTGGAACCAGTATCACCTCTGGTTTCACAAATGAAGCAATTCAGAGAGGGTTGTTACTTGGACAGGGCCCTGTGCACAGCATTGGAATCCACAGGAATGCTTCCTATCTTGCATTTGTTCTAATAAGCAGGTTGCCTCTACTCCCACAAATCTCCATGCACAAAAATATGCCCCGGTGTCATGACAAACTCATTTTCATTGTTTTTTTGCCACATTCTAGTCACACCATTTGTGAAACTGAAGTTGGCTTTTCAGTCATGCGACAGGTACGTAATGATGTTTTCCAGGGGTCTTTGTGAAACTGATTTTTATTTCCTTTCTTTTTCCTTTCTAAGGAAGCTTATTTGGGCAGCAGGCGTGTTCCGCCAACTCACTTGTTCCGCTTTGTTCCACTTCCTTCCCTTCTCCCTCCTGCAGAGCAGGACGAGAGAGCGGCGGAGCTGAGCCGCGAGCAGAACGAGAAGACCATCCGCAGCACGCAGACGGCGCTCCGCAACTTCCGCGAGTTCCTCATCTCCAAGTACCCCTCCGAGACCCGGGAGATCTACGTCATCCCCTGCAAGGAGCTCGACGCCTACCTCGCCTCCTTCTTCGTGGACGCCAGGCAGAAGGACGGCTCTGAGTACGAGCCCAACAGCCTGGCCAACTACCAGTGCGGGCTGGAGCGGTATCTCAAGGAGCACAGGTATGGGTACAGTATTACCAGGGATAAGGAGTTCAAGAGGTCCCAGGAGGCTCTCAAGCAAAAGCAGATAGAGCTGAGGTGTAAGGGGAAAGGAAACAAGCCGCACAAATCCATGAAGCTCACCTTTGCTGATGAGCTTATCCTGCGCAAAAGAGGTTTGTTGAGCCGGTACAATCCCGAAGGGCTCCTGAACCTCGTCTGGCTGAACAACACCAAGGCCTTTGGGCACTGCACAGGTTTCCACGGGTCCACCCTCAAGTGGGGAGACATCCGCCTCCGCGTGACGGAGACCGGGCTCGAGTACCTGGAGTGGATGGGGCCGGACAACGGCGATGTGACGGCCAAGAGCAAGCGCGGCGGCACGGACTCGCGCGTGTACGCCACGCAGCACTCCCCGCAGACGTGCCCCGTGCAGGACTACAAGGAGTATGCGCAGCGGCGGCCCCCGGCCATGCGCTACGAGGATGCCCCTTTCTACCTGTCCATCAAGCCCGTGGTCAACCTGGCTGCGTTGCACTGGTACAACTGCCAAGCCCTGGGGAAGAACAAGCTGGCCAAGATGGTAAAGACCATGTGCGAGAAGGGCAACATCCCCGGCAGGAAGACCAACTTCAGCGTCTACCAGAGCTGCAGCACCCTCTCGGAGGCGCAGAGTAACCAGCTGGTGCTGATCTGTAACAACCTGAGCCAGCAAGCTGCCCAGTCCATGGCAAGCCACTCCAACACCGGCAACTTCATCGTGTCCGCTTCCTACGACTCCTCCTCCGACACAGCCTGAAGGCAGGATATAAGCCCAACAGTTTATTCCTTTCCTTCCCAAGCGTTGCGTTTGTGCCCAATAATAAACATCAACTGTGATTGATTGTACACTGTTCCCCACCGCCTCCCCCAGTCCTCTCAAGTGTTAATTCACTTTATAAAAATATATAAATATATAATATATTTTTCTTCTTACAAATAAGTCAATAGAAATAGTTTAGTAATACTAACATAGTATTTATAGTGTTAATACAAAAATGAAAGGTACTTATGTGTTAACAATATAATTGCAGATTTTTAAAGGGCAAAAGTGGTTCTCAGGCAATAGAGACTGCAAGATAAACTGGAAATAATCATTTTTAACATGCACATGCCAGTGAGTGTAAATCCCCAAGGAGGCTTACACAGAAATTCTATTTTAAAGTATTTTTTCCAACTTCTTATTTTAACCTCCTAGAGTAGAGGAGGCAAACTTGTCACTAGCTGCTGCTTCTTATCTGCTGGTTTGTTCTTGATCAGCAGGACCAGGAAATGAGAGATACAACAGTGAAAGTTTGTGAAACCATATAGAACAATTCCTGTCTATTTTTTGTTTTGTTTTGTTTCCTACTGCTCATTTATACTAGTTGAAAAAAAGAATCCTGAACTCAGATGAGAAATATTGTTAAATTTTTTTTTTTGATGATGATTTTCAGTGATCAAAATGTCACTGGCTTTTAGTCTAAAAAGTACTGTTTTCAACCATATGCAAAAGTATAATGGCAAAAACAACAACACTGTTATATATGTAATATTAACTGTTTAAAGTAAACACTGGTCATTAGTATTTTGTCAATGTGTATACTTAATGTAAAATCTACAGACTTGGTGCCACTCTTTTAAGTATTCTGCAAAAAAATTCACAATGTTTCCCAAACCATGCAGAAAGAAATGCATCAAATACGTATTAAACCGTCATTTGAGTTCCTCAGAAAATAAAATAGAGAGTGTAATCACAGTTTTGAGTTTAGTATGGAAAATGAGAAGGCCAGATAGTTTAGGCACTGGAAAACACCATTGAACTGAATTCAGTTGCACAATCTGTTTCCATTGCAGACAATGAAAAATGGGTTTGCAAATCTGAAAGCAGAATTTGATCCTTAAAACCGTGAAAAAATGAATGCTAGTTTTCCAACCTTTTGACTTTGCAATGTAAGTGTTCTCGAAGTACAAGGAAGACACTAACAAATTAAATATTTTAATGAACCATTATAATTCTTGAACCTTTAAAATAAGATATGGTTATTTCTCTAGTAATTCAACCAAGTTTATTCAGCAATACAGGTGCAAAAGTTCTGCTAGGATATCCTAGTGCTGTGAAGATCAGACTTTACAGAAATCTACTGAGATGATCTAATGTCCACTGGAATCAGTTAGAAGTTCAGTCTCAGATGACTCCCCATAGATGATGGATCAAACTGTCACTGATAATTTTTTCATGTACAGCTTTTGTTTTAGATTGTGTTTCTTTATGCTTGCTTGCCCTTATTCTTTCGTGTTCTTTAAATCTGCAGCTGTGCAGTGAATTTAATTATCACTAGTTCCAAAGAAAAGGTGAAATAAAGGTAGCAAAAAGAAGTGAAAATAACCTACCAGGTGCCATCTAAAACTTGCTTTGTGTGTTGCTAGGTTGGAGTGTTCCTGCCTGGAGGAGGTGGCAGAATGTCTGTGCCTCGCTTAAGCCTTATTGAAGGTGTTCTTGGAGGATGTGGGGATAATAGATGTTTCATTGGCAGGTCTAAGAGCAGGGATGCCCCATGTAACCAACATCTGGCATCACCTACAGCTTCGTTGTGGGTGGCACTGTCTGATCCTCTTTTCCTTGTGCTGCACACAGGAAAAAGCCAGAATGAAGTTTTGGTTTCCTGCATGCGCCTGCTAGCCGTCCCTGTGTTTCACGCAGCATGATGGTAAAATCACCAAATCTGCAGTCTCTTGCATCTGTAGGGAAGGCAGAGGTGCGGAGGACATCCTTGTTGCAAAGCCTACACAGCTTCTCCAGAGCTGTGCTGCTGAAAGCCGTGCGTGCTGCCTCTGTGGCTTCCAGGCCATGGCAAATCTGACCCTTAAATGAGGGAGAGGGAAAGACAAGACAGGTGTGGGGGGTCGTCAGCAAGGCAGCTGCCCGGCTTCCACACGATGCCAGCCAGCTGCTGCTGTCTGCACAGCCTCGTCTCTTCGTGGAAGTGCTTCTGGTACGCTGCAGATAAAAACAGTTGTGCTGTACGGGTTTTGCTCTCTGTGGGATGTTGTGTCTGTTTCCTGCTGGTGAGGGCTCGTGCGGTTGCTGTCAGCATGTGCTGGGGATGCATTTGCGATGCCAGGGTCTGGGCTCCACCAGCTGCCGGGGAAGGTCTCATGCTGTGTTTCTCCCCCATCTGCGCTGACCTTGCCACTTCCCATGGCGGTGGCTATTGCAGCACCTTCCCCACCTTCCCATTCCTGTGCCTGGGTCCCTGCTGGCCTCTTCCTCTCCTGCCCCTTCTTGCTGAGAAGAGTTGCCTTGAGCTCATTTTGCAAGGGGAAAGAAGTCACCCCATGGGGCAGCTGCCTCATGTCTTTGCTCAAGCTGCACAGACTGGGGTTTGCAATTGAATGGTTTCTCCCACCATTTGGAGAATAGGGGTTTGGAAGTGCTACCCGGTTGGTGTCATTCTATGGGTAGGGCTTAGGTTTCTTGCCTCAGAGTGGGCTGTTTCACATGGCCTATTTCTCGTGGTAGTTGCACAGAGTTTATTGCGTCCACAAAGGCAGATCAGTGGCAGCCTGTTGTGCTCCAGGCAGGTCTTTGAAGTGCTGATTCACATCAGTGCTGCAATTCAGTCTCACCACAGACCTTGGCTGCATGGACAGGAGCCCAAGATGCATAAGATGACCCAGGTGTAAGAAAAGGGGGACTCCTGGGTTTTGAGCTGAGAGGGTATAAAAAGCATTTCCCACAGTTATGGGTTTTTTCAGCCCTACATAAGGCCTTGCTTTTTGTAGGAAACAGTCTGAAGACAGTTTGTGCCTAGCCTGTGCTCTGGGTGAAGAAATGTCTCTGATAACCTAAAATTAGCAAGCCAGGTCAGCAACTTTTGCTTGTCTAGTTGAGACAACTGTGGGATGTGTATGCTTGTTGCAAGAGCCTCAGTAGCATAAGCATGTGTGTCCTTTGCTTTGTGGCATCTCTGCTAACTCCAGCTTCCAGTTGGTGCTGATGGCAGATTGCCTGTCAAAATCCTGACAGGGCAGCCCCAAACAAACTGCTTCTTGAAGCACATAAACACATATGGCCAGAATATGATACTCAAGCAGCGTCATACTCCAAAAATAGACCTATTTATTAGCTCTGAAGAGCATTTGGTGTTATCCAGTCTTCATCTGTGGGCAGTTGCAAGGAATTGAGTGACTTTAGCTTAATGAATTGCCACTTGTCTGAAGTCCCTCAGTGTTCTTGGACAGATGGGAGGAAGATTTCTGGTTTGAGCGACTGTCGTGTTGTCAGGAGGCTAAGGTGCATACTCCAGTCACTTTGGCTCACATGACTGGTAGTAACTCAACTGCTTGTTCCTGTCCCTCCAAACCCTGACCAAGGCCTCCAAACCTGCTCCACCAGCAAGTGGCCATTTCAGCCTGGTGCTTCCTCGCTGATGAGCCGTGGCACGAGGCAGTGCTGCCAACTCCTGCAGGCTTCCCCTGCGTAAGCAAAGGGCTGGCTTCCCCACCACGACTCTGATGAGCAGCACCTTTTCCCATGAAGTGAAAAGTGCAGTTCTCAAAACACCACAGTGCTCCCGCCCAGCACACAGGGTCTGCGGCTGCTGGTGGCCTGTGTGGGTGCTCTGCAGGAGGGTGACTGTGCTCCTGGATAAACCTGGTGTTAGCAATAATTTCTAAGCAGACGGAGTGCTGACGCATTGGAACAGGCTGCCCGGGGCAGTGGTGGAGTTGCCGTCCCCTGGCAGTGCTCAAGAAACCTGTAGAGGAGGCCCTGAGGGACCTAGTTTAGCAGGTAGGGTGGTAAGGGCCTTATGGTTGGACCATGGTGATTCTGTGGTTCTGTGATTCTATGCACTGATCCATCCTCCTTTGGGCAGTAACTGGCTGTGATTGACTGGTCGAGTTTTCCCATCCCTGATATCCCCGCTCCTCTCAGCCTCCCAGTTCTCTCCTATTCCCTTCTCCCTGTGTTTGCTACATGGGGAGAGGGGACTGCTATTCGATGGATAGTTCCCTCCCTGCCTATCAAGTGACCTTGTGTTTTGGGGATAACGCAGTCCGTGTGGGCTGCCTCGCTTTGGGTGCAAGCAGCTCGGGGGGTGCCGCACACTGGCACTGAGGGGGCATCGCTGGCAGTGCTCAGGTCGGTGTAAGTGTAAGTGTAACTGATGCATCTGAGATCTTTCACTCTGTCCACGCTAAGTTTTAGAATCACAGAATCACAGAATGCCTAAGGTTGGAAGGGACCTCTAGAGGTCATCTAGTCCAAACCCCCTGCACACGCAGGGCCACCTAGAGCACGTGGCACAGGGCTGCGTCCAAACGGGTCTTGAAGATCTCCAGGGAAGGAGACTCCACAACCTCTCTGGGCAGCCTGTTCCAGTGCTCTGTTACCCTCACTGTCAGAAAGTTTTTCCTGAGGTTTCTGTGGAACTTTTGATAAAAGTTTGTGCCCATTTCCTCTGGTTCTGTCAGTGACCACCACTGAAAAGAGGCTGGGCGTTTTGCTGGGTGTTTGCAACACTCTCTCTTTGGGTTTTTGAGGGAGAGCTTCCAATGACAACACTGTCTCCTGTGCAGAGGTCCAGACCTGCCTCTGCGCACTGTTTGGCCTTCCAGTGCTGTCCTCAAAACAGGACTGCAGTGACAGACCCTGAACGGCACACAGACCTTGGGCTCACTCTCCACATTAGAAACCCTGCGGGCCTCAAGACACGGGGATCTCCCTGGCACCCTGGGAGATCCCATGCTCCCAAAGGCTGTGTGAATGTATGGGAAGAGAAATGCGTACAAAATGCAGAAATTTCATTTGATTTCCTGACAATAGCTAGTTGTGTTCCAGCACCTCTCCTCTGCTCTGGAAAGACCCCCAACGCAGAGGCGTTTGTGAGCTGGTAGGGAGGATTGACCTTAGCCATTCATCAGGGCATGTTCAAAGCAAGATGGATATTTAAAGCTTTAACTTCTTCTCTGATGAGAACAAAAACTTTTTAACAATTTTTTGTCACAAAATTTGCTTGTTACATGAACTGATGGATTTTAACGTAGTCTCTAGAGATTCTGTCTCAAGAGGGGAGGTTATTTCCTGGGTTTTTTTTTTCATTGAATTGGCAAATGTTTGAGGGTAATACAGGCAAAATTCTATTTGTTTTGTTATACAAATGCCATTAAATGAACTTTCTGTGCATTGAAAATGAACTTTCAGTTTCAAGGGGATTAGAAGGCTTTTGCCTGATCTTTTCTCTTGGCACTCAGCCCTCATTAAACAGCGCAGCATCCAAAAAATCAGTAGCCTTTCAGATTTGGATTTCATCTTTTGTAATTCATAAAAGATTTATTCACAGCACCTGGGATTCCTAAGAGACTGTGTAGTAGGTGCTAACATTGAAATTGAGTAGGATAGAGTTTCAGGGGGAATTAAAGGAGGTGTTTCGCTCTTTCACATTACTTTGGAAATCCCAGCTTTGTCTATTGATTGCATTCATGGGATTTAATTTTTTTGGTTAGTACTGTTTTATCCTATCCATAGATGTCAAGCAAATAGCCAAATAGCTAAGTGAGGAAGAAAAAAAAAATCAGGAAAATATAAAATGTTGTTTTGGAAAAAGCTGTTGTGAGTGCTATTTTTACACTGCAAAAACAAACTCTTAAAATTAATCTTGCAGATGTCAATTTTACCATTTCAGCTATTCTTTTTGACTGAAGAGCTCTCTCTAACATCTCTTATGTCTAGAGTTCAATCTACTTTATTGAGGCAGGTCTTGCTGAGAATAGCTTCCAATCATTACAGCACATTCCTCGCTGGTCTAAATGGCATATAAGCTGAAGTGGCTCCTGGTCCGCTTTAGATTGCTCCTGCCAGAATTCCTCCTTCCCTTCTGTTCTATTTAATGTCTACATTACATGCCAAACCACCAGCCTGAAGAAAGCCATTGCAGGAGCCATACCCCAACCTTTGCATCTTGAGCAGTGGATGCAAATAGCACTGTTAACTGTCTTTGAAGCGATTATGATAACTTTTGTGTAGGAAGACAAACTTGAGGCTGGACACCCTCTGAAACACCTTGTGGAGGAGCCACTCGCTCTGTGCACGTTGTTCATCCTGCAGCTCCTGCCATGTTCGCTCTCTGTGGGAGCTGCTTCTGCAACACTGCAACACTGAGCTCCTGCACACGGGCCCGGGTCCCTGCACGTGAAACGCGGTGTGTGAACGTCACACGCCGTATTCAGAGATATGCGGGCAGAACATCATGTGAGATGTCCTTGGAGACTGGAGGCTGGTGTGTTGGGAGCCGGTGAGCAGCGGGTTTTGCTCTGGTGTGTGGCAGTGCCCACGGCCCTGGGGTGATGCAGGGTGCTGGGTTTGGTCCTGCAGAGCACTGAGAAGCACCTGCCCGTGCCCTGTGTTCCCAGCCAGCCCGAGCTGTCAACCGAGCGTATGTAGCTTCTAGGTGAAACAATCCTGTCTGCGTCACACAGCAAGGTGCTTCACTTGGCCACAGCGGCACTGCCGGCATTTGGTTTTGCCTGGGTGATTCCTGGAGGTTCCCAGCAGGTTGGAAGTGCGAGCAATGGCAGAGCATTCACGTGCAGTAAGAGCAGCACAAAGGCACTGGGGAAGCCTGGCAAGTCCGGCAAGCAGAATAGGCCTTCCTCTAAACAAGGCACGTGTAATCCTCATCCCCAAGCTGTTCTTTGATGCCCTGCTTGGTTTTACACTGGAATTAAAAAATCTCTTCCGTTCGTTTTAGGGGAATTTAGTTTGTTATCTGGCGGCTTTAATACCGCCTTTGGAAAGCACTTTTGCTATGACAAGCCTTGGTCTCATGGTGAGCTGTGTTAGGGGAAATAACACTAGCACAAGACTTTTTATCTTTCCCTGCATAATATGTTTAATCTTTTTAATCTGATAATGTGAATTTGTTTTCTTCTAGTTTATTAATTGGCAAGCTTAGCACTGCTTCTCCCAGCACAGCAGTTCATAAGCATATTTTGCTTCCGCATTACCAAGTTTCTGTCTAACAATGTGAATTTTCCTAAATGACCGATACATCCTCAGTGTTAAACCTCTCTCTAAGGCTAAGTTCTACTCACTGACTTTTCTAACTTTGCCTGAATTATAATCACAACTCAACTTTTTTAAGAACTGTTTTTAAAGAGGTAGGTTTTGTTATTTTTTCTGTTTGTTTCATTTTATTAGAAGTATTTGTTAAAAAAATTCACTGTCTTGCCAAATAATAATGATAATAATAATATTTCTATGCATTGTGTGATTCAGTGATGTTGTTGAGATGTTGCATGTTACGTAGAGCTGACATCTGTACATTTATGTGATATTCTAGAAATGCTAACTGTTGCTGCTATAATCACCACCACTGTCGTTAACTGAAAAATTTACTAGGAGGCTGTGCCAGCTAGCAGGTTTTATGTGTGTCATAGTAAAAATGTGCATTCTGCTGTTCATTTCCTGTTTTTAAGACAGTTTTTAATGCCTTCTGTAGAAGGAACCAATATGTTGTGGTAGACAGGAGGTGCCAAACTTCCAACATAGTGCTCTGCACAGATGATCACTTATCAGGATGATGCTTAAAAAAACACGAAAAAAAAAAAGCAATTCTTGATTTTTCTGCAAGTGTCTTCTTATTAATTTTAATTTAAAAAGTACTTCATAGAGATAAAAAAATAAATCTTCCCCAGCTCCGTGTACTGCACCAGTACAACAACTGTGAATATATGGGGCAAGAAGGAATGTGTAATCCCAAATGTTCCCGTTAGTGAGAGATCCAGTGATTAGCCGAGCCATTCAGAGCAATTGTGGCACATTCTAAAAATGCCTTTTAATGCAAGGAGTCCTCTGATCCACACAAGAAGCTGCTGCTGGCAGGGTAAGGGTTGGGGCTCTGCTCCTGTGAACAAGCGCCAGCGCCGCCAACGCTGGATTCCACTCGGTCCCCATGAAGGTGCCGCAGCCCTCAGTTAAATTCGAGCCCAGGATTGTTGGTCTGGTTCTTTACCAGGGTTTTCCTGCCAGAAAAGCTTCCTGCTTGCCATAATTCTGACATTTAGTTTTCAGTTCCTTTTCCACCCTATGCTTATAACCTGGCGGTGTAGCAAACAGACAGACCCACGCAGCACAGGGCAGAGGGATTGTTTCTGGTTTGGGTCAGACTGGCAGGTTACAGTCATATGATACCATAATTGTATAGCAGAAACAGGTAGGAGCGAGGTGCTAGATATTCATCTGTCACCTTCCTCTGCCCCATGGCATGTTCACCTGTGCCTAGACTGTTCTTCAAAACACTATTTTATTTGTAATAAATAAAATAATTAACCATTGGTCTTATAACTTTGCCAAGAGGTGAAAAGGAGAGAGATCTTCTAAGTATCTAGAATATACTTTGCAAATTAGAAAGCAATTTGCCAGAAGAAACTGTGTGCCTGGGAAAATCACAAAGAATTGAATCTTGTTTTAGAGCCAGTTCTGTGCTGCAGCAAACCTGTCCCCAGCCCTTGTGATATTAAATTCTTAATTTTTTTCTAAAAGAAATTTAAGTCAAAACTGGTCATTTCTGTGGTACCTGGGATATTTAGAAAAGAAATAATATAAATCTTGTGCCTAGAACTCTGTGAAAATTGTTCCAGGTAAAAGATCATCAAGCCAGTCTCTCAGAAATCAAAGAACTCAAAAAGTTCAGCTGAAGATGGAAATTTTCCAAACATCATTCAGATGCTGGAGGCTTTTCCTGGGGCCTGTACTCCCATCTTGACCCAGATTTAGGCTTTCTTTAAAAGCCTTGTGTCATTTTTACTGCCCTTTAAAAACTGGCGGCTCCTTTGTGCTCCTTCTGCCTAAACAGCAGCCAGCTGAGAACAACTGCAGTGCGTTTCCCCATGGCTGTGCCTCTCCAGCAGCCGTTTACTCATGAACAAATGCCTCCACTCGTGTCAGTGAAGAGTCTTGACCAAGTGGAGCTCCTGGTCACTGGATATTCAAAGCAGTGACACAAGGTCTTTGCATCTTCATTTCTTCTAGTCACAGCTAGGTCCTGGTCTCCACCATCACACCGGTTGCAGTAATTGCCTTGCCAGCAGGTCTTCTGAGCCGCTGCTTCATGTTGGCCCAACTCACCAAACAACATACTGGGTCCTGCAGCACAACAGCTACTTTTTTTTTTTCCCCTCATCTTTTTCCGATCTGTGGTGAAGCTAGACTTACCTGAGCTTCCTTCTACTAAATCCGAAACACTGAAACGATCATTATCATTTATTTAGTGCTTTGCAAGCTGGAAATGCAATTGTATTTCTACATTGTAGACCTGGCACTAGATTGCTGTCAGTGGCCCATGCCTGAGGCTCTATTGCAATTGATCCTTTTTTTTTATTATGATTCATTGTTTTTTGAGTGCTGGTGTTAATACTGTGGTGGATTAAATATCACCTTCCAATCACTGTGATGCCTTCTGTGTACATGTTTGATTGTCAGTCTTATGGTCTGGTAATTAATTGCATGTTGTCTGAATTGCACTATTTTGCAGGACATTTTTTTTTCTAGAGAGAAAAAAATGTAGCATTTTAGGCTCAGCTTCTGAAAGGAGGCAAGGGGGGATAATTCGTCCAAACCTCAGTGGAAAGTGGGGACTTGTTTTTTCTCAGAACCTTTTGCAAGCCACAAAAGCTTGCAAAGCTTAGCTACTTATGATATAGATCTTTGCATGAAAAGTGAAACATTTCTATCATTAAAAATGCAGCTTTCTGTACACATGGCACCTTCTTAATCAGATTTCTTGACCCATATTTGAAAGATCACAGTAACCATTGTTTGCTGAGGAGAAAAAAGATTTTGATGGTAAATTCTCCAAATCCAGAATAATTGAAGGGAAGGGAGAGATTACTGGATTCTTTTCTCTAAAACTCAGCAAAATGGTGAGTTGCCACCCATTTTCAAAGCCCCTATTGATGGATTGACCCCATTATGCGCTTTCTGGATGAAACTGTGTTCCATGTGGGCTTGGGGAAAACGAACCAACTGGTTTCAACAGCGAAGTGGGGAAGGTCGATACAGGCTCCTTTTGGCCTCAGAAGCCAGGCTGGGTTTCCAGAGCTGGGGATTCTTACCTGTCAGCTGGATGTGGTTTGACTCGGAGCAGATCAGGTGCAACGTGGATGTCACATTGTTCTCTCTGCAGGGCATCCTTGAGAAGGGAACTTCATACTGGGAAGGGCTTTGACCAGTGAAGACCTGTAAAGGCAATGAAGTAATTCGTGCCATTTGTGCCAGTTGAGATATGGAATTATGTATTTTATTGCAATACACTTTTCTCTTTTTTTAATTAGGATGGAGCAAACATATGTTGCACTGCTGCTTGCTTCATTGCTGTTCACTTAGATATCTCCTTAAAAAAGGAGATGCATTTTTGTACTTTGAGAACAAAAGGGCACTTGATGCTAAGGAGAAAATGAAACCAAAAGGTCTTTTTTTAATGGTGTGTGAGCTTCTTCCCTTGCTCAGCTGTCAGGTAATTAGGCTTTTGGCAACAGTGGGTTTGGTTGGGTGTTAATTGGAATACGACATTTACTTTCACTGATCTGCAAATTCCGGAGAGATTCTGATCTTTATCACACTTCAGCTCCATTTTTATTACCCTTCTGATAATCTTTAAGAAGTCTGGTTCTGCTGCATTAGGGACTGATTTCACTGTCTGTACGATGTTTGCTACTATTGTAGTGTAACTTTTTACTTTTTGCTTTTTTAATATTTGCATTAGTACAGCCTTAAACTTACAGAATTAAAGATCATTTCAAGAATAATCAAGGTAAAGTCATTGATGTCTGTGATAAGTGCATGCTTTATTCACAGTATTTTATCTGTAACTAGGTGTAGTGACCAATTCTCCTTTATTTAATAAACAGTTTTCTGCAAAGTTGACTGCTTTCTTTAATCAAATGAAAACAACTTATTTTGAAATACATTTTAGAAAAAAACCCACATCTCTCCTGTACTTTTCATGTATGAATATTGGCGTAGTTATAAATTTCCCATGGGCCTGTGAAGCATTTTGATTAGCAAAGTGCAAATAGGCGCACCAAGAAATAGTTGCTGTCATGCCCTGTTTAACTTCTAGGGTTGTGTTTCTGAAAACATTTAGGCAATTGCGTAAGTCCTTCCCTACTCAGGAATGTACTTAAAAGCAAGCTTGATTTAACCATGTGCTTATTTAATCTTACTTCAATACGATTGGAAACCTACACCCTGAGAGCTTTTCTGGTATAAAGATGTTTTCCTGAAGCTGGACCTGTGGTCTGGTTACATAAATTCCAAGGCATAGTTTGGTTCAGATGTTCTATTCTGCACTCAGAATTTCAGTAATTAGTTCTGCTGTCCACACAGTTTTGTTTTAATGTCAATCTAGAATTAAGCTAACGTGCATCCAAGAATATAAAACAATTGCATGTCAACGCTTAATATTCTCTCCACAAGGAGATTTTTAAATTAAAGACAAGAAAACTAAAGCTAATGAAGCCAACAAACCCTTGTACTATAACAGAGAAACATCCCAAATGGAAATACCCCAGCGAGCTGCAAGGAAATTCCGCTGAGCAGCTGATCATGTGATGACAAATCTGCTTGAGAATCAGTCTTGGATTTTGTCAAAAAGCAAAATGGGAGAAAGAGAAAAGCCAAATCATCCAGACAGCTTCCAGCTAGAGGACAGCAGCACGTTTGGGCTGGTGTTAGGAAGTTAATGCAGGGCAGCAGGAATCAGATGACACAGGAATTTCCTCAGGTGGATGAAGGAAAGGGGAAAATAATTTTCATAATTTAATCTGGAAATGGGTCAACATGACTTGGCAAGTTCTGCCAAATAAATCCCCTTTCTGCTGCACTGTGGCAGCACTGGGATAACTGGGCTATTCCTTTATCCAAGACTGAGGGAGCTCTGCTGAGTGTATGTGGTTATGGGAAGAGAGGAAGCTTATTTCAAATGTACTGCAGTGGTTTGGTGAGAGGAGAGGAGAGGAGAGGAGAGGAGAGGAGAGGAGAGGAGAGGAGAGGAGAGGAGAGGAGAGGAGAGGAGA
>JAWLRI010000168.1:447570-480644 GCA_034781795.1 Crypturellus tataupa | reverse complement strand
TCCCCTCTCAGCCTTCTCTTCTCCAGGCTGAACAGACCCAGCTCCCTCAGCCTCTCCTCATAGGGCAGATGTTCCAGTCCCTGATCATCCTCGTGGCCCTGCGCTGGACTCTCTCCAGCAGCTCCACATCCTTCTTGTACTGTGGAACCACTATACATTTAAAGTATAGTGGTTCTCATAAAATTATAGTAGTACCATAAAAATGTATTACTCCTTCATAAGTGACATTAAGTGTCTGAACATCTACAAGGTTGTAGACAATCATCACCCGTCCTCTCCTTTCAGTTCCTGCCTGTGAGGCTGATATTCTTCTTTTGAGAAATGCACATCAAGTATCTCCACCCAGCTCTTAACATTCATTTTCTTCCTCAACAAAGTAAAGCAGCCCCTGATACTCCTTTGCTATTACTAGCTGTGTGTGGCAGTAAATTTTTAGCTCTGTGACAACTTCATGGCAACTCCACCTCAATCTCTTCTGCTGCACTGGATGTTTCAAAGGACAAACTTGTGGGAAGTCTTCAGGAAGATCTTCTATGTCATCTTTCTTACAATTGCCACACTATGTGAACAACTCCAGGTTGTTCATAGCCAAATGTGTTGCCAGACTAAGCTATTTTTATTCTCCCTTTTTATTTATTTGTTTTCTAGCATCCTCAGCTAAGCTCCACAAGTTTCCTCTCTAATTTTGATGATGAGCTCAAGTACCTCTGTATCAGTGCTGCGAGCCCCAATGCTACCCTCTGTGCTCTCAACATGTGGAGATACTGGTGCCAAGGACTCAGGGAATACCTGGACATCACCAAAGTCAGAAATCTTAGCTTGTTCAGAGGCTGAAGCCAGCCCACCCTGTCAAATTAAGTTATCATGAAGTCTGGAGAAGCAGCATTGGAAAGGGATGGAATTTCAGCCTTCTTTAGGTTTTCATGGATTCTAGGATCTTCCAAGTTTCTCTTATAAATCTTTTCTAATTCACTACTTATTGTCTTTATGGTTGACCCAGCAGCTTGGAGATCGAGGTATTTAAAGGCATTTAAAGGTATTTAAAACTTTCAGGCAACTTTGTCCTCATGCTGCCATGTGACCAGATTTCCTGTTGTTACCTCAGCAGCTTCTTAGCATTTGTGTCTTACAGACATGACATGCACCCCGAGACTCAGCCACTGCAGTTCTAAGTATCTATGACTTCTAAAATGAACTCCCAGCAAAATCAGCTTACTCTTCAAAGTAAGAACTCTGCCTGAGGCCCCCATCCACAAACGTGTAGAGCTCCGCTCACATTTTTCAAACTAATTTTTGTTAGGTTGACCTAAGTTGAGGGTTTTCCCTTTGTGAGGAGAACAAACTGCGAATAAGAGCAGTGTGACCGAATGAATAAGAGCAGTGTGACCGACATAAAACTCCCGTAAGATGTCCTGTGGGACGGCTGCGGCCACGCAGAGGAGCCCTGCTCTGCGGCGTGCACCCTGCCTTGGTAGAGCTCCTTGCACCACCTTGTGCCTGCAGGTCAGCCCGCTGCGAATGCAATAGTGACATCTCATGGCCCAGAGAAGCACTGTGATCCCACAGAGAAAATGCTGGGGGCTTTCTCTTTTTCCTTCTCTCCCTCGCTCTCTCAATCTATCTCTCTTTTTTTTTTTTTTTCCTCTATGTTTCTTAATTCTCATATTCAAGGAATCAAAGGCAACGTTGTCTCTCCTTTCTTCCTGAAACTCCAAGCACCTCATTATGATCAGCTTAACTCTCCACTTTAATTAAGAGATTATGAAGATTATTAGTACATGTCAGTGCAAAGTAGGACTGTAATGTTTCCACGACGAGAACATTACTGGAAAAATACAGAGCTCGAGGCTCATGTTGTATGTCAGACACTTGCACACAGTGACAGCTCAGTGATGAAACCACCCGCCTCAAGAAGGTCAACCATCCCGCTGTTTTTCCTTTATCCCTGCTGGCAGCCCGTGAGACAGGTCTGTTCCGCCACGGCTGAACACCAAGCGTCTCCCCAAGGCTCTAAGACTGCCCAAGCCCAATTTCTGGGGAGGCCTGGAGGTCCACAGCAGACTTCTCCACCCAGAACATGGAGAAATCCTACAAGTGCATCATCTCCCACACCTCTGCGTGTCTCCTCGCGCACCAGCACATTGACACATCTTTTGTTTCCCTCTTGCTCCAGATCCCGGCTCTGAAGCTGAATGAACTCCTGGAGATTTCTGTGTCACTGTGAAGAAAACGGATCAGCTCTTCTGGCCACGTTGCTCCATGCTATCCGCTGGGGCCTGGACCGGATCCTGGGTTTCTCCATCGTCAGCAGCACATTCAGCTCCTCCAGCAAAAGTCAAGATGCTTGGGGTCCTCAGCAAGGCTGGCATGGCTGGTAGCATTCCCACAATGTTGTCTACTTCCCCCTCTGTGACGAGGAGATGTGGAGGACAGCGTGCCTGGAGACAGCAGTGATCCTACTCTCCGCAGTGCTGAAACACAGCAGCCAGTGTCTGAATATGTAGACACTACAGGAGCATGAGGACCTGATGTTTGGTGATGTTGAATTACTCAAGGACTCCCCAAACAGGACTTTTTTTTTTTGCCAGAATGGGAAGTGTGAAGCGAGGAAAGAGGCTGAGTGCGAATAAAGTGTGTCATGGCCAGAGACACCAGGAGCATCCAGGAGGCCCCACCTGTGCCCGTAATGATCCTCTGCAGGTACCTGCACATGCAGAGCCCCCGGGCCAGGCGGGGACCTGTCGTGAGGAGCAGGGCAGCAACGGGGACGTGCGGCACGAGGAGCAGAGGATGGGGCTCCGCTCCCCCACGTGGCCATCCCCAAATCGGCAAAGAAAGCGAAACTGGAGTGCAGAGGTTTTGCTTTTGTCTCCTTCACCCAGGATTCCCCAGGTTGGCCCTAACTCCCTCCTGTAACTGTGTCCCCTGGCGTCTCACAGCAAACACGTCCAACACGGTACAGGGTGGCACTGAGCTCCAGGAGGGTATTTCAGCATCCCCAGCTATTGAGCAAAAGCCTGCTAAGAATTTGCTGGGGTCCTCCTTGCAGAAGCTGTTACTGATGAAATGAGCAACACCAGGATATCTCCAGATGTGAGCTCATACACACGTGACTGAGAGGTCACGCTGCAGCACGCGCAAGGATGCTACGGGAGTAAGGAAAGCAGAGAAACACGGTGCCTTTTCACACAAGTGTTTTCAAGGACTGGCTGATAAAATCATTTCCCACTAGCCTCCGTGTGGTGTGAGGAAGGTGAGCTGCTTTTGAACAGAAGCATCAGAAAGTGGAGAGAAGGGGAATTAAATACTTCCTGAAGAGGAAGAGCACCACACGTGCTGCGTTTTTATTACTGGATTACTACAACTTTAATTGTGGAAAGATGGGGCCGGTCCTGATGAAAAATCAAGGTTGTGGCAGCTTTCCACAGCTCTTACCTGTGATAAGAGGTACGAGGCAGCAATGTTCACCACTCTCTCCTTCAGCTTTTCCAAGCTCATGTGATGGTAATGGAGCCCGGAGCTTCTGCTGAATATGATTTATTTCAGAGAAGCACATGGGGAGAGTATAACATACTGTGGCATTGCTTCCAGGAGGAGTATGTTGTTTCTCATTGTTTTCCCTTGTTTCACTGATGATGGGGCATTCCCTGATTAAAAACATCATATTGAGTCCTGCAGAGCAAATCACCAGTGAAGAGTGATGAAAAGCAGAGTCTGAGCTGAGACTGAGTTAACTGGTGTTTAAAAGAGACTTGACTACCTCAAAGTATCGTTCTCAGATCAGGTCGGGTGGGATCAGAGTGGGTAACTGATCAAGACCTCATTCAGTCCTGGGCCCAAACAGTACCATGGCACTAAGAACCATGTCTCTAGTAACTCAATGGCACCCCTCTGCTTTTGCATATTCTGTCTGTAACAGTCAGTATATATCCTAGGAAAGCATCTGGCTTATATCCGATATTCCCAAAGGGAAAACAATTCCTTCTACAAGTTTTGCAAATAACTGAATACTCCATATGTGAAAACAGTAAATCCCTACGTATGGGAGGTGTCATAAGTCCTCTGAGAGGTTTCGAGCTATCTTGTTCATGGTCCTTTCTTCTTCTTGCAGATACCTTTGAGCAAACGCTCACAGTGCTGCTGGGTAGTGTAAGGTTTTTATAGGGACATAAAGTCAGTGAAATGAGAAAAAAAAATATTACTAAGTGCTTCTAGAAGAAAAAAAAAGTCTTGATTTTGTCTAACAGTGTGCCATTTTCCTTTGTCTGATGCTTCTGTGTTCGGTAATTTGATATCTCTTTTCACACTTGCTTGTTTGGAAATAAAGGCAGTATCACCCCTGCAAGCTGTAAGCTGTTATAAACTGAACTGTTACAAAAATGATGGAAAAAAAACATTTGATATTTATCTGTCAATTTTTGTCAAAAGGAATCTTTTCTTATTAGCAAAACTTTATCTTCAGTAGTGATGTCCCCTTTTCCTACTAGGTCCTTGAAACTGTGATCCTAAAATCTGTATGTTGTCTAACAATACTTCATTTAACTCATTAATTTTTTTTTTTAGATTTTTTTTTTTTTTTTTTTTTAGGATTTAAACTCAGTGGATTAAACATGTCATGCCAGGAACTCTGCTGACTCCATGTACACTCAGCTATGAGGCTCAGGCCTCAACCGCAACTGTGGTTAATCTCCTTTGACGAGACCAGCCTCATATTAGCAGGTATTTTATCTGAAGGAGAGTTCCCTCCTGAAGCAGGGCTGACTGGAAGGCAAAAGGATGAGACAAAAAGAGGAGTGACAGAACCTGCCCAGTGCCACGAGGCAGGTCAGCAGCAGGGTAAGCTCTGCACCTTAGCCCTGTCTACCCTCCTGCCTGTGTTTACTACTTAAAAGGAACTCCATGGGACACCCAGGAGAGCCCATGCTCAGAAGTCACCCAGCCAAGCGATAGCAGGATGATACAAGACAGGACTTACCTCTCCTGCACTGAGCAGGTTTTGTTGGGGAGCAGCTGCCTGCATTTCTGCACTGAATTCTCAACTGCCACATTTCCACAAGTGAGTATAAAGCACAGAAAAATCCCAGCTTGAAGAACTCTGCTTGGATAGATAAGTGGGCTGGGATAATGGGAAATATCCCATTCTTGGGCAGCAACCTAGTCCTAAACGTGGGAGAGTTTGCAGAGTCACACTGAAATACACTTGGGACATTTCTCTGCTCTACTAGAAAACCTATCTTGAGCTGTACATCCCTCATTAATTTGTTCTTTGGTAGGCTTCAGATGAAAAGGGAGGTGAAAGACAGTGAACTAGGAAATTGAGAGAGAAAACAGAGTAGAAATGAAGGAATTTGAATGCAGAAGTGGAGCACCACTTTCCTCGCAACAGACAGACCTGCTAGGAGGGAATGATGAGTGGTCAGTGCAGCCCTTTCCAGAGATACCATCTGAGCAAGGGCTGGAGAGGTCCCAGTGCGGCTGAGGTGACCCCTGTCCAGTGCTAAGGACCTTTAGTTATCCTCAGGACAGCTGTCAAGGAGCTACCAAGGCCATAATGTGCTATCAAGAGGCTTCACAATTTGCAAAATCCAAGTTCAATCCATTGAGCTTCGAAGTGCTGAACTAAACCATGCCCCCAAGGCAAAGCCTGGAAGGACCTATCCCAGATCCGCCAACTTATTACCAAGACGTGCAGGCTGGTGGAGGATAGGCTGTCGTGCAAGACGTTGTCTGAAAAACCCCTGCAGACAATTCTCTGTGCTCTGTGCTTTTGGCTTCTTTCTATCCCACAAAAAAAGTGGAAAGTGAGGCTAGCTGGGAGCAGTTTCACACATTGTGGATGGAGATACTTTTGTATTTTTCGAATCACAGAATGGTTGAATCCACAGAATGGATGACCCCTAGAGATCATCTAGTCCGACCCCCCTGCTCCAGCAGGGACACAGGGACATCTAAAGCGTGTGGCACAGGGTGGCATTCCTGCTACACTTGTCTCTCCCAGCCACTGCAGACATTCTGCTTTTCAGAGGAAGCTCAATGGGCTGACGAGTCACACGACACTGCTGCTCTTCTCTAGGCTCACAGGGAAGCCCACTGAAAGGTCTGGCTTCAGAAACCTTTCACAGAATCATGGATTCATTACGGTTTGAAAAGGCCTTCGGGATGAGGTGCTTCATTACATCAGGACTATTCGTCCATCTCCGTGGAAATTTTCAGGAGGGTGCAAGAGCATGGAGGACAGCAGGGGGTCAATGCTGGGAGGAACGGGAGAGACTCCTGCCTTAGCCCTTATGCCTTGAACCGTCTGACTGTGTCCTGAGGAACCATCTCAGACCACCCTTTGGCTAGGGAAGGTACTGCTAGGCTTCCTCGGAAACTCAAACCAGGCACATGGTATCTGGAATTATCATGGCAACTTTAGGGCTCAAAAACACTTCAGAGCAGCTTCTGCATCTTAAAACAAAATAAGCAAACAAGCAAACAAAACTTTGGAGGAATTTGTACTCTTACTCTTCCAGATGAAGTTGTGTGTCCTACTAAAACTCTCAGTTCTCTCGCAATGAAGTTCCTCTTTCTACCATTATATCCAGTGTGCTCTGAAAAGCAGACACTAGTGCCTTAGGAAGGGCATTTAAAGACATTTGGGAAGATAAGAAAATTTATAAAATAATAATGTGATCTGCCTGAGGAGGTTTGTGCTGCTGTGCATGGGTGCTCCGGGGCAGATTGTGACCAAAGAGCAATGGCAAGAGAAGCTTTAAAGCTGCTTGATAGGCAACAGAGCTGTGTGTGTTAAATGAGTGCATCACCACTGCAGTGTTCAAATGTGTATTTGTAGAGCACTGCATGTGAATACAGAAGGCACGACAGAGCTCCTCCTGCCACCGATACTAGAAAAAATGACAAATGTCAATGCATGTACATGCTCCTACACTACAATATGGGAAAGACACCCAGTAACAAGCACGTATGGAAAATTAATTTCTTCCTGGGGTCACTGATGTTGGAGATGTGCTGGGCACGGAGCAGGGGTGCACCCGGTGTGCTGACGGGGAGGGAGCCGTCTGGGACTCTGTGCTTGGAGGTCTGCGTCCGTGTGGATGCTGCCAGCACGCACCCATATGGTCCCTGCAAGGCACTTCACCTGCCTCTGCCTCTTCTTTACAATTCCGGTATGAGGTAGGAACCACAGCTAATGCACACCAAATTCCTTCCCCAAACCCAGGCACAGAATGAATCCAGAATTGCAAAGATCTGCTCAGTGTTTGTAAGAAAAAATACTGTTGCAAAGAAAGCTCCGCTATGAGACCTGCAGTTCCCACCATTCCCTGCCAGGTTAGAACAAAGCAGAGCACAGTGGCACATTTGTTCACCATCATCTGAACTGAGGAGAAAAATACTTCAGTTCATCCACCCTGCACCTGCAGTTGCTAAGTCACCAAAGAGTCCACCCCTCACCTGAGTTTTGAATTCTTCTCACTTCCAAATCTTCTACAGTCTCTGAACAAAAAGGAACTGAAGACACAGATTTCCTTATGGGAAATACCAACATTCGGAGACAGAGGAGAGCTAGATGGTGAATAATGCGTTACATACCAAGCAGGTAAAACCCAGCAGCGAGCCACAGCGGTGGCTTTGTTCTTGTGAAAAAATGATCTCCGTTTTGTAAAGACGACACATTTCCAGAGGACTTCAGGGCGCATTCTGGAATTCAGTGTAATTATGATTTACAGCGATATTTCTGAAATCAGTGTGGCTGCCAGACAGAAGGTCATACAGTTTACAGTATACTGCATGCGTTGGGAAATCCCATAGGTATACTCTTTCTGCTACTGAAATCAATAGTGCAAGAATTAGCTTTCAGGAAAACAGGTTAAAACAGATGAGGGAGAAGGAGGATACAGACTGGCTCTCCTTGCCAGAACAAATGGGATAAAGAAATAAATCTGTGACAGGGGTGTGCATGCACATGCAACACACACTGAGCAGCACAAAACCAGGAGCGAGCTCCCGTCAGACGGGTGTTTGTGTCCCGTATTAATTCCATTCAGGTGGGAATCCTGGGAGCTGCAGCCCCCTCCTCTCCTTTCAGCGCAGCGTAACATCCATGCAGGCCGTAGTAACCATGACGTTCCTGCTCAGCCTTCCTCACTGGAACTGCTCTGGTGCCACCCTGGTGCGGTGGCCCCGCGCGGGATGGAGCAGAAGCGCACAAGCAGCTTGCGAGGGGAGAACCTTTCCCTCGAGTCATTGGCACTTTGGTCTCAGAAAAACCAACGTCGAAAGAGACCATTTCTGAAATGCTAGCAGGCTCCTTGAGAAGGAAAAACATTCCTCACCCAGTCCTACCAGATGCAGTGCTGGTAGATTTTCTCTCAAATCATGCCTGAGATGCCGTAAAATCTGAGTAAGATACGGAGTGGCACAGGAGTTATTTCTATAAATGGGATTAATTCTTTGCAATAGCTCCAGAGTTGCTCAGCTGACACAAAGAACACTAACATAGACCACAACAGCCTACTTCAAACATAAAATGCCCAAACTCTGCCCTACTTGTGGTTAACTCCAACATTTAACACCCAAACTGTAACATACAGCAACCCATGAGCACAAAGTTAAACCGAAGGCCAGAGGAGGCAGCTCCGGGCGAGGGGTGCAGCCCAGTTGTGTCCAGACGGTACCTCACACGTCACTGTCTGCTCATCACTGGCTCCTCGGGTGCTGCAGGCATCGCAACCCCTCGGCGTCCTTCCCCCTCTGTAAAGCTGAAGATCCTAACAGTAATTTGGTGTTCCCCCATCAAAGACTTGCTTTATACAAAAAAGCCTCTGAAAACACAGAAGACTTTAGTCTGTATATACTTGTAACGGTGAAACATTTTTTCCACACAGAATGAAACTATCAACCACTAATCTGAATATATAAGTGGGCAAGACACAAAATCTGATAGCGAGGAAGACTTTCAAGCTTGAGATTTGAGCTTTTAAATAATCAGTGCAATTCTTAGGACAAAAATAGGTAAAGTCTGAACAACTGATGTGAAATGCCAGAAGCAGCACTTGCTGACGCTAAAGCCCATAGATACAGATCGCAGTAAGAACTGACCAAATGCCACAAAATCACCCTTCATGATTCAAAATCTGCATGAACCTGGCAGAGTAACTACCGAGAACAGGGGACATTTCCTCACTAGCTGTTAAGCATGATTTTTTTAGAGATTCCTATCATACTAATTATGTTTTCAACACTCAGTGAATGTGATCGGCTAAACTCCTCTCTGACCAACCTATATTGAGAAGAGATAAAAATCGCTTCCTGGTGGAGGTATGGGATGATGTGGCTTAAATTTGCCAACAGCAAGAAGCTAACAAGGACAGAGTGCTCTACGTGATGTAAAAAATTCTAGGATAATATTTTTTAATTCCAGCAAATGGAAAAAAATAATTGGAGTCAATGGCATATGAAATCTTTTTAACCTAGCAGTCTTCAGTGTCTTTATGGTAGTTGTAGACAGCTCAGCGAAGTAAATTTTAACTCAAGAAGATTTCCTACAGCCTAGTGCTCCCAAACACAAAAACTGCCAACAATTTCCAGACACAAAAGGTGTGATTCACAGATGCGGGAGGTTTTCCCCTCCCTGAAGTGAAGGCTTGCAGATATGCAAATCCCTGCATAGGCAGCACCTTTCAGGTGGGTGCCGAGAACCCTCCACCGCCTCCTCCAGAGCTGCCCGGACACACAACACCCAGCCCAGCTCTGCCCATCTCCAAGTTTCTCCTGGCGGATTCCTGAGCCTCTGTCATTCCCAGAGACACAGGGAGTCACTCTGGATTCACCAAAGTGGCACAGAGTAGTGATCCTGCACTGTGGTAGGATATGGGATTTGAAGCTCATCTGACAGAAGAAACCATCACAGCCAAGTCTTGGCCAGCTGCAGTTTCCATCTCTTTCCTTGGGCACTATCGTAATTTTGAACATACAAGTAAGCAGATGGAGGGTGAAGGAACATCTCCTGGGTGAGGTATCTGCTCCTAGCAATGCTTCCTCCTGGTGAACCCACCAAGCCCTGTTTTCACTGTAGCACAGTGCTTAAGGGACTGCTGAGACAGTCACTGCCTCCCATGAGAGCCTGCGGCTGCATGGGCCACCTTCTAGGCATGTTCCCTCCTTGCAGCCCTTATGATCAGTGTCTGAAGCTGCAAATGCAACTGTAAGTCGCATAATCTTCCACTAGTTCCAACTTAGCTCTGTTACCTGGTTGATGATCAATTCCTTCCTCTTCTTTTCCAGGACACTGGCAGGAAGCCTGACTTCTTCATAAACTTTCTATATAAAACCTGGGCTCAGACCACTATGCTCTGACCAGTCTGCTCAGGGAGAACCACCACCTCCAGCTTTTAAGGGACATAGCCAGGCTCCCAGGCTTGTCTGTAATACCTGGCTCAGAGGGGACTTATCAGAAGGAGCAGAACTCCAACAACTGGCACATGCAGGTGGAAGGACATCACTATTTTAACTGACAGAATTAAATCAAAGCAAGTAGCAAGTTCCTGCAAGTGACATCCACTCAGGTGTAATTTCTTTCCACTAATGAGAGTTTTATGGACTATTTCATGTCCTGATGTAAGGTGCAAATTATTTCAGGTATAAGTTTCTAGACAGACTATAATTTTGTCTGTCCCCTAGCATCTGAGTCCTCTGTTCATTTTTTACACATCTTACTTAGTGCACAGGTCTCCCAGTACTGGAAATAACTAATGTTATTCATGTTTCTTCACAGAAATCCTGCTCTATCAAGCAGATAGATCTGATGGGATCAAACAAGGCCTGTAACCATAAGGCAGTGGACTGCAGGGAAAAAAAAGCGTTTGACAATTAATTTTGTAGTTACAGAGGCTGTAGTTGTACAGCTGGAGCATGGGAGCATCCATAGCCCACCACGTGGGCTAATGCTGTGGTAAGAGCTTTGCGGAAGTTATTTCTTGCACAGCAGGAAGCAAATCCTCTTCAAAAACGCCTTCCCGTTCCGGATCCGAGCAAGGAAGGAATGTACACGGAGAGGACTAGAACCTTGGTGTTGAAACTAACTCTGGCCAAGTATAACATGTTGTTGAGCTGAAAGAGGGGAAAACCTTTGTAAGGGCCACATGAACAAGACTGTAGGCATAGAGATGCATGAAACGCATCTTTCTTACCCCCTCTCCAAATAGTCCCTACAACTGACAAAAAGCTGATCGTAAACTGTTGTTGCAGACATACACCATGCTCAGTCAAGAGCAGACGGCAAGAGAGGGGGAGATCGTACACACCTCAAAAGCAGCAGTACAATTCTGCAACTTCAAAATCTGTAAATAATCATGTTTGTCTTCAATTCACTTAAGCACGTACAACAAGACAAACAAGCAATAAAAGCAACTGTAACTCAGAGCTAAGTAACCCAACTCACGACCGGAAATCTTTAGTTGAGGCAGAAATTGCCTTCTTACTGCACAGATCTAGCACTCTAGTACTTAAGAGAATCTGGCATCAGACTAAGAACATTTGTGTTGCTTTTAAGTAGTAACGAGAAGTGTTAGCACAGCTACAAGAACCAAATCCACTACTGTACCTTGTAGTTTCTGCAGGCTGCTTGGGCAAGTCCAGCAGGCAGCTAAGCTCCTTTGTTCTACTAATAAAGGAGATCCTTCTAAGTGCCCCAGTAAGGACGCTGACCTAAACGGCAAGACAAACTAGCAAATTAATTGAAGTTTCTCTTGAAAGATTGTGTTACACACCTTGACATATACTGGCCATCACTAAATTACAAGCCTGTTTCCATGTGATCATGGTAGTGACCCCACAGCCCAGGCACATCCTGGTCAGGGCACACTGGAACAGCTTATCATTGAATTTGAAATGCAATTTCAGTAGCAGAAAGAAAGCCTTTTTTTTTCCTGAGATCCCCATACAGAAATAGATTAATGTTTTAATACTGATTAATAGCGGAAAAGAAAACCTGAGTGTGGCAAGACAAATTGAGGCATGTGACACTAATTGCTAGAGTCTGTGGTTTTACAAGACAGAAGCTTCCATACACAGTATTTGTATCTTTGACAGTTAGTTACAACTAAATATATCACCAAGTCCACCACAGCTCCACAGAACATTTTTAAGCATTTTAACTTAAACATATTGCAGCAGCCTTGTCTTTTTTTTCCCCTCTCTGCCTATATCCATCTTTGAGTGCTGGATTTCCAAGAGCAGATCTACCAGAAATGAAAACACCACACTATAAGTAAGAAATGGTGCACTTAAGTATATGAAATGGACTCTTATAAAGGGAAAGGCTCTTGACTGCGTCATTGCTTGTATCATACGCACTTTGTACAGTACGCAGAGGTTCTGTCAGGTTGTTTATGCAGAAGGCTGCTTCCAGAAAAAGGTGACATGCTTTGCTCACTTTCCTCAACAAAAAAAGTGGTCCTTCGATGTGAAATGTCTCACACTGATCTTAAACTCAGCTATACACCTGAAATTTGTACTACTTGCTCTAACTGCTTTTACTTCTTTGTCCTTGTTTCTGAATGTGAACTGGTTCACAGTCACCCCTCACACACACGGAGCTCCAGCCTGTTTATTCAGCACCTCCAAGCTGCTTGGTTGCAGCCTAACAGAGTAACAGTTGCCCTGGGTGGCTCTGGAGTAAAGCTGCTAATCAAAAAGAAAAAACAAACAACCAAAAAAACAAAAACAAAAAAAACCCTAAAGATGAGCTACACACCACACACTGATAATAGAAGTGACAGAACTCTAGAACTCTTCTCTACACTGCATACCATTCCAATGAGTCACAGCATCAGACCACCCTCAAAAAGCACGTGATGCGAGTAGTCTCTAATAAAACAGTCCCTCTTTACATTCCCTCAGGCCTACTCTACCAAATTCCTTTTCCTGAAAAGGCTCCAGTGAGTCTCAGCTTGTACAGTGATCCTTAATGAAGAGAGGTATGTGGAAGTGGTGGCATTTGCCCTGTACTCTGAGACCTGCACCAATCTTTTGGCTTGTGCTCTGTTTTATTAACACATGAGGAATGAAATTGTTAGCAATGCAGATAGTTCAACAGCCCTCACAGAGCTGAGGCAAAAGCCTGTAGAAGGAAACAAGAGAAAACTGCTTCCTATACTCATTACACAGTGCTCATACTTCTGAATTTTTTTTTTTTTTTGCAATCCTGAAAAATATAGTTCCACAGAAGATAGCAAAGTCTGTCAGGAAGTAATTTATCATATACATCCTAATTTCTGCTCTTCACCAAAGTTCTCTTGTTCTTTTTCTTAAATCCCACCTCTCAGTCTCGAAACCAATCAATGTTAACAACAGTACTGTAATTGTACTCCTGAAGATATGGAGTTATAGAGGTTGTATGGAGATAATAACAATGTCTACACAGTTTTTATTATTGTTATTAAAAGCTACCTTATACACATACTAAATCTGTTCATATTAAGATAAATTATTTTTCTTTCAACGTGAAACTGCAATTACTTACGACAGTTGAAAACAGTACAGAAAAGAGGACACAAGCAGGAAACACACTCAGAAGTTTTGAAAAAGACATGATGAGAAGGATGACCCTTTGAACTGAATTGTCTTTGTAAACACTTTCCATCTGAAAGGCTTGGAGAAGCAACAGGCTTCTTTGTTTTGTCTCTGAAAGGATGATTTGAAACAAATTATGCATTTCCTCTACCTTAGTGACTTGAATTCATTCATAGTTCATAAAATAAGATTAGAGGCAGATAAACTATATCTGAGGACTTCAGACTACAGGATATTGCTTCAACAGTGCTCCTCCATGAAACAAAACAAATCAATCAACTGATGATTTCAATAAATTGATGCCTTTGTTTTGATGAGCAAAAGTAACTTTATGATCTTTAATTAAAGCCAAATATAGTACCTGGACACAATAATAAGGCACATAAATGCTGGAAAAAAATGACATCTCCTGATGATTCTGGTTTGGACATTAAAGAAAGCACAGAAATGGGGATGAGAAGAACAAGAACTATGTACTTTATGCACCATGTATCTAGTCTTATGACTGACTTTGTGCTGAGAGAGGAAAAGAAAATACAGGACACAATTTCTGTACTCAGCAACACTGCTTTTTCATTGCTGCCTCTGATTCCCTCAAGAAGGCAATCACATGAATCCAGAACAAAACAGCATTTAATACACAAAGGTAAAGAAATTACAAAATCAGAATATTTTCTTAAAATCAAGTCCTTAGCTTTCAGAGATGCCAGTTTCTGTTTTAAAGAGAAATCAGACCTTGCAGTTCTGAGAAATATCATTTCTCATTCTGCCTCAAGTCGAGGTAAGACAGGAAGAATAAGATTTCCAAAGGCAGAGTCTTGAGTTATGAAGTATCCCGAGGAATGTGCATGTGCATGCTGGAAAGAAAGAAACACTTGTTAACACATAACCTCCTGCAGCATTAATACAAATCCAGGCTTTACAGCTTCTCTGGCTTTAGTAATTTATTTTTCCCAGCCTGCCCTTCAGCTCTGATAACAAATGCAAACCCAACATTTTAGACCAAATACATCCGACTAGGACCTATCCAAAGAAATAATTTGGCCATTCTCTGCTGCTACTTTTTTGGTAAATCACATGGAGATCACGGCCAGTGGTCTGGATAGGCTGGACTTTGTCTGACCACTCCAGTGGTCACACCGGACTCCTGCATTCCCTCCTTTCACCGCTGGAAAAGCACCCTGTTGACTTTCACACTGAACCCGAGAAAGGAGTGTGTCCTTGTGGTGGCAAAGCCACCAGCAGTGGGTTGCAGCAGCACTACCAGAGCCAGCTGGCCAAGGGAAGCAGTTATTTCCTTCTCATCGGCACTCAAGAGACTACACGGGGGATACTGGGGACACTGTGTCCAGTTTTGTGCCCTCCACCGAGAAAGACAAAATGCAGGGATCCCAGCGGAGGACACAGAGATGGCTGAGGCCTGGAGCACTTAGTATCTAAGGGAATGTCAAGAAAACTGAGTTTGTTTAGTCTAGAGGAAAAAAGAAAAGGCTCAGGACAGATCTTACCTTCAACTACCTAATGAGAAGGTATACAGAAGACAAGAGTCAGATTCTCCTCAGAACAGCAGAGCCACAAGTGCAGCAAAGGAAACCCCAGATAAATAAAAGATTTTCACTGTAAGAGTGCTTAAGAAATGAACTGATTGCCTGAAAGGCTGCCAAAATTTCTTCAGAATTTCAAAACCCAAATGGACCATGGCCTGAAAGACTGAAGAATTCTAGAGGGTCCTTCCAAACTAAAACATTGTTGCATCAACAGGGGCATTACCCAGACTTCATTCCTGCTTGCATTCATTTTAGCAGAAGCAAGCAGAGGCCCTACTAACACAGGCAAAACAAGGCACGAGAAACTAGCAGAGAGAGAGATAGAGGGGAGGGCAAGTATTTCAACTTTTTTTCCCCATGCCTTTGCCCTCTGTTGAAGTCACTATTCTTCAAATGCCAGGAAGACAGCTGGCTGCATACCAGCCTTCCTGCTTAATTTCTAATTTCAGCACTGAAACCAACCTCACTTGGCATAACCAAGATGACAATAAACAAGCCTGAAAACATACAGCTAGGCCTCCCAAATCTTCTCCATCACTCAGAACTGCAGTGTGTTTACTTGACATCTATTTAGATTTGAAGAAGATAAGCTGATAGCTTTCCCTAGATGCCACCAGAAGTCACTGAAGTCCAAAGAAGCTGACTCTTGTTAGAAACATATAGTGTAGCTATGATAATACTGAGAGGAACATTACCACAATCAGGCTCGAGAGGACTGAGCTCATAGAATAAAAAAAAGTTTGTGACAACCAGAGATATATCAGAAGCCTAACTCCTCAAAAGGTTTTTTTGTTCCCTCTAGGTACACTAGGACTACCCTTTGAAGGGATGGTCACGCAGAAGAGAAACACACAAAACTGAGCTCCCACTTTGTCAGCTTACCTGCAGTGCAGCCTTCTGCTGTGCTGCAATGTGTTGCTGCTCAGCATGATCACGGAAATCCTTGTTCAGCGGTGATCTTGCAAGCGCAATGCTGCAAAAAAGAGGGTCACCACGATGTCAGACATGAGTGGCTTTGTATCTTCACCCTTACTACCTAGTGAGTGTCCTAATAATTGCAATGAAACTGTTGCACCAACCAGAGCTTCAAAGTCTTCATCACAAGAGGTTCAGTTGTTTGACAGTGGGCAGCACAGCACTGCCTTTGATAAAAGCATTTCTTTTGTTATATAACCTAAACAGAGATCCTCTGATGACAGAAAAGTTAAATTGAATTGGCCTCTGTATCTCAGTTCAGCTTATGTTTGAATTTAACAACTCAAAAGCTTTTATAGCATAAGAATGCTAACCAAAAAAAAAAAAAAAAAAAAAAAAAAGGCAGCAGATCACACAATCACAGAATGGCTGAGGTTGGAAGGGACCTCTGGAGATCATCTAGTCCAAACTCCTCAATCAGGGTCACCTGAAGTACGTTGCCCATGACTGTTTCCAAACAGGATGTTAATATGGTGTTAGTACCCTGGATAAGTAAGATGAGCTTCAGATCTCTCAGACAGAAATTAGTGAAGACCAGCATGGGAGTTCTACAGCAATGTTGGACTGATCAGGGCTCAGAAGACAGGCAGTGGAAATCCAGGTCTTCTCATTCATTCAGACAGCAATATGGAGAAAAAAAAATAACCTCAAACAAGCATCATCTGAGCTTCCCAACAGTTTATGTCAACTACCGAGTAACTCAGATTTTCAAAGGCAATGATTCTCATGAGACCAAATCTACCTCAGTGAAAAACAAAAGTCTAGCAACAAATCTCTGAACAGAAAATTTTATTATTTCCACTCCTAGAAAGAGAGGCAACTCAAGTTTATTTAAAGCATATTATTTTGAGTTATTTTTAAGGTATTTAGTTTGAATCTTTAGCCTCAAAGTTTTCAATATGATTTTCATATAATATCTTAAGATAGTTAGAAATTTACACTTTTAAAGACCACTCTTTTGCTTTTAAGTAGATTTCCATATGAGAAGACTGGAGATTAATTCTCTATAAGTAGCCCATGACACCATTCTTTTTTTGGATTACACATTTTCCTACTAAACTTACACAATCTCTGAGGTCTCATTTCTAATCACTCTGGAGTCCAAAACCTTTGGCACAACATCCCTGCCATACAACTGTCATTTGCCCCAAAATCATGCGTCAGCCCTCCATGCCCCAAATGGTTTGGCTGTTTGTACTTTTTCCCCTTCTTCAAAATTAGTAAACTGCAAAGCTGCACACCATAATGTAGAGTTTGTTTCTTTAAAGAAACCAAAAAAGTACTCATAAAACCTCTGCCAGTCCTGCAATGATGTATTAAAGCACTGCTACCAGGAATCAAGTGCTGTAGAAATTAGTTTGTGAATATATCCTCTTCTGTAATCCATAATTGTGCTCAAATAGGACTTGCGTATAAAGTCACTTAGGAATCTATTTCAGTGATTTCAAATATTTCTCACTTTTGTCAACAAAATGATGATAAAGGTGGCCTAGAATCTCTTAAAAATATTTTTTTTAATTAAAATTAAAAAAAAAAAGGTTTTTTTCCCCTTAAACAGGGGAGATCCACATGACACCTGCAAAACTCAGATTAGATCATCATGTCTTACAGTGTAGAATCATTCTTATAACATGCTGTCTTTTATAAAGAAAAATGCAGCAATATAAACTGGCTTGGTCTTGCACACAGGCTTTCAGGGAGATTGTAGTAATTTACTTCTTGCCCTAAGTGTTTTCACTAAAATATACTACCCTTGAAATCAATATTCTGTTATCTCCATTCCTTAGAGGATTTTAGGTTAATAATTAAATTCTTTCTGGGTGCCTGTTCCCTGAACTTAAGATAGATTTTTATGCATTGAAGTAAGCATATCTGCTTCTCTCTACCTCAAATAAATACAACAAACAATTCTAAATTCAAACATATTCTGATGATATCCTTGTTCTTGAGGATAGTCTGCACAAATTTCTGGTCATTTTTTTTACAAACACTTACTGCTTACTTATTAAATACAAACCAAAAGACTTATTTTTCTTTGTTTAAACCGGTAATGTCCATACAGGTATAAGAACATAAAGTACCTGGCTCCAGGGTGATTTGTGGAAGACTGGTTTTGCATAAGTAACTTTCTCTTCTCCTTGTCTAGTTCCGCCAGGATTGCAACTCTGTTTTTATTCTGAAAACCTAGTGGGAATGACAGAAAAATATTAGACAGATTTGCTTTATTTCTGTATGCCAACTCTAACCTTGTGAAAATAGTCCCTGCACAATGTGACAGTATGATAAATTTATTAATCTTCAAAATTTTCCACCAATCTGAAAGGCTATTCATATACTGATTTTATTTTTAAATTACTCATTTTATAACATGAAATAGTTTCCTTCATCTACCACACATAATAATGCATTTTAAGATACAGTGTTCTATCTGAAGTTAGGTCCCCTCACTTTCCAAGCGAGCTTTGGTGCTGGCCAGTGCATATGACCAGTCAAGGTCTTTCCATTAAAAATTAAACTTATCAGATTCTATACATAAAAATCCAATCATTAAATTACAGCTGAATGATAGTAACAGATAAATGTACTCAGAGCGCATAATTTGTTATGGTAGTAAGCAGAAACTACACCACAAATTCTGCATATACAAGATCAAGACCACCAGTAAGCTTGCACACATACCTACCCAAAAATACAGTTATAATATTTTACTCAGATCTGCACAGAAAGGTTTTAAGTTTAATATACAGTGTCCTTACATCTATGCTCTACATTTGTACTGCACTTGAAGTGAGACTAGGAGAGAGAAACAACGGGTACAAAATGAGAATGTGGCCATTAGTTTTTTTGTGTACTGTTCCCTACATTCAGGCAGGGATTTTCAACACTACAGAAGGGGTCAGGAACCAGTATTTCTACTGGCTTGGGAAAAAAAAAAAAAAATGATGCCATTCATGTGTTTTCAAAATTGTTTTCTCAAAGACAATTGTGCTCTGTACAAATAAGAATGTGGCAGAGCTGTTATACATAAATGGGAACACGTGGACAAGGATCTCAGTGAATCTCTCTGTTAACTATTCTCTGACTACCAAATAAACCAGAAATTCAAGTCTCTCTCTTTGCCCACTGTACCAGAAACAGAACAACAGAGGAACACAGCCACAGAGTGGAGTCTTTTACCATTTTAACGTCACTTTATGCTACTAAGATCATTCCTCATTAAAGTTGTAGAAAATATTTTTCTCTATAATTTGCAGCTAATTTCTAGATACTCTCATGCCATTATTCTGTCGTAAAGGGTTTATTTTACTTTAAATGCAGTCAAAAGTAGAGTTGTTTCCACTGAACATCGTGTTGTTCGCTCCTACCCAAAGTAGGTAACAGCAGTCAGAATTGGTAGCCAACATACTATTAAGTTTTAAGGGAAAGATTAGTATGATTATGTAAAATTATTTGTAATTTATTATACAGTGCTACACTTAAAGGTCAGTCCTTTCAAGAAGATTTTCAGTGCTGCTATTACATAATCCAATTTTCATCTGCCAGAATGGACCAATGAAGGAATATATTTATGACATATAAACCTTCTGTCCTACATAATAATTCACAAAATTCTTGCCTCGCTATTAAAGCCTCACCTCTTCCTGTATCTAATACATACAACCCTGAGCAACAGTGTCCACTGCTTCTTGCTTTTATTTATCAGTGGAGTTATTTTATTATACTTTACTGTATCTTTATGCAAGACTATTTCTGATGTTCTTTAGATTTGTTTGCAGATTCTTCATTAAGCTTCCTTAATGGTTATTTTTCTCTTTTTTAAATTTCTTCAAAATCAATCAGTTCAATTTAGAAATCTGCTTTTAAAATAGATTGCTTCAGAGTCCTTCATTATTTCTCTGCTTTCTAAATATTTTTCAAACATCCTGCCTTTGTGATTAGTTTAATAATGTATTCACCTGTATACTAAAACACAGATAATCTCCAAAACATGTCCACTGCTGTACTAAAAAATCTAAGACACTCATATTTTTTTCACACTCAGGAGACAAAAAAAAATGAACACACAAAGACATACTTTATCTATTTATTCATCTTTTATCTGCATCTGCAACGGTAATAAAGAACACCATATTGTTCAGAAGTTCTTTGGTGAATGTATACTTAAGAAATACAAAGGCAGAGATATACTGCCATCAAATTAAAGTTCAGTCCTTGGATGCAGTTAGTACAGATGTCCCTTTCTGATAAATTCTGATACTGCAATAGGAAGACTGAAGAATCTCTAAGAGAGCCTTTCCTAAAGTCACCTATACAGCATTCAGCCAAAAAGCTGACAATTTGACACATTAGTATCCTTCTGCTAGTGCTTGTTTATCCTGATAATGCATAAATGAAAATCCATGCTTTAAGTTAGACAATATGGGGGCTAAGAAAAATGAGACACATTTTTTTAAATTTATGTTATTGACAGATAACAAATAAAGACTACATATGTTAACATTTATCATGAGGCAGATGGTATGATTCAGTAAGCTTCAAGACATGCAAGAATTTTTAAAAGTTATTTTAAACTGTTCAGAGATGCTTTTTACACATTCTCAGAAACACAGAACCATACAAAAAAAGCCATTCTCTTAACATCACTCAACATCTGTTAAAAGCATACAGATGTTCAAACAAAGCAGCTTCTCACTTAGGTGCTTTGAGTTTAGACTCTAGTACTGGAATAGAGCTGCATAACTATTTTACTATTTTAAAGCACTTCACGAGTATTCTCTCTGCTCTGCAGACAGAAGAGTCCCAAAGCAAAAAGATCTGTTCAAGGTAGCTAAAATGGCAGAATAGCAGTAGCATCAGATATCAAATTCAAGACTTGCACCCTATGATTCTATTCAGATATGAGAACAAAGACATACTGTTTTAAGTATATCCTTTTCAATATCTACATTTCTGATATCCTCATGGAATTGTGCACTTTGTGCAGAAGCTAAAAACTTACTTTTAACAGTTTTTCATGTGAAAGGCATGACAATATGAAAGGCTAAAGCTCCTCCAAATAGTACGTGTCTTTAGGACCTCACAGCAGTCTTCTCTCTCTCAACATACACACCTAATACGACTGCCCACCTCCTTATGCCAGTTAGTTTTACTAGACAGCTCAGTAAGACAAGAAAGAGTTATTTGCTTTATGTACTTTGAAATTCTTGCTTTTTATCTTTTAGCTTTTACCTGATCTGTTGGTTACTCCAAATTCATGATCAAGTTTGTTTTTTTTTTTGTAAAATACCAAAACGAAAGCAAGGACTGCAAACTGTATTTACAATATCCTGCTACTTTCAAACATGGTTACAAATCTAAGTGACCACTCTAAGCTCTTCCTTCATGTTTTAAAAGGCACTCTCACTACAAATATTACATGCTCCATTCAGAGCGCATTTCACAGCAATTTTTTTTACTGAAGTACATGCTTTCAGAAATGGTAACCTTCATTACGTGAAACAGCAACCTCTGAAAAATCAGAAGCTGAAGAAGCTATTGATTGCATACCGCTAAAAAGGTGGACTAACTATATTTTGATTTTCTATTCTGCTTATGACTACTGACATCAAAATATCATCTAACAGTTCTACTACGTATCTGTACTTAGCAGTAACAATTTATATTCTGAAATGTTCTCACTGTGTCACAGTGAAGCAAAGGCAAATTAACAACTCAATATATTAACTTGAACTGTTAAAGAATATATTATTTCATCAGTCCCTTCTGACAATAATGCATGCACAGGTGAATATACACCACTGGTGCTTTATGGATGCAAAATTTTCCAAGAAACGCAAACAGATTCACTACAGCCCTCAAACACTAAGCAGCATAGTTAGTGGATGATTCCATCTTTCAAAGTCAAACAGCATTTTTAACACAGACTCCTTGAACAGACTGCTAAATCCACCTGCCCTGTGTTAAATGAACATGCTCACAGACCTTTAGGCCTAGACGATAAATAACCACCAGGACTTAAGAGACCTTGTAGAACTGTTTCAACTTCAAGCTTGTAATTCTGCTTATTTCAAGAGTCTTTTTTCCAACACAACAGAACTTTTCCTTTAGAAAAACTTTAGTCCTTTCTGAAGCAGGATGTGTACTTCTCCCACCTGTGGGAACCTAAAGGAAATGCTCCTTCTTGAGTGCAATCATGCTTCTCTCACATCAGAAGGCTTCCTCTAGGGAAGCTCAGACATGGAATTTGTTAACATGCAAGGTTCTTTGCTCTTGCTATGGGTAATCAAAAACATTACAACAGTAACACCGTTAAGGCACACTGTAAAAGTGAAAGACATGACAATATTGTGAAGTATTACTGCAGAAGTGTGTTACCCAATACTTTGTAATTGGTTTAGTTTTGAAGAGGAAAAAATTCATTTTCTAAGTGGAACGCTATGATCTATGAACACATCCTGTGGACAATATATATCATGATAACATCATTATCTTTTTTTTTTTTTCTTATTTTTAAACACTATCAAGTGCAGTTGGCTTCATGTGGTAATCAAGCCTTTAAGTAAGGCTTTCATACAATTCTGTTTTGTTTCACTGCACTCCTACACAGTTCTTCATCATTGAGGGTCTTAATAAAAGGAGAGCATTCATAACAAAGACCAGCGAAACAGAGCTAAGGCAAATACAGTTTATAAATTCTTAGCCTTTACATACAATTCTGCAATTACCAAGACGTTGAATTAAGCCTTATTAAAAAACTACCAAGTGGCAATTAAAGCAAAACAAACAATGTAGAGCAAAAACACCTGAAAGTAGTTAACCTGTCAGGTTAGTCAGAGTAAACTCTGCCATTCACAGCCCTTCCGATCAGCGTTTCAGTAAATTTCTATTTATTTTGTCCAGGTAGAAAGAAATCAGAAAAAAAAAGTTCTTTGAACTACAGCAATACATGTGCCGTGCAGTAAGCTGAAGGTACAATATTTGAAGATGAACAGATGAAGGAAACACTTAGACTTGTGAAAGCTTTGTCCACAAAGACAGAATTCTTGAATTATTTCTTATATGTTTTTCTCAGGTGTATTATTTCTATGCGTATGTGGACGAATAAAACTCACACATTTTCTTGCCTGCTTGAAAATAATTTTCATATCATAATTGTGCAACTCCTTTCATGAGCCTCTAGGGACCATCTCAGAGCACAGAAGTGGTTTTTAACTCTCTATTTAAAAATAAGCCTCTGGAATTTGGGGGGAAGAAAGTCCAAGGCATTTCATCACTGACTACCCTTCCACATTTGCTGGTAGATATATATTAATTATTTAGGATAAAGTAGCTTTTAATCCCCCCATCTCAACATTCTAGACCTTGCAGTGATGCTGACCTACTATATCCAGAAGATTTACCACTGTGTAATACAAACCTAGATTAAATTTTGTAAAGAAACAACCACTTCCAAGCAGAAGCATTTGCCCTCAGCATTTTTGCAAAGACCAATGAGCTTGCCATAACCATATTATTTTGGCTAAAAGGCAAGTACAGTCAGTCTCTTTAGTCTACCAAGTTTCTTCTGCACTTGTTTTGAAAGCAGGAGAGAAAAACAGACTTATCTGGCACCTCTTCAAAGTGGATATACTTTACATTAATTATAGTCTTGCAAGATATTTTTCCTTAGAAAAGATTTTCATAAATAAAGTATACAAAGAAGTCACAAGTTGCTGGGATACAAAACTCTAGATTATTTTCTCATAACCAATAAGTGAGTAACCATACCTAGGAAGCTTTCTTCTACAGAAAAAGAAAGAAGATGGAGTTTGATTAAGATTCTCATAAAGAACCTCCACAGGGCAATTTAAGCCTCTCTGAATTTACTATGTGACCCCAGTCTCTCAGTTCCCTTTAATTCTAAAAACTACTAGCTAGGAATATTGCCACATCTTTAATGACTTTAAGGATGCAATTCTGATGTGCCATCATACAAGTAAGCATTTCAGAAGAGTTAGCAGTATCATTTAATTTAGCTTGCTCACTTGATATCTGTTCTTGACTGAGATCTGGCCCACAGTCCTTCCTCTTGAACACTTAAATCAAAACTCACCTTGTCCTGAAGAATTTGCTGCCATCCTTCAGGCTTCAGTCCTAGTTTTATTCAGCAGTAGTACAAGCTAAGTACAAGTAATCCACAAATATCTGCAGAACAGACATAAGGTGACATATTCTTTCTTAAGAAGTTTGGATTTATTCTATTGTAGAGCATATAATTATGTTAACTGCTAAAAGGCATAAATTAAATGCAATGTGCATGTTGTTTACAACATCAGCTATTTATACTGCTCTAATTGACAACTGTTAAGATATCAAGAGTTACAATCCATTCTTTTTCATAATCTTCTAATCTATCTATCTTATGGGTAAACTTCACAACTATGCCAGAGATATATATACACACCTTTTTTCTATTCAAATTTTTGGACTTTCCAACCATATCAAACTAAAACTCCTCTAGATACGAAAGCCCTCAAAAAAATCAAAATACACTCTGACTCAGGAACACTGCTTGTTTAGGTACAGGCAACTTAAAATCCAGCCTTGATTACAGATGCAAGCAGAGAAAAAAAAAAAAAAAAAAAAAAAGAATAAACCTGCTCCTTGCTACTGTGCTCAAAAGCCTTTAGACTTTAGACACAGAAACTGTGGTCACTTTAGACCACAGTTTCTGCTTACCCTCATGTTCTGGGCTGTGATTTGCACCACTGAAGGGCTCCACTTTAGCCAAGGGGAAGGGTAAGTTCTGCGAGATTTCAGCATGATATCAAAAAAAAAAAAAAAAAAAAAAAAAGGGCTATACCCTAAAACAGGGTGAAAATGAAAAATGGCCCTCTGATTACTAACTTTAACACAAAGATAAGTCAACCAGCAGGCACTCAGTAACTGAACAGTGTAGTCTGTGCAGTATTTACAACATTTACACTGCTCTTTTCTTTAAAGCAGAGTGGTCTGACCTGCCTGCCTAAGGTGAGACTCTCCCTGCAGCATCTCAAGCGCTGTCTCTGCAGCTCCTTACCCTGGGCTCAGCACCGACTGCCTGGCACAACAGTGACACCGCTCCAAGGCGAGGAGCCTGTAAAAAGGCCACGCATCACAGCTAGCACCACTGGCACGGCCCTGCCGAGGACAGCAAAGATCACGAACCGCTGCGGACAAGTGCCAAGGTCCCCCATGGCCTCACCTGCTGGATGGAGGCCTCGTGGAGGGGCTCAGCCACTGCCTCCACACAGCCGCCCTGCAGGAGAGACGCAGAAGGGTGCTCCTAGAACGAGAGGAGACCGCTGAAGGGACTGCTGGGCAAGGCTCGGACGGCAGACGGGAGATAGGGAGCCCCAACGGAGAGGGGGGAGCACCAAGGTGTGCGGGGGGAAGGAAAGGAAGGAGGAAAGGAGCCCTTAGGAACGGGCTCGCCCCCTCCCCCGGTGTGGGGAATGGGCGCCCCTTCCCCACACCCCGTGCAGCCGAGGGCCCTCGCTCTCCCGGCCCCCGGGGCTCCACTCACGGCACGGGGCGGCGCTGCTGACGCGGCCGCGCGCGACAACGGCCTCCACCCGCCGACGAGGCAGAAGCGCGTCATGGCAGACACCTGACGCCGGGGCGGTGAGATGGCGGCCGCAGCCCCCACCCCCGCCTTGACGGACAGGCCGCGGGGGCCAATCGGCTGCGGAGCTGGGCGCCTCCCGGCTTGACGGACAGGGCAGACGGACCAATGGAATGCGAGAACGGCGGCGAGCGCCCCGCCCCGCCTCGCTGCGGGGCCGCCTCTGGTCTGCGGGCAAGGGGCAGGGCCCGGCAAGATGGCGGGCGGCGGCCGTTTGTGGTGTGTGTGTTTGTGTGATTTAATACGTGGAGCCGAAACGCTTGTTTGTGACCGCGGCCGGCGGAGCAGGGCTGTGCGCCGTGCCCCTGAGCCTCCTCACCGCCGGCCAGACAAAAGCGGAATGAAAAACAAAAGCGGGCGGCAAATGGCCTGTAACAGGGTCAGCGCTGACCTCGGCGGTTCGGGTTAGCTGTCGCTTGCCCTGCCTAATATGCATATGCATATATGCATATATCATGTGCATATATATAGTTTATATGCATATACTTTTTGCTCGTTACTAACAACAGTAAGCAAATTGTGTTACTTAGGCCAGAACTGGGAATGTAAACAGAGAAAATCACTCGGTTCTTACAAGGTTACTGCTGGTCCAAAGGAAAGGCATTGACTTTCACTGCAGGATGTTAAACTTTCTCGCAGCGAGGCTCCACAGCTCAGCTGGTGCAGAATGGGTTGTTTTGCAAGACAGAGCTGCAGTTTGGGCAAGGGAGATGTTGGGTCGCAAAACCTAATGTTATGCACATGAGGAGCCATTGAATTTCATCTCCTTAATCCTGTGTCAACGCAGTTATCACAGGCAAAAGACGAGATTTTTAACATCTGCTACCCTGTCTAGCTATAGCCAATTATGTGATTTTTTTTTGTGTGTATATATATATAGCATATAAAATCCCATCAGTATTTATAACGTAATTAATTTGACTTAAAAATAAGGGATTTTACCATTGGCACATGAGGTATGTGGTATTATGCTTTTAAATTATGTGAATGTTTGTTAGCCATGGATGCTCTCTGTGCGTACGTTTGTGCCTACATTTTGAAGTCTAAGGGTAAAACTTAATAAATCTATGCCTAGAGACTTATAATTTCCAGATTTGTAAGTAAGATACTCCCCCCCCCTTTTTTTTTTTGGTCTGGTAAAACATACGTGTGTGTGTGTATAAAGCAAAAAAAAAGTTGTTAAAAAACCTGAGCAGCCAGCACACAAGACAATACGGGGAAGTTCGGGGGAAGTTTTTGGTTTTTGGTTCAGCTTGGTTCAGCTTTGGTTCAGCTGTACTGAAGGTGAACCCAAGTGCCTTTCCCCAGAATTGGTATTATTTTCAACCAGGAAATAGGAAGGTGAGCAAGCTCCGTCTTCCAAGCTCTTTTGTGTTAATAATTCCTGAACGCATCTCAGAACTGTTGCATGTGTTGTTTTTCTTCCAGCTAATTATCCAGTCTTGGGTAGCTCAGCAGTCCGCTTCACCCGGGATCTCCTAAGTCAACAGCAGCTACTGAGATTCATTAGTGTTAAAGAGCGGCACTGAACCCAAGCTAACACATCCACTTGCTGCGTTTCTCTGCACTGGTGTCAGGACTGAGGATGCTCAAGGGTGCTGCTGGCCGGAGCTGGGTACGTGTTTACCTTCTGGGCTCTTGGTTGACACAGCCAGCAGTGGCAGTGAGAAATTAGCAATGGACAACGGTCCCAAGGTTGGAGAGAAAGGAGGGTGGTGAGAAAAGGAAGAGGTAGCGGGAGAGGAAGAAGAGTCATTGATAAGGAAATCCAACTGCAGGAATGTTGGAACTCATTCATTCAGAAGTTCTGTTCAAGCCTAACAAAAATTAATCACACAGCTTTGAGGATCTGTCTGAAAACATCGTTCTGCCTCAAATCAAATGATCCTTTGGCTCGGGGAAGAGTTGCCTATCAGAAAATTAATTTCCACCTTGGGTTATGCAAACAACAAGGAATGTTCCTCCTCAAACTATGAAAGGAATCCAATCTCTGGTAATTCATTCATTCTTTTTTTTTTTTTTAATTCCTCTTTCTTGTTCACTGAAATCAAATAAAAGATGAAAATGTAGTGTTCATATAATGTGCATTGGAAAGTTGTTAAAAAACCTTCAGTTGAAGAAAAGGTTATTCTTTAGTATTGCCTGGCAAATTTGGCCATGCTGTTTCTTGCACCAGTCAAACGCTGTCTCCCAGGTTGCCTGTTCCTGCTAGTGTAAAGAGAGCTCTGTATCTTCCTAAACAAGCGAGCAAAAACTAAGTTAAATAGCATGTAATGCTGAATGATCATTAACTGTCATGTTTCGAAGTAGCCCTGGGCAGTTTGTGCACTGCAAGCTGCTTATAGTTGCCAAAGCTTTGGTGAAACACCAATTTACTCCTTCTTTGGCCTACATGAAAACGGGCTGTGTGGGATGACTCCCTGGCTTTAGGAGAAGATCTCCTGGAATTGCACTGTTAGTGCTGATTGGCACTGCTACTCATACAGCTCCATTGCAAACACTCCCTTTTATTTCTGATATTTATTGTGTGTGTCACAAAAAAAAGGCAACCTTCCTCCCCCCAAATCTGACAATGTTTTAAAGCGTTTTTAAATGCTCTACTGGGCTTACTTTTTGTATTACATTGCCTTAAGATACAGTTATTGTAGCAGCTGGAGTCCAGCTGGTAAAAAGACTCGCACTAAATTGATTTTTCATTTGATAGTAATTTTGCAGTCTTCCATTATTTATCACAAGTGCTCTGTCTTCTCACAGTTCTGTTTATTGCCTCCACAGAAAAGAAATAACAGCTCTGAAGGCCCTTAAAGCATCAAAAACTATACCCATTAACTTAAGTATACATATGTGCATGAAATACATGGAACACAAGAAAATCTTCTGAGAAGAGTGCTGGGCTGCATGCATCTCATACTAATATCGTATGTGCTGACTTGTAAACAGTTACATATATTATTCTCTCCTAGGAGAACATGTGGTTGTTTAAAAAAAAAGATTATTGACACTAGAAAGAAATCCACTACCACTGACCTGACAAAACCCCAGAGTTTGAAGATCTGGCTGGTACGGCCATCAATGTGTCTGCTTGTGTTGTAGGAAAGAATCCTGCCATTTAGGCTTAAAATAGAGTATTAGATGAAAAGGAGGTGGGTTTTGCATGTGTGAAATAGTCAATAAATTCAACCTGCAATTATCCTGTGCCCATTATGAGTCCTACTGCTGTTTCCTGTCTCATTTTCAGAATAAGAAGAGGAAGAAGCAATATGAAAAGAATGTGTAAGATTTTTTAAATGGTAACTGAAAGATTTTCTTCCAGGCTTACACTGACTAATTAAGAAGCCATCTGCTATTATAAAAAGACCTTAAATGCCAATATTGTAATACTTGGCAGTCAAGCTCAAAACAGCACTATTCCATTGGTGCTGCCTATCTCTGGATTTGTGAAAGGAATATCCTGCAGGTGAGTTTCTGTGATTGTTCTGGAGTTGCTCCAGTTCTTTTTGGAGGAAGGCATTTTGCTAGTTTGTGTTGTATTGCTACCATTGAGTCTATTTGCTTCTGTCAACTTGTGTTGAAAACAGGGATATCATTAAATAGAGAGAGACCTTTTTACAATATTTAGATAGAGGAAATATACAGCTCTCAGCACCCAACACCAAACTGCACACACACAGCTTCTGTACAAACAACTGCGGATACCAAGTATGCAATTTGACTGAACAGCACTGCGTAGAAGCTCTGCAGAATTCCAGCTCTTGCTTGTGTTGGCCCGGGTCTGGCCTTTAGAAACAATAACAGGAGATGTAATACACACGGAATGGTCTCCAGCGGGTGCCAGAGATGTTTAATGACGGTGTATCTCGGCCCTGGACAGCGAGGGATGCAGTTAAGCACTGGAAGCAGTGGGAGAGCTTCCTGCACTAACACAACCCTCATGGAATGGCACCAGCGTCCCTGTAAAGCTCTGCTCCAGTCTGGCTGGACAACAAGGATACTTGCTCATCGTTTCCCCATCTATTTAAGCTATTACAAGAGGTAGCATGTAGGAAATTGGTTTCAGTGATGCAGATTTTTCTATAGAAAGTTGATAATTTTTGCCCCACATTACTGAGGACCTTGATGTCCAAATAAACCTTTTGCCTTTGTGTACACTTAGTGTTATAAGCATGCCTGCTCTATCTTGTTCCTCAGCTCCGATGTAAACACGTGAAAGGGTAAGGATTTTGCTAGGTGAGTGTGTCAGCTTTTACAGATTAACCTGAGTTAAGAGACAGGCATTGAATTTCAATCTCTTTAGTCACTGATTTGGAGTCTCATTTTCCATTTTAGTCTGTTGGTTGCAGGATCCACACACTGGTATCTTTTAGCTTAATGAAAAGAGAATTACCAATGAAAATGTCAGGGAAAATATAACAGCCATAAAATTATACCACCACAGTTGGTGGTAAGGAGTAGGAAATTGAGAGTGGAACATTATCGTCTTTTTAATCATTCATAATCTCTTAGCAAAATTGTGCATTTATTTATTTCAATGCTTCTGTTCTTGGAAAAGAAATAGGTACTTTTTTTGTGTGTGTGTGGTGTAGCTGGATCCAGATGACCCACATGCTCATGCATTTACAGACATCCTGTTTGTGGGTGGAAGAAGTTTCATATGTGAAGTCAGCTACGTGGCACACGTCTTCGCTGTCGTTTCATGCACAAGAGATTGATTAGGGCCTCTCTTAATAATGTTGAAGCCACGATACAAAATTTGCAGCCAATTGTAATTATTCAAAAGCAAGTCTTAAAATGTTTTGCCTTCTCTTTAAAATTCCAGCTCTTAGATTCAAGTGTTTATATATAGATTGTCATCTTCTATGATAAAGGAAATGCGATTTCTCTTATGGATGAAGAGAAAGCTAAAAATGAGCCTCAGTGTATAATAACTGGCTGGAAAGAGCGATCAGCCAGTTGTAAATTTTTTATAGTTATGATTTTAAAATTTGTGATATTTTCAGATATGATTTATGAGCTCTTCTAGATCTCAGATAGCATCTCATAATGAAATTATATGTAATTGTTAAACCTAGATTTCTGCCTACAGGGGTATTTAAGCATTTACTACTCATGGAAATTAGTGAAAAATAGGCATCTGCCTTTCAGTTTGGTGTCAGTCCTTAGCAGAGTTATGGATACTCAAGTGAAATGCTCAGTTTCACAAGAGGCATGTGAAATGTGTTTAAGTGATTATTCCTATTGCAGTGATCCAGGGATCAGTGCAGGAAATAGACCTGCTCAGCAGTTAACTCTCTTGACTGTATGCTGTGGGAAACATGAAATTTAAACTATCACAGTGAGAATTTAGAGGTATAACCACTGTAAGCAGCAGAATAAGTCAAATTTGGGTCCATGGTTCTCATTGTGTCAAGACTCCTTTTGCTTTAAATAGAAAGTTCATTGGGTGGGAATTGTAGAATTAAGCTTCAAAAGTCAAACAAACAAAAAAGACAAACAAGAGGGAGAACAGATTTTCCTTTTGCATGTTATCTTTTTAAAAACCTTTTAAGTTTAAAAGTACATACATTCATCAGAGCACATTCTTGTGCCGATCAGGTTGCCCCCTAATATGGCTCCAAGCAAAATGCCACGTGCAGAACAGAAAGAGGAAGCCTTGGTAGAAGTAGACAGAGCATCCAGTTTACACCAAATTAGGGTATCTCTTTTCATTGTGACCAGGTTTGCTTATTGCTCTGGATGAGTTTCTTCCTCTTATTGTCTTCTGTACGTTTTCCAGCAAGAGTTTAGCTTGTTTGAATCCACAGGTGTATAAATCTGGACAGAAAAATGGGGATCGGTAAGGAAAGCGGCAGAAAGCACTCTGCCTCCACGCACAGCATCCACAGGGGGATAGAGCAGTAACTGCATCACCGGAAGGGTGCTTGGAGCCTTGTCCTTTTGCGGTGGAAAATTGAGAGATGACCTCATACCACATTAGAAACTAGATATATGGTTTCCACAGCAACAGGCATGGCACAAATCAGGGAAGGGACCTCGGGAGGTCTCTAGCCCGGCCTAAAAGCAGGGTCAGCCATGAGGTCAGGCCGGGTTGCCCAGTTGGGTTTCGAAAACCTCCACGAACGGAGAGCGCAAAACCCGCCTGGCCTCCTCATGGGGAAGAGGGGCCTCCTTGGATAGCCGAGCGCATTCCCGTCCGGGCTCCCTCAGCACGCACTGCCGTGGGGAGCCGGCTGCATCTCTGCGCTCCTCTCCACGCTGCCCGCGTGGGGCCCCGAAGCCGTCCCCGCTCCGGCTGAGCCTCTCGTCGCAGGGCACGGGCTCCAGCCCTCGTGCACCGGGGCCTTCCCTCAATCCGCCCCTGCTTGTTGCCGTCTTTCTCGCACAGAACCGGACACGATGTCCTTGACGCGGCCTCGGGAGCGCCGAGAGCGCTGATCCCCTGGCTGCGCGGCAGGGACGCGCCGCCTTCGCGCCGCCCGGGGCACGGCGCTCCTCGCGGCAAGGCCGTCCTGCCGGCTCGCGGCCATCCCGACGCCCACCAGGCGGGAAGGCTCTTCACGAGCACGGCTTGTTCCTCACCTGGGCTGTCGGGTTTTGAGGGTCGCGATGCAGGCGGCCTTGATCGGCTTCATTTGGACATGGGTTTTGAGCTGGGTACCGCAGCCAGGCGACAGTGCTACAAGGAGAAGGAAGGAAAAGGTTTTGCCAGCTCTCACGCCCTTGGGACACCGCTTTCCCTGAGGGGGCTGCTTTCCAAGCGGCGTGGCAGATAATTAAACAGGCTTTCAGGTTTGTCGTGGCAGTTTCCACGTGAGTTTTGGACAGTCCAGGAGAAAGCTGGGGTGCATTAATATATCATACCTTGCTTCCTTTCTGTGATGGATAAACGCGTGGTCACTCCTTCAGCACAGCAAGGTGTATTACACAGCCTCTTCCTCACTGCGACCCGCGCCTGGGCTCAGCGGGTTGTCCTCCATTAAGGAGAGTTAAACGTAAGCAAAAATGCCCCGAGCACCCCAGTCCTACTCAGTCAAACAGATCTCTGTGAGTATACATTACCCACGCGCACGGACGGACGACGGGTTATTTCCAATAGCGAACCTCGCTGCTCGGGTACGTGCAATCGGTGCTGAACGCATTACTCACACAGAGCAATTTACCAGGCAGATGCGGCCACCCTGCCCGCTCAGGGAATATCTCAGGGCAGACTTTCTCCTACTTATTAATTTAAAAGCGTTTTTTTTTAATTATTATTTTTATTTTTTCCCCACAGTTGACCGCGGCCAGATCACGGAGCCGTCATTAAGCGGCACACGCCGCTGCGGGGCAGGAACCGC
>JAWLRI010000168.1:403104-437566 GCA_034781795.1 Crypturellus tataupa | reverse complement strand
GGTGGGGTGGCACGGCGCGCGCCCGCGACCGCGCGGCACCGGCCCCACGTGGAAGGGCGGAACGCGGCAGGGCGCGCCGGGGCTGTCACATCCCCTTCCCCGGGATCGCCAGTGATCAACAGATGTTGCGTTTTCCTGCAGCTGACACGGGCCGTGGGTTTCCTTTGTACTTGGAGGAATGGCCGCTGCTCTACCGAGTTGTTTTTCTTAAGTCTGTCATTCTGCTAATAGGCCCGCGGAGATTTAAAATAACCGGCGTTAAACTAAATACGTTTTTTTCTCCCCCTAAAATATTTCCTGTGTAAGATCAAATGATATCACTGGTTATGGAAGGGAAATGTTATGGCTAATATTCAAGCAGTGGAAAATAGCTGCTTTTTTAGAAAGCTCTCTGGAAGTTTTCTGCCAGCCTGTGCATTACTAATTCTCGGCATTAAAACATTAGTAACGTTCCTCCAGAGCTAATTCTTCACAACTGTCTCTGGCTTGGGAGTTCTGGGCCAACAAACATGGAAGAATTACACTGCAGGGTATTCTGGAAGTGATCATTCTATTACCATTATGCATGAGTCTGAAAAAAACTGTCTTCAAATTAAATATATATATATATATGATTTTCTGTCTTTGTCTGCTATATAACTAACAAAAAAACAACTGGCATCCATTTCCACTTCATGTGAGGTGCTTCAACTGTGTCCCGAAGGGGCTCAGGTTCTTTGTTTCTTGGTGCTTTACATTTCACATCAATGAAGCCATAACAGATGATACGAAATTACTATCTGCTATATCGTAGCCTTTTGCACTAAGTTTACGGGATTTTTTGAGGAATCTGGACCTTCTATGTATATTTGCTATGGGTTCTACTTCTATGAAGTCTACTTGGCTGACTATGAATAAAATATGGTGTAGTAATACATACAGTGAATTTAATTTCAGGACTGAATTGTCCTGAATAGCCTTGGTTTAAGATCAAATCTGAGTCCAAAAACTGATTTGTTTGCTTATATGTTCTGCAGAACAACAAGTTGTCCGTGCAAGTTTCTGAGGTTATTTTTTCCACTTGGAGTGCTGCAAAAGTTTATCAGGTGCTGAAACGTATATCTATCTATCTAACCTAAGTTTTGCTCCATGAGGATGAATCACATGGCATGGGTTAGATGGTGAGGTCAATCCTCACTTCTTAGGCAAAGAGAAGGTGGTATTTCAGTGCAGCTTGGTGTTCCCTGTGGAAAACCGTTGGGAAAAAAAAAGCTTTAACCAGGCTGTAGCATCTTAGTAAGCGAAGGAGAAGCTTACTGCAGCACTCTGTGATTAAGCTCACTGAATGCTAAGCGTGGAGGAATAAGCTCCTATCCATGGTCATAGACGCTTCTCCATACAGTTGCTTGTACGGATGTTTGTAATGACCATGGCAAATGATCTAGTCAGGAAGAGAAGTAGGGTAAATTTTAAGTGTGCACCACCAAATACTTAAGGAAAATAAAATCCAAATGTGGAAATATGAATATTTGCTCCAGAACACCAACACTTTTCTGAGAGTTCTGTAGTTTCTTATTCTGGCTAACTACAATTTTAAATGTATGCCTGTCTGGAACAGAGAGAATGTAACGAGAAGAGGGGAAAAAAGGGTCTAACTGTTAAGACATTAGTCAAAAACGTGGTGAACATGAGTTAGTCACTTGTTTTGCCAGTAGCAAGTACTCAGCCTCTCTGTGCATTCATCTTCCATCTGTAAACTGAGTAAGGGACTTTGCCCTTTCTTGGAGAGCTGCAGTGATTCATGAAGCGCTGTGGAGCACTTGGATGCTATTTTCTTCTAGTGTTTATGCAGCTAAATAAACCATTAAAAATTGAGTGCACAATTCACAATTCTGATAAAATATGGATTTTAAATGTATATTTTTAATACAATGGTAAGTGCTTAGTCAGTGATTTTTAGATCTTTCTGTTTCAGAATCTTCTAATATTCCCTATAGCAAGTTGAGGATGCTACAGCAGTTTTGAGAAACAGGGAGATGTGAGGAAGTGACTGGGGAATTAATTTCTCTGTTCTTGCCATTTATGAGGAAAAATGCAGAGTGGAACATGGGGAACTCTTTGGCTGCCCGCAGTTGCTGGTTGGGTTTTTTTAAAGCCTTGCTTTAGTAGAGGTCGCACCAGATCTCCTGACTCGAGGTACTGTGTGTGCCACAGATACTGATAAACCCTTCCGTCATCCCACACTGTTCCTAAGACCCGTGCGTGAGCTTTACCTCAAATAACCACGGCGCCAATCTGCTCTTCTCCGTGGACGGGAGCGGAGCAGCGCCCATCTGCGTGCGAGAGGCTCCGGGATGTGAAGGCAAGAGGTGGGAAGGGTGGGCTCCGGCTTGGAGCAGCCTTCTCTTCCCAACCGCATGCCAGAGCAGAGGGGGCAATGGGTAAAATGGTGCGTGGAAAAAAAAAAAAAATTTTTTGCATTTCTGTGGCTTTAAAAATATGCCTGCCCTACGTCTCTCGGAAGTCTGGAATGCTAATAGTCCCCAAGGAAGCAGAGTTAGTGGCTAGAGAACAGGTGAGCTGAGCAATTTTTCACACTTAGGGTAAATAAACTGCATGGCTCCACAGTTTATTAAATGGCTCCATTCTCTTTGACTCCAGATATCACTGTCAGACTGCAGTATAAATATAGGCAAGCATTTATGAAATGTAATTTTTTTCCTGGAGCCTGACTAGCAAGCAGCTATAAATCTGGGAAGTGAGGACGCTGAATATGTATCAGTGTATCTGAGGTACACATATGCATACAATACAGTGAATATGTATCGTATACCTATAAAGTGAATTGAATGTGATCACTGACACACTTCAATTAGAAGGACTCTTCCAGTAGGACAACAACTGAGGAACAGAATAAGATGTTTTAAGTTAAGGAGAGAGATACTAACCTTTAGATGGAAATGGGAAGCTGCTAAAATGTAGCGTGGTCTTTACAATTAAGAACAACGAAGTTGGTTGGCATTTACCCGTGCCCAGGTCAGAGATCCATTAATGCATTAAAGTATTAGAGAAAAGTAATTATTGACATTCAAGCAGCGATGTGGAAGAATGTTTTTGCCAAACAAGAACATTCTTGCTTTTTCTATGGGATTTCAAGTTTATTTGTTAAGCTCCACCGTGTGGATCTAACATTACTGAAAAGTCATCAGGTGCTTGACTGAGTATTCCAGAATGTTCCGGTTTAAAAATAGTGCTCTCCACTTCCAGCAGCGTATACCTTAGATGGATGAGGGACTGGCTGAATGACAGGTCTCAACAAGTTGTTGATAGTGAGGAAGGGCGCTAAACAGAGCCTGTTCCTCGGGAGCAAAGACCATGGAGCACTTACGGGAACCTGCAAGGCTTGGTCATGGCCAGCATTTTTGCTCATACTCTGATATAAACACAAAGTGGAGTAGATAAAGACTAGTGGAGCTGTAAACAGTAAGGACAAAAAGTCCTATACAACACAGTGTATTACTTGGTAAATGCAATCAAATACAGCAGGAGTTAACATAAGGTGAATGCAGAATTGTGCATTCAAATAGTATAGCCAGTACCTCAGAGCAGGGAACCGTGTTTTGGGGAGTACTGTCTTAATAAGGAAATAAAGGTCACTATGGAAGTTAATGCAATATGAATTAGCAGAAGATCTTTGTCCTGCAAAGGAGATAAATATCACACTAATTAAACTAGGAAATGGTTTGAAGTTTCCTCAGATAGATAAATGCGTATGCATATACACATAAAAGTGCACCTGTATCATTAATGTAGTTTCATTGTTATCAAGTTAACATTTTCTCCTTGTCCTCTGTGCTGAATTTCTGAGCTGCAACCAGCAGAAATAGAAAGTGAGAAATCGGAAACTGCTGTGAGCCTCACATGGTGTCTGTACACCTCTGTTCACCTATTAACAAGCATGAATGTTTCTGTTTCTCCCCATTCACTTATTTTCTTTCATTCCATAAAGTCAAAACTTACAGCTAGTAGATCTTGTGCCTGAAATTTTACTGCCATGCTTCTTCAAGAGTTTTTTTTGTGAGCCATTCTAGAGAACATTGCTCATGAATACTAGAAACCCTGGTGGTGAAGATCACTTGAAAAAAAATGCAAATTCATTAATCGTTAGTAAACTGGTTTCCTGTGCTTTCATTTAGGAAGTGTTTTTTTGTTTGTGTGTTTGTTCTTCCTTGAGGTTGATCATGATCAAATCTCTTTTACCTGTTGTTTTCTGGCCTGAAGCTGGCAGAAAGAAGGGCAATGGAGGAAGTAAGCAAACTAGGACTCTATTGCTGGGGAATTAGTCTTAGGAGAGGTGTGTGCAGAGTTGCATGTGGCATTGGGTATCAGAGAGAGAGGATTAGCAGAGACTGTTCAGTGCTGGTAGAAGAGTTAGTCGTGGACAAGCCCAAGCCACCGTGGTGGCTGTCGCGTCTTTGCTGGGCTCCGAAGCGCATCTCCACACGATGTGGTGGGTGCTCAGAGTGCACCTGGGCTGGAGGTGTCCCCCATGACACTTCATGGAAGAGAAATCCACTGAGGATTACTCATTAGATATAACTAACTGCTGAGCTTCAAATGGAGGCGGCTCAGAGAGAAATACCATGCACGTTTGTCAAGTTCCCAAGGTCTTGCCCAGGCACCTGGTGTTGGTAATGTGAGGAACTGGACAGTATGCTAGAGAGATCCATGATCTCTCTCAGTTCACTCTTCCTTTGTACTTACATAGACGCATTCCTGGAGCAGGCCACATCTTTACGTGCTTTCCTGACTTAGGACACTAAGGAACAGTCCCTCCAGAAAGCATTGTGAAGCTCGTAGGAATACTATGACCAACTTCTTAAACCATTCTTCACTCCCATTTTTCTCTCATTGTCATATTTGCAGCTGTAGTTACTGTCCTGATTAATAACAGCCACTCTTCTGCGATCTCTTTCTTCAACACTCCCACTTTCTCACCATCCAGACTTCAGTAGAAAAGTAGAAAAATGTGTCTGATTTGCATCTGTAGCAGCCCTCTTTGAAATAATATATCTGATTTTAAAGTTCTCAGTTGAGGACGCTCAAGCGAAATTTTAACTCGTCTCTGATCTTCCCTATGGTGAGGAATGCCTGATGGTGTGGGGCAATGTAAGGAGTATCCTGCTGCAGATGTTTCCAGGAAAGCTTTTAGAAGGCATAAATTAAACATCATCACAAACAAAATCTTAATGAGATCTATGTTATGAGTACAAATATGAACCTTTGAGTTTCCTATGAACCTCATTGGAGGTGGCAGAGGAACTAAAATGTTTTGCATTTATTTTAAAGGATAGAAAGAGGTATCCTTAAGGATAAATCTCCAGCCCTTTCCTAGAATGCAGCAAATAACATAGATCAGATTCATGAAAGAGCTTCTACAGTGAAATCCACACTCCTATCTTTCCTTGATCTCTGGATCATATAAATCATTGGTAATTCCTGCATAGTATAGGAAAGGTTATACCCTTTGCCCTTTCAGGCAAAGTCAAATGAAAATTTCTGTGATATTTTGGAAGTTAAGATTAACGTTTTGGAGTTTAGTTGCATTATTCCTTTAGCAATTACAGCAATACCTGACAGCAATAGAAATGAAAATAGGAAAAAATATTCTGTGAAAGTATCAGTGAAAACTAGGAACAAAGATGCCAGAAACCATCTTGCTCTTGAGAAATTTCTAGACAGTCTCCAGACTTACCCAAACTCAACTGTTTAAATTTAGAATTGTTTCCACAGCGCATTCCTAGCTCTTAACACATCACTAACATCTCTGGTGCACAAACAGGGAGCTGAGATACTGGCTTACATTTCATGCTTTCTAAAACTACTTTTCAAAAGAGGTTGAAAATGGGTGAGAATATTTGTGACTTTTTTTTTCGGTGAATTGCTGCTAAAGCAAAATAGTTGTTACAGATTTGATTTTTTGAAAGCTACTGCACATCTGTGGCCTGGAGTGTGTTTTTTTATGTTCAGATAGAGTGCACTAGATGTTTATGTGAAGTCAAGAATGAGACTTCAGTGTTTACACACTGTACCAAAAGCGATGGCTGGTTAGCATGATGGGGCTGGGATGAGGCTGGGACGGTGACACTCTTGTTCTTCTAGGAACACTAATTGCACCAAACTTCTCACAAGCTTTGCAAAAGCAGTTTTATCTTCACACCTTTCACAAATTGAACCCTTGAAAAATAAAGGTATAAGGTATAAAATAAAGGTATAAGAAGGCTGGTCTGGAGGATGAGCTGAGAAGAGCACCAAACTGTGCACTCGTAGTAAGTTCTGAGCGTTCACAGTCTCTCTTTGTGAGCAGATCCCACGGTCTCGTGCACAGAGAGTGTTTGTTTGCAAATGGGGAGGCAGAGCACAGGGAAGGGATTTGTTTGCCTTTGTCACCACCAAAGCTGACAGGACCATGAATTCAGCCTCACATTTTCGTTCACGAGGTAGGATGACATTTGGGACGTCTTAAATTTTACTGGCTTTCTAGCAGCGTGTGCACCTGCTCAGAACCAATGTGCGTTGAGGAGCTGCTAAGATGAAGGTCCTTCATCAGGGAGCAGGAGCTGGGAGTACAGGGATGCCTTACCTCTTGCCTTGCGTAGAATATCCTTTTCTGCGATGGGCACTGAGCCAGGAAAGTCACTGTGTTTCGAAGAGTTAACATACCTGCGCAAGCCAAGCATCATTGAAACAGGCATGGCTTTTGGCATCTGCCCTCCAGACTCACGCCGCTCTTGAAGCACAGATGCATTTTGTTACTCAGCTGACTTGCAGAAAGGTTGGGCGCTGGAGGCGAGCACGGCGTTCTTCCTCTCGCCAGTAAAAACAAACCCTCCCTGTGCAAGGAAGCAAGCGCCAATGTGGTTCAGAGGGCTCGTTTTGGAGGGAGATACAAGCACTGCCCTTTCCTGCTGGTGTGGGGCTCATGCTGCTGAATTCAGCAGTGGTTATTTTGAGATTTCCTGCGGAGTGTCTGCTCTGTGTATCGTGGTCCACAGCAGCAAACATCTAGCAAGGTGGGGCTCCGTCAGCCCAGAATGCCCAAGAACAGCGGCAGGCGTCTGTGGGGCCAGTAGAGCGGGGTTCAGAGCCAGGACTGCACTGATTTAAAGAAAAAGTAAAAAATATAAATATATATATATAGACAGAGAACAGAAAGAAGGAAGTCCTCAGTTTACAGGCAGAGCGCCAAATAAAAGGTGTTTTCCAGCATTTTTGGGACGCTGTCCATCATACTTCAGCCATGCTCTTTTTCTGCAGGGCATTAGGAACAGGAGATAATCTGGTAGGCAATGGCCAAGGAAGTCTAAAATTGCCGAGAGAGATTAAAAACTGTATTACCCCGTGATTCGTTGCTAGAGGAGGACGATTTTAGCAGCATGCTGCAGAGTCCCACAGCTGCAGGCTCTTTAAGACAGCAGCAGGCACAAGAAAAGAGCAGGGGGGGGACACTTGGGAGGGGACACTGGTGCTAAATCCCTCTGTTAACTAGCTGAGTGCCACCCGCTGCAGCATGGCCACCAGCAACTGGCTCGTCTTTCCCAGTACGAATCCCAGAGGACATGGACGGGAGCAAACACACACACTTGAACAGGTCTGTGTTGCACCGTGTCTCTGAGCATCCATGCGTTGGAAAAGAACTCCCATTGGCATGCAAGAGTTTGCAAAGCATCCCATTTGAAGCATAAAGCAAACATTTGACATCAAATGTATGTATGATACTACATGTATGATAACTGCAGTGTGTGGGGCCAGATTCTTTAGTGCACTGGCTTTGGTACAGAATTACTATACTGAATGTATTGATAAATTCTGGCAGCTTTGTGCAAATGGTGTAGCGTTTGGGAGTTAATCCCTTTTCTAATTTTAATTCCTATATACATTGGCATAAACAGTAAGGCTAAGCTGTTAATCATGTATTTCCTCTTAATAAATATAAGCATATGCAAGGACTTGCTGCACTTTAGAGGAAGAGGCTCCAGCAGAAGGCTTATTCATTTTCTGGCATGTTAAGCTGCATCTTTAAGACCTCTTCTTGTGGAAGGGAGAAGTGTTGAATTGCGAATATACATTAACTCATCCCAACATCGTGACAAGCTTAATAAGTTGTTCTCTTTAAGCAAGAGGTTCAAAGTAATTTCTAGACAGCAAGATTAAAAGAAAAAGCCTCTGCCAATTTAAAGTATAAATAAAAGCAGTTTAAATATAGTCTCTACGAAGTGTGCCTCAATATTAGTGATACACTCTGCACTAAATTTGGAATTTTATAGATGAAGAATTAAAAAGTGCAAGATTTAGACTGAAATCCATGTAGGACAGCTGAAGTTTATCTGTGAAAGACAGAGCTATTATACTTTTCATTTCTTTGATGTCCAGAAGAAAAATCGTAGAATCTAGGTGGGTCGCAAGTATTTTGTCCTTACTGCATGTGACTTCACACATGATCCTGATCAAAGCTTTTGATGAGATGGATGTGACAACGGATAGAACTGACTTCCATCTCAGTAAATTACTCTGAGCAGTGGAGTGGTAGTGATGGGTTGGGTGACACGGTGCACTTCACTCGTGTGAAACAGATAGTAATGGGTTTTATTGATATGAGCAATGATTTCCCTGGCAAGGTCACTTATTAGTTACTGCTTGGGGCGCAAGATATACACAGAATTACCAAGAAGACCCTCACTTTGAGTCACAGCGTTCAGGTTGGACCCCTTTGCTTTCCAGACTCCTTCTGAGAGGAATCCAGGTGCAGCTGGATCCAGTCCTAGTCCCAAACCTAGTCCAACCCTAGTCCCAGACCCATGGTCAGCAGTTTATAACTAAGCGATTTTGTGCACGGTTCTGTCAGTAAAGTGTACAAGTTCAAAAAGAGAGCACGCTATAGTCACTTGCCACGAATATGTTGCGGCAAGGATCTCTTAACCCCAAGGAGTGTCCCTGAGAGGCATCCCTGCTCAAGGGGAGATCACGGCATGCAGCCCACTGAGATGCCAGGAGAGCTCAATGGGCTCTCACACTGTCCCCATATTTATGGGATAAGATGATTGACTTACAGTCACTCTTTTCATTTCAGACGAACTTTGGCTGGTGTATGCTCAGTTAACCTTATCTCCCCGTCAGAATGCAGCTATCTGGCCTGTTATTGATGGTTATTTGGGGGGAAGAGATCTCTGGCCCTCATGGGTCAGATAATGTCAGTGGTGGTGGGCTACGAGTGAAAAGTCAGGCTGGGCTGGGGAAGGAGTGCATCCATCACAGTTCCACAGGACTGAATATCCCACAGAGGAATTGTTCCAGGATCAGTAGGTTTCCAGTCTAGAAATCTGTTTGCATTAATGATGATTTCTTTTTTGCATAGTAATTCATAATTAGAGGTTTGGTTTCTTTTAAAATTTATTCCACTGCAGAAATAAAGGCATGGACAGCACTCCTGAAATGCAAAAAGCTTTCAGGAATTTCCTATTAAAATTCTGCCACAAATCTCTAGGGAATTTTGGATGAATTCCCAGCTGCATGTGGCAATTTCCCTCTGGAGTATCCTAAGCCATCCTTCCCTGCCTGAGAACATACAGCTCGGGAAAGCATTTCTGCAAAAGTAAATTTAAGCAAACAAGATTGATGTTCAGAGTGTCTACAGCTCCAGTTTCTATTTGTTGTTGGTCAGTGACACTCAGTAACAAAACACCCAACCTTGCTTTGAGATGTGAGAGAATGAAGATGTTCCCTGCTCTCATTTTCACTTTGGAAGCACATTCTCCTTGTAAACTTCATGAAAGATTTTCTTTCTGCATTGACGTGGATGAAATTGAGCATGTGACTCTGGGCAAGTCTGAACAAGCCTGGTTGCAAGGTTATAAGGTTCAAAAAGATCAGGTGGCTCTGGGCACTTTTTGTCAGCGTCTGTATTGACTGGCAATATGACGATTGTGCATATGCTTTCTGAGGAGGGTGTTCTCACTCAGTGCTGAAGACAGAGAACAGTGTCTGCTTTCACAAGCTGCTGTGGCGCAGATGACCTCGCTGATGATGGAGTCACTTCTGCATGGCTGTGATGGATTGTCCTTTTGGATACAGGTGGCACACCAAGTTGGAGGAAACTAAAACTAGGAGTAAGGTCAAATTGCTCTCTCATCCTTTTTTTTTTTTTTTTTTTTTTTCCATCCTTTTTTTCCCTGATATGTCCAGAAAGGGCAATAAAAAGTGTTCAGTGTCACTAGATTTCTGAATATCTTGCAGAAAAACATTAATGTTCAGCTGTTATTTATTTAGCTCTCCAGGAGAGTGGTCATTGGGTTCAGCAGGAGTCTGTGTGGGTTGAGGTATTAATATTTTGGCTACCTGTGGGTTTCATTACCACCTCGTAGAGGTGAGCAGAGGAATTCTTCCTGCATGTTTTCTCATGGTGTTTGATTGCTGACCACAACAGCATCTTTACAACTCCTGGAGAAGGAGTGTCTTCCATCTCCAGGGTTGTAAATTAGTCCCAATGGCAACATGGAACAAAATAGCTCTCCAAGGAAACTGGGGACCATCCTGGCTCCCCTGGAGGCCAAACACCCAAACTTCACAAGTTATCTTTAAGAAAATAAAGCTAAAAGGAAGAGAACAACTTTTAAATTGTACTGTCTATTGTGATTGGACACAATAGTCTTTTTATCCTCCACCATCTCCTCCACTGGCCTTGTAGGAGACGAATCCATAACCAAAACACAAGTACTGATAAAGCCAAGTAAGAAATGGCACACAGGAGCAAGAGACAAGATCACTTCTTGGGGCTCCTGATACAGGCACTGCTCCCAAGTGACTGAATGGGACTTCTGCTCCATCGGCCACTTGGGTTTTCAGAACATCTCACATTGTATCTCAACAAGCACTTCTATTTTCATCATTAAAAATTAGGCTAAGTCTTGCAGGTTTGCCTGCTGGCTCACATCGTAGTGCAACATCTTAAGGAATTTCTACCTGTGTGGCAATCATTTTACGGAGTGCTAATTGTTCCAGATTGCCCATAAATCATGACCAGTTCAGTGGTCATTGACTAGGAGGACCTACAGGTGCTCGTCTGCAAGGTTAATGACACCTTCTATTTTTCTGAACTGCTGTTCAGCTCCAGGCAGGGAGCTGACTCTGACCTGCCACGGGAGAGCGCCCAGCAGCACTCACCTCGAGCAGTCGTGCCCAGTCCACGACGAGGGGCAATAGCATCGGTTCGGCCGTATGCACTTCCCGCCGTTCAGGCAAGGCGACTGGCAAACAGCTGCAACGCACACAGAGCTGCATTAGCAACCACGCACGCTCCGAGACGATGGAGGAGCCGCGCTCTGGGAATCCAGACTGCACTGTTGTGCTCAGCATAAACACAATCTGTGCGTAAGCTGCACACGCTCTGGAAAGGGCGGCCTCAGACAAACAGCTCTGCTGAAAGCGGTTCTGCTTCCTCTGCTGCTTCTGCCGTGTTGACTTATGCTGCCTCACAAACGCTGTTTTATTTGCTCCAGGCTGAGGCAGAAAAAGGAATGCAAGCAGAAGCAGGAGGAGGAGAAGAGCCTGAAGATCAGCAGTAAAATAGGCCTCATTTCTGGAGTGTGAACCCTCAACAATAGCCAGAACTGAGTTTGGACAAGTAGAAACCAGATGTGGTAAGAAATCCAGAAATCCAGAAAGAGGAAGAACAGGAAAAAAAAAAAAAAAAGGCCAAAAAGCACTCACAAAATGAAAACCAAAGAGCAAGTTAAAAAGAGAGAAAAAAAAAGAAAAAAAAAAAGAGAAAAAAACCACAGTTTCAAGTCTTCCCTATCACTTTTGAGAGTAAGGAGATAAACCACAGATTTTCAGAGACCTATTAATGAGCTCCATTGTTAATGAGCTCATTGATGGGCTTAGTTAATGAGCTCCATTGATGTAGACATTTATAGAATGTATAAATGTAGACATTTATAGAATAGGACAGCAGAAAATCATGAAGTCTCATAAGATAATGCCATATCTAGAAGATGGACCTAAAAACACCAGGGAAGACAAACTCTGGATATCATGTTTACAAGAAATACTCATCCTTGGAAAGTCTGATTAAAATGTTATTAAAACATTCCATTAAAAGAAATGGAAGGAGCAAATACAAGAATGTGTAAAGGAAAAGGAAATGCGCTACTCTCGATCCTTTAGATCAAAATATGAGCAGACAATGGCAGGATGTTATAGCCTGTTAATTAGAATTAATTGTACCTATAATTGTACAGTGCTAAATTAATTGCATCCTATTCAGTGTATTGAAAATGACTTCTGAATCTGGAATGAAATATGTGAATGAAACATTTCTGGCTCTTGCTTCATGCACATAACTGTTGCAGTGAGATCAGCAGTAGTTCAAATATTTCTCATCTCATTTTGTTCGGTCATGGCAAAATGTCAAGAGCAGTGGTAAAGTAAGAAGTGGTTTGGTAACTTCATATATGTTGCTTATGAGTTTTATGAATGGACTTTTGTACAAATGCAGCTGCCCAATAGATTGTTTTTCGTGATTTGCTGAAGAGGAAGTCAGTCTGACCCAAAAGTTTTTTAAAAAGAAGAATCCTCTTTAGCCATATGCACTGTTACAGCTGCAAAGGTTGTGAACTATCGGATGAAATGCTGCCTGCTTTGCTAGGCAAGTGCCCTTCAACGAACAGGAGTTCTGAGTTAAAACCTGCGCTCTGGGATTCTACTTTGCAGAAAGGTTGAATCTGTAGCGTATCACAGAGCTTATCCTCCCAGATTCACCATTTTACTAGATTATCAGGTACGCAAGTAATGTCAAAATTCGTTAACAACAGCACTAATTCCTCCTTTAAATCATCCTGTCAGCCACTCTAAAGACCTTCAGGAAGACAAAATGTGACCTTCTTGTTATGGGCTCATTTGTAATTAGTTACCGTGGGCCTGAACAATAAAAATACAATGAACAGTCTATGCAATAATATTTAAGAATAATTTTAAGATTTATCCCTGACTAAAAAGCATGTCAATGATCACTCAAATTTTATGGGTTTTATTGGCTACTACCACAGGGATAAGCCTTCCCACGTAATAACTTGCGCTCAGTCTTGATATGGAAGTAAGCATGTCATATATAGATTCAACATTATTCATAATTTCAAATTAGCTTCACCCAGCACAAGCAGGCTTGCCAGGACACAGAGCCCTGGATCACTCTCCAACATCGTGTAGTGTTACATACCCCTGAACCTCAGTTAGGAGGAAGTAAGAGGTCTATTAAAATGCAATTTTCATTAATTTTGGTAAGAGTGGTCTGATTAAGCCCTTAATTCAATCACCTTTAAACACAGCCGCTGCCCTCATATGTGGCTGTGGGCTCACAACTGAGTTGGGCAATGCTTCACAGAAATCCCCTATTCCAGACAGCTATGTGGTGAATAACTTCTGGTACCTGCAGCTCTCTTATCGGTTTAATAGTGAACTGTATATGCTGAGGCTGGACATGAGAGAAACTCTAATCCTTCTGGAGAGCCCTGTTTTATTTTTCTCCTCGGCACTTCATTTTGTGGGAAGATCACTGGCTAATGCTGATCGTCCTCTCTGGAGCAAGCTGATCCGAGGACTGGGATGAGTTAAGACTCATCCCGAACAAAAGAATATTCAGGAAACAGTGTATATCTGGGAAGAGCGAATCTGCCAGCAATGTTCTTGCAGAGCTAGGGTTTCCTGTGGGAAGCTCCGGGTCAGACCCCTGAGCCATCTGTGCTAGGTATTGGTGATGGTCACAAAAGAGGTGGGTGAGTCCTACCAGTATGGCAGCGTGATCCAGTCCATCCAGGGGGGCAGTCACATTGGTACGGGGCCACACAGCGACCTCCGTTGAGACACGGCAGGATGCATATTGCTAAGGAGAGGAGAGAAAAAGCAGTGAAATGAATTACCACCTGTGAAAGCTAATAAAAAAGCGTTAAATTAAGAATGGTACTTTTTTTTTTTTTTTTTTTTTTTTTTTAAAACAAGAAACACTATCAGCTGCCCCCACAAGTGTTTTTATGCGGTATCAGCAGAGTTGAACTATCAGCAAGGGACAAGTTGTGAATAAAATGGGCCAGAAAGGAAGAAGAATGTGGACAAACAAATGGGAAGGCTGGAGCAATTGCATGAGTCCTTTTAGAGGACTGAAGGTCCTGTGAACACTCAGGGAGCAGCAAAGAATATTTGCTTGTTTCTCACATGTAGTACCTATAACCAATGCTTACTTCTCTGAAAGAACCACGCTTTCATCATGAACTATCAGAACTTCCTCAATGTAACATTCAAAACAAGGAAATTATGCAATAACTTTAGAAAATCACTTTAGAAGATGATCATTATGCATTTATGAGAGCATGCACTAGTGAAAAGATGAGTTGGAGCATGGAACAGCAATTCCACTGGAGTTTCATGGGAGGACGGGTGGAACTGCAGAGATCTGGTGAAGTCCTTCTTCCTCCACTGCACTGCCAAGATCAAGCTGAGCAGTTACAGCCAGCTTAGACAAGTGAGGATTGTGACCTTCCAGGAGTTGCAGGACTAATCCACATCACTAAGAATTAATATTGTTGGTGTCATTAAGTTTGTGCAGTCCTGTGCACTCTTAAGGGTGCACTGTAGGCCTCTCTAAGGAAGATGAAGGCTGTCTTGTTATCTCTGAAATGAACTTTCGGTGGCTTCATCTGCAGTGTGACCCTGAGAGAGCAGGGCTCAGCGCTGGTACCCAGAAATGCTCGACTTCCAGGGCAGACACTCCACACCAGGAAAAGATGGTGCATGTTCTACATGCACTGGTGTATCTCGCTCGCCAAACAGCGCTGCAAAAGGAGATGTAACTAACTAGCAGCGTGAAGCCCTTTCCCCTCTCCTTACTACCTGTGCTGAACGAAAGGGAATATGGAGAGATGGTGCCTGTATCTGTGAGGAGTGTAATCAAGCCAGTCAGCTGTCTGTTCCTTTTTTCCTGCAGGAAGACAAGGTCTGAACTGGGATGGCAGATCACAACAACCGGGGGCATGCAATTTGTCCTCTGGTCCTGAAGAATGCACTCAGTATCGTACGGCGGTAAGGCCGGGCAGCGGTAAGGCAGCACACCAAGCATGAGACACAGGCTCACTGCCCTCCTGCTGAACCTGTGCAGCACAGGGGATGGAGCCTGCATGTTTGGCTCGCGTGTAGGGGATGGACATGGGGGAAGCTGAGCAGGGGCTGTGCGAAGGCACCACGGAGCTGGAGCTCGTGCCGCAGAGGACGGCCGAAGTGCCCACTCACTGCACTTCTTGCTCTGCAGCGGAGATCTGTGCCACACGGAATGGGCTCTGCTTGAGCACGGGCTCGGGAGAGCTGGCAAAGGTGGATTTAGGGGATAATTTCAAGATGTAGTACATGTGCCTAGCAATAGGCTTGAACCACATCTCTCTCTGTGTGCTGCAGGAAGCGGTGTCACTCCTTTCCATATGTGTCCATCTACACTTGGAACAGGATTGTCATCCTCTCAGCTACAGGCATCCTTGGACCCTCTAAAACTCTGGCTCAGGGCCTTACCCAGGACTAAATGACAGAACAGCACTTTCCTTTCTACTCATGTAGACCCAGGCCTAAATGCCCTCACATTCACAAAGTCTCTTCTGCCTGAGCACTGCCACCCTGAAAGGCACAAGCCCCTTCTAATGAGAGCACCACTGGGGAGAAGGAAAGTAGGGCACAAACCAGCCACTGATGGCACCCAGGGAACCTCTGCAGACTCCAAGGTCAAAGTTGGCTCTTCTCAAGTTGTTTCTAACTAAGAAAAGTTACGTTTTTTAAGTTTTTGGGCTCTTATGTCTTTAATTTTCCAGCCAGGTTCACTATGCTAAATTCAGTCTTACTGAAAACATCCTTACAATTACACCCAAGGAAGATATACGTACGCTCTTCACAGAGACGGCCCATCCAGCCCTCTGGACACGAGCAGGCGTTCGGTCGCTCACATACTCCACCGTTCTGACACGGGAACCGGCACACAGCTGGAAAACAGGGATGGTCACGTCCGACTCCAGGAGGTCACTAGCAAACGTTCAGCATCTTCACAGATTTGTGGATTTGCAAGGTGTAGTATGGGAAAAGTAAACGTAGTGAAGCTCAGAAACAAAACCTGGCTTTGATCTCTAGGATTACATCGTTTTCTGTCTGTGTGCGGGTGGCTGGGCACTGTGAGTGAGTGAACGTGGGAGGGGGCACCTATAATACCGTCCTCGTTATGTACAGTGAACGGTTAACATGATGAGGAATCGTCTCTGCACTACTGGAAGAATGAAACGTTAGAAGTTTTTAGTGTAGTCTGGTAAATTATCTGGATAATGTTTCAAGGCTGACACTGTGCCTCACCTGCATTTTTTTTTCTTTCTGTTTTGTAAAACAAACAAAATTCTTATTTTTCTCTCTCTTATAAAGTAAATCCAAAATAAAATCAAGCTTTCCTCTAACCTTGCTACAAAACACAAAGATAACACTGCCTGGTATAATACAGGTTTTGTCAATAAGGCACGATAAAATGCCTTGCTGGCACATACAATTTTTATGCACTGCCATGCCGAGTGATAAGCAGTGCTCTGGGAGGGTGCAGCGGCAGCGCTGAGAGCTGTTTTCCTATGCAGACCAAAGTGGGTTATCAACCTCCCTTACCATTCATGCCGGCTGCTGCTCCTTGACTAATGCAACTTTTAACCAGGACTTGTTCATAAAAGTGAGGAACTTAAAAGTGTCCTCTGTCATGCTAGCTTAATAAGTTGTCGTGACTCGAGAGAGACTTTGGACTTTATCGTCATTCATCTGCGTTGCACTGTGTCTTGGCTAGCACACCCAGGGAAACCAGGCCCACTTCGCAAAGTGGGTGGCAAGCTAACTTCAAACATGCTAGACATAAAGATCACCGGAGCAAGCACAGACCATCTCACATGGGTGTGCATACTATACACATGAGATCAAAAACTGTGGCTTCTGGATGATACTGCAGAACAAATAAGTAATCACACTAAGTTCCAATTAGTGGTAGTTATGAACACAGCATAACCTCGGGAAACCCAGTCTGAATTCTTATGTGCATCCGATCTTTAATAACTTATTACAGCAGCAAAATATGAGCTTGGGCTTTGAAAGTGTTTCAGATCTCACTGTCTTCTGGTATCAAACACAAACAGTGGCTTAGCACACAGAAAGACTGCTCAGACCTGAGATCCCCATTGGAACAAATGCAAATTTTCCACTGATGGAGCCAAGCTTGACTGACATGCAGCTAATCCATGCCAAGATGCAAGCTACAGCTTGCAGCCACCTGAAATACAGCCAAAGCTGTTGTCTTTTTATTTTTCAAACTCAGAACCCTTACATCATACGTCAACTGATATTGAATTTAGGAAGATGTCTTGGGCCCTGAAAGAGTCACAGATATTGCAATATTTTAACAGATATTTTGCAGTTTTTTTATAGATATGTAAACAAGAACATAGACAGCTTGTCTTTGTATGTCCACTACATCACAGAATCACAGAATGGTTGATGTTGGAAGGGACCTATGGAGATCATCTAGTCCAACTCCCTGCTCCAGCAGGGACACCCAGAGCATGTGGTACAGGGTGGAATCCAGGTGGGTTGGAAGATCTCCAGAGAAGAAGACTCCACACCCTCTCTGGGCAGCCTGTGCCAGGGCTCTGTCACCCTCACAGGAAAGAGGTTCTTCCTCATATGGAGATGGAACTTCCTGTGCTTCGGCTTACATCCGTTTTTCCTTGTCCTGTTACCACCTACCACGGAGAAGAGCCTGGCCCCATTTTCCCTATAATCACCCCACAGGTACTTGAACGTGTACATTAAATCTCCTCTCAGCTTTCTCTTCTCCAGACTAAACAGGCCCAGCTTGCTTAGTCTTTCCTCACACAATAGATGCTCCAGGCCCTTCATCATCTTTGTGGCTCTCTGCTGGACCCTCTCTAGAAGCTCAAGGTCCTTCTTGTCCTGGGGAGCCCAGAACTGCGCCCAATACTCCAGCTGTGCCCTCCCCAGAGCTGAGCAGAGGGGCGGGATCCTCTCCCTCGACCTGCTGGCAACGCTCCTCCTCATGCAGTCAGGATCCCATTGGCCTTCTTGGCCACAAGGGCACATTGCTGCCTCATGGGTAACCTGTTGTCAACCAGGACTCCCAAATCTCTCTCCATGGAGCTGCTTTCCAGCAGGTCAACCCCTAATCTGTCCCGGTGCCTGGGGCTGTTCCTCCCCAGGGGTAGGACTCTGCATTTGTCCTTGTTGAACTTCATGAGGTTCCTGTCTGCCCAACTCTCCATCCTGTCCAGGTCCCTCTGAATGGCAGCGCAGCCCTCGGGAGTGTTGGCCACTACTCCCAGTTTGGTGTCATCTGCAAACTTGCTGAGGGTGCCCTCTGTGCCCTCCTCCAAGTCATTGATGAACAAGTTGAACAGCACCGGGCCCAGTACTGACCCCTGTGAGACGCCACAGGCCTCCAGCCAGACTCAGCCCCAGACTCTCTGAGCTCTGCCGTAAAAAGCAGAGCAGACTTGCTTCTGATTTGAATTTAGTCTTCAGTGCTCTTAGAACAGCCTCAGCCTTGCTCTGTGATTCTAGCTGATTAATACAGTGGGAAATGCAGACACCTGAGGGTGTAGGTCTCCCCTTGGGACTATGCCCACAGACGCTGTGCTCTCTTTGCTGCTGCTGGAGAGGGCTACCATGATCCTGTACGTGCAGTAACATCCCGTTTCTTTGGAGGCTGAGTCTGGCTTCAGAAGTTAGTTCTTACAGCTTTTGTTAAACTGCTGGTAAGCAAAGTTTCGATTTTGGGTCACTGTATAAATGATGTGCTGCTGCTTTCCTACGGGGAATAGGCCTTTTTGATTTTCAGCTAAATGTCACCTGCCCAGCAGGACTGTCTTCTCTTCCTGTGCTCTACCCTCTGCTTCTGTGCTTTCTGTCTAGGTACTTCTGTCACTGTTTCCAATATGTGGAATCACATATCTACTGAAGAGTTGTGTGGGGAAACTTTAGTGTGGCTGACATATAATAACCACAAGTATGATGCTGGTCTGTTAAAGAAAAGCATATATTACAAGGAAGCACGTTCCTTTTTGTCCCTTGCCTTCCATCTGAAGAGATGTTTCAGTATTTAAAACTTTTCTCTAGTGGATGTTGGATAATCTTGTGCAGATTGAGATTTTTATTATGTAAATACTTCAGCAGGTATAATACCTGCTACTGTACCATAGTGTACAATAATTTACCATAGTGCCTTAATATGGTACTGTGCTGCCCATGACATAAGTGCTACAAGTGAACTAGAGGTTTAAAATGTTTTTTTTTTTTTTTTCCTTCTGACACAAAACTGACCAGTACTGACCAGGTCAGAAGTAAAACTGATGTGAAACTACCTGATATCAAAATTTGATGAGATGAGATTAATTATTCCTGTTGAACAGGCCAATGAAAGCTTAGATGGTGATGAAAGTTCTTAGCAGGATTCTGAGAGAGTATTCATATTTAAAACTATTTAGTTTTCCAGTTCCCAGCTGCAATTTTGCTGTGACTTATTATGTTGTACAGAGATACAAAGATAAGACTTTCCAAGAAGTCATGGTGTACAGTCATTACCCCCTTGACCTGACTGTAGCTGGGGCTATTTTTATTTGAGAAATGGCTGGCTAAAAGGAGCAAAATGCCTTGAAGAGGAAGAATAAGGGTCCAGCACTTTCATTTCTGGAAATGAAACAGTAAGTAGTAGGCTTAAGTAAATAGTAGTTGCTTAAGCAGATTAGAACCTCAGATGGATAATGGAGGAGAGGAATAATTGGAGTTAAGTGTCCCACTTGCCTCTACTTACAGTTCTTGTTCTTGGGAACTTCAGTGACCTCTTTCATGGGTTACTGCCAAGTAGTTCGGCTGCCTTGCTAAGGCAAGACAGGTGATAGTTAACTCAACATTGAATTTTTAGTAGCCACGATATAGTGTAACGGCTCTTAACTCAGCAGGAGACTACATGATCTTCACTTGAATGTATGCCAAAGCCTACAGAATTGTAGACCAGTTTTCAGCCTTTAGGCATTGAACACTTAATGTTCAACGCCTGGTGTGTACTACTCTACTGGGGAGAACTGTGGGGGAGAGGCTGGCTTAACTGTAGCTGGCTTCCAGAGGAGTGAACACCAAGTAATTGAAGTTTTCCTTTATGGTGGTTCCAAGTTGCTCTGTAAAGCTGGAGTCTTGGAAAAACTCCTGGGGCATGGAGGAAGAAGATGAGATCAGCTGGAAGCTTCCCAACTCATTTTGCGTCTCACATGCAGACCTCAAGTTTATAAGCTTCAGCTGTATTTTAAAGTTGGATGAAGTGGCATTCCTGATAGATTTAGTGTCTGTTTCTGGGCAGGCTAGCCAGTTAAAGTGCTTGGACTGCATAATCCAAGGAAAGAATGTGAAGCTGCTTCCTTACTAGATAGCAACCTGCACAGTTAGCAAGACTGAAGCATTCTCAGTACAGGCAGTTAGCTTGTACCCTCCCTGCACTGTAGGAAACAATCCTTACTGCTAGACCTATCTGATGTTAGATTCTATCAACTTAGGTGTCTTTGAGTGCTGTGCCCTTTGGGAATTCCTGCAAGGTCTGTGCAGAGCAGTACAGCAACCTATTGGAACTCAGGACTGAACTATTTGGCCAGTGGATGAGCAACATGAAGGTCCGAGTATTGTACTATATTGTTTCTGCCATTGGTTATCACTTGGTGAAGAGGATCCACTGAATGTCTAATAAGGCCAAGATCACAAAGCTACTTGCCTGGCACAAAGAGATGAGGAAGTTCAAAGGACCAAGATCTTTGCCTTTAACTTTTGAGAAGGCTTTAAGGAATCTTGAATACCCCCTAAGACGTGAAGAGGCTCTTGACAGAGCCTGCCCTTCACTCCATTCCCTGGCTATCAGAAGCGGCCACCTCCTCTCCCTGTGGGACTTCCCAGTTCATGGCAGGCTGGATGCGATGAGTAGCGGGTGCTGTGAGGACAGGGCAGCCCTTCTTCCGTGGCACCCATCACTGTTGTCTGTGAAGGGTTGCAGGAGTAGGTGCCTGCTAGAACTTGGACTGCTAACTGGTCTCTGTTAGAGCAGCTGGGTAATGAGAACAGTTGATGAGCAGCAACTTGGCATCACAAAGATGCAGTCAGTGCACGAGTCCCCAGGATTGAAGTCAGACACTTTGTTATATAAAGCAATTAATATTAGTCAACAGCAATATTACAGATGCTCATGAATGTGATAATGAAACTGAGAAACAGAAATGCAGATGGCAGTAGATCTCTGCTGCCAGGCTGTGCAGGACCTACTGCTTTTCCTGTTGTAAAAGCAAATGAGAACAGAACCTTCTGTCTTGTTTCCCCAACTGCAAAAAACCCTTTAAGTCCCACAAAAGAAATGCAAGAAAACCAGTGCTAATTAAGATGGCAAAGGATTAAAGTCTGAGACAACTTAAGTTGCTATGTCATCTGCCCCCGTCTTTCTAGCAGTAGCATTAGCCTTTAGCAAGCTGATCCTGCCTGCCCCTAAGGGAATGTTCAGCAGCTATCAGCATTATTCCTTATCTCGTGCAGCTAGCTAGGAAGCTCCACCCATTAAGAAGGACAAACAGTTGGCCTCTAGCTTGGCCTTGTGCTGCTGCAAGCTGGCCAAGTAGCAGGGCACAAAGGCTGGAGCCGGGGGAGTTCTCCCTTCGCAGATAAGGCAGTGTATCACAGAAGTAGTTTAAATACGTTTCCCATGTCATTCCCCCAAGCCCAGCTTGTCCTTGTGCTCACAACCAGAGTTGGCCTTGAAGTTTAGTTTCATCTAGACGTGGGGTGTTTTTTTCAAGGCCGAGATCAGGCAAAACCTTAACACAGCTTTTATTTTAGCCTCTGCAGTGCTCAGATGCACAGAAGCTCCAGTAGATTGGTGTGGTTACAAGCCTCCACAAACCTGTCCTGCTTAAAAGATGCCAGACAGGCTGGTACGGAATTGCCATCTCCCAAAAGAACTGTGAGGAAAGTCACCAACTTCATGCAAGTGATTGCAAGCTTCCTTCTGTAGTCCTTCCTCCAGCTTTGACCTTGGTGTGGAGTTTTCATACTGCTGGCAGATTCCCTCTATATTTAAGCATATATATATTTTTTTTTTTTTTGAAAGGTTTTGTTACAGTCTTTTGAGACCTTCTCAGCAATCAGGCTTAAACTATTTCCACAAGTTAATTCATTTCCATACTGGAAGCTTTGAGCTTGACTCACTGCGGTTCTGGCGCGGCTCCTTTTATATTAATGGCTATAGCACATGGACATTGAAGAGCTGTCTGTTCCTTCTGGAAACAGAAACAGGTTTGTCTACTACTGCAGTGTCCAAGGATTTTCTTTGCTCTTAACTGTGTTCAGCCAAACTCCCCCCAACTAGTTAAACTGACTAATTTCTACATGCATCTTCTGTTCCTAATTTTATACTGGCTTCTGCTTATTCTGTTTGCGTAACTAACAGAACTCTTCCTTATCTACCGAGTTGTAGTAACATTGCATCTTCCTCTTACACAGGCTTCTGCTGTGTTGAATCAAAGCCAGGTGCTGCTTATGTATTTTAGCCTGTCAACCTCGCATATGAGCTGGCAAGCTTTGTTGTGCTCATCTTGCTCCTTAATACTCCTGGAGCATTTGAGTGCCTATCATCGAAATCTTGCTCATTTGCCTGTTAAATCTGAAGTGCCTCCCGTAGGCTGGTAACCACGTCTGAGTGCTAGGTGGAAGAGTGCACCTAACCCCTCAGCAGGGAACAGTCCAGGCGTAGTTGCCTCCAGGCCATTTTGAACTCTGCACAGACAACAGAGTCGTGGAGTTTGAGGAGGGGACTGGGTTTGCTCCTTGGTTACTGGTAGCCGTAGTGCTATTTTACAGAGACCCATGATTATTAAGAAGCCAAAGCAACCTGTGTTTTGGAAGGACAACTATGGAAGGTGCAGACTTGTGTAGTTATGGCATCTAACCTTGTGCTTGCCCAGGCTCTCTTACACTTGAGAGATTATATGACAGTTGTTTAGATGACTCCTTTCACAAAATCCTCCCTACTTCATAAGGCAATCCCAAAACTGAAGAGCTAGCACAGTTCTGCTGTAGTGGAATGAGCAGCATCCTGTCTGCAAGCTCCCATAGTCTCAGGATAAACACTTGGTAAAAGGTAATAGACATTTACCCTCTTAGACATTTCAAATGCAGACATTCATAAGTAGCATTAACTTCAAGCTCTGGTCTGTAATTCTGAATCCTTGACTTGAAGCACAATGGAGGACTTCTCTTGGAGATGGGGAGTACGCTTGTCTCACTGGAATGCAAACCACAATTGCATGAAAATGGGCAAACCAGATTTTATCTAAACATCATTGCCCTGCTAAAATGACATGTTTCATTTAACCGCTTTAAAAGACTGTACGAAGCTGAGGCTAAGTAGTAGTTCCAGAACTGAAACATGCTCGTTAATGTGCTGCTTTATCTACAGTCAAGTTTCTTGCAAGTCCACAACTGAGGAATCTTTACCCTCTCAAAGGAAACACTGTGAAGATAATCTCTTCGGGTGCCACTGCTAGAAAAACAAGCAACCAGAAGCCCTCTTGAATCTGAAAGGGGGAGCTTGGGTCTCTGGCACTTACTAGTACTTGTGTCAGATGTTCCTATGTGTTATACAACTTGTCACATGCTCTCAGCTAGCTCCGCTACAAAACCACAGCAGGGAGCAAATGTGAAATTGCAGAGATACTTATGTAAAGTGAAGTAGCCACTAGCTGTATGGAGTAGTTGGTTTATTTCAAAGTGTAAGACTTGAAGGTGTGGAAATGTACCAAGTTTGATGCAAGATTTTTAGCTGTTGAGTCATTTGCAGGGGATTAGACTTCCCAAATGCTTTAGTTGTGCTCCTCTTAAAAGAGCCATTTGCTAAGTTTCCTAGCCTTTGCTTTCCCTACCTACTGCGTGATGCTTTGGGAGCTGTGGGGTCAAGAAGACTATACTCTTGTGGCTCTTGCCTCCCAGGCAATGGTGGTAATAGTGGTCATGTGCTTTGCCTAGGAAAAAGTAGAAGAATTTAATGTTCAAACCCCAGTAGCTTTCCTAGTAGTTGCTCAGAAAAAAAAGAGGCTCATCATTGCAGCTGCTAAAAAGAAAACAAACACCCTGTGTATCTTGTTGGTGGCACCTTTCAGTGTACTGCACTTCATAGTAAATCTGTGCATTTGTTAATCCTTCTTTTTTTTTTCTTTTCAATACAGGACCTCAGCCTGCCCAATGGCACACCTGTTGACACTTCTAGCCCAGCCTCCTCCTCTTCTCTTCTCAACCGACTGCAGCTGGATGATGATTTGGATGGGGAAACCAGAGACCTTTTTGTTACTGTGGATGATCCCAAAAAACATGTGTGCACAATGGAGACATACATCACATACAGGGTTACAACAAAGGTACAACAATGTTCTCCCTTCCTAGTGCTTTTTTTATTTAGAAAAAAACAGAAACCAAACCAAACAAACAAAAACTTAAGGTATGTTCTGGATTTCTATGCTTTTCCTGTGTTTTGTCTTAAGGACAAGACCTTAATGTTTGATTACCTTCTTGATATTGTTTGAGGTGTGACTTCTTTAAGCAGAACTATTTGGGACAACTTTGGTATATGGAACTGTGCAGTGTTCTAACATGTCAACTTAGATCTTCTCTTTAATTCTGAGAGAACTGATTGTAGATTTTACAAAACCAGCCTATTTCATTACTTTTAAATGAAAAAAAAAAAAGGTTAATCTAACAATCTGACACCTCTTTAGTTTGAGTTATCTTTCCAGAAGAGGAGTGCTTCACAGGCACCCGTCTCGCGCTTCTGTTCTTTTTTGAAACTCTTAAAGCTTTTTGCTTTCACAGTAGTAGCCTCACACTTTCATACCCAAATCAGTCTTGGTGCTTGCCTGTAAACCAGGAGAGGTTTTCGTAGCATCGTTGGTACAGAAGGCTACACAGCTGCTGTTTAAAACTAGGTAAAAGTAGCTTAAGAATGCTCTGCCTGCCAAAAGAGGTATGCTGGAGCTCTTTTTGCATGTGTTGTGGTTCAATGATTAATTCAATCTAATTACATTAATGGGAGAAGTGATCTGGAAAGTCCACAGCCCTCCCAACTGGAACTTAATTTCTGCTAACTAGTTGTTCTCATTAGGAGCAGTTTCTAGGTGATGTTGACATTTGGTTTGGGAGCTTATAGTTACCCAAGGCAAGTACTATTCAGTAGCTTTACTAAGGATGTACCTGCTCCACTTGTCCAAAAAGATTAACTGGTTCTGCTCTGGTGTTCTTAAAGACACTATATCCAGGTGAGAATATTTTTCTCAGAGGAAACTCAGTTTCTCTGAACTAAGGGAGTTTCTCCAGGGCATAAATTACTTTCATAAAGTCTACTAAAATGTTGAGTTCTTACGCTGGAGAGGAAGAGAATGTGATACCTTGAGAAGAAGTATCTACCTCTTAAAGCCATCTTAACATAGACCTGTCATTCTTTGTGGCTTTAAGTATCTTAGTCTACAATAAATACTTGACTACTAGAAAATGCTAGAAAGGATTGTAGGAAGCCTTTCTGTTAGGCCTGCCTAGCCTCAAGCTTCAACATGATCAGAAACAGTAGGAAGTGTTTCTGCCTTAGATTGAGATCCATTCAAGACAAGGTATCTTGTGCACAGAGACACCATACTTGTGTTGCTTTTTAATGCTATGTTCATGGAAGGATTCCTCTTCCCTCTTGAAGAAGAACCATGGAATGAGACTAAGGTATTACTGAGTAACCCTTTAAAAAACTTATACTGCTTTAGCTGTCTCCCCCACGAAGCAAGCACTCTTTGTGCTTGCTTCGTTCTGCCTTATAGTATGCATATACACAGCATTACAACACACCAATTAATTAGTTCTTATCAACCACCATCGGGATAAATGTTGATATATGCACCTGTGCATTTTGGATTGCTTAACTTCTGCTGCAAACCTTGCTCCTGTCATCTCTATGAGGCCATGCCTTCCCTCCTTCTCGAAACCTAGCATGAGAGTTTTACTGCTTCTACTCAAAGCACTTCCTCTACATTTAAATAATGTTTGGTTTTGGGTTTGCTAAACTGGGGAGGGGAGATCCACAATCAGGTCTAGTGAGCAAGAGAGTAGGACTAGGAGAAGGAAATACTTTCACATTGTCATCCTTGGCTAGCTTTAGGTTTGCCTGTCAGCTTGCACAAGACCAAGTCATGAAGGTATTTGCCTCAACTCAAAAGCGTTCCAACCATACAGGGAAAAGTGTGTGTATCTGTGCATGCATTCAGATAACTAAAACTGAAGCAGAAATATTTTAGTGCTGATCTAGCAGACCTGTGCTAATGTCTTCAGTGAATCACTACAAATTCCTTATTTTTAGAAGGTTAAGGTCTGCCACATATACTTTTTTCTTTTTATTTTTTTTTATGGAATAGAATGTGTCCTTGAAGGATGACATTTAAGAATTCTAATAAAAAAGCAAGGGAGATCCAACTTTGTTAAAAAAAATCACAATTCACTTGCCATCCCTGGGCTGTGGCAAGACTCTTTCCCTCTGTGTGCAGTCTGGAAAAAAAATCAACTAATCAACTTAGCACTAAATGTGCTAAGCCAAGGAACAGTTTGATCAGGGTCCCAAATTCTTTCAGCATTAGTGAGATGTACTATAACCCTGAAGGGTACTTAAATTTTCCAAACAGTCTTTGAAAAGCTTATTTGTTACCTGGAGTTGACAGCTTATACTGCAAACACTGAAATGCTGATGACGATGGTGTACTTTTGTGTTGGTCCTTTTGAGGATGAGTGCCTGATATGTGGAAACTGGCTTGTGATACAGAAGCACCAGTGATGGATTTCTACAGCCAAATGATTGCTAAGAAAGTTGGGATAAGCCCTTTTGCACAAACTGAATCCTTCCTTTCCACTTCTGAACTAGACTGTCCGTGTTGGTTTCCTTAGTGATTGACATAATGTTGGTTAGTAATGCTGGTTAGTTTCTTAAAGCTGGGACATTCCCACCTTCTTCCACATGCTACATGATGGGACAGTATAGAGTATACTGATCCAGGTTACTCTCATCTGCTGATTATATGATCTCTTTTTCAGAGGTCCTGCCCCACTGACAGTCATTTCACAACAGCTCTCCCTACTGCTGAACTAGAACAAGATTTTTTTTCTTTTTTTTGTTTAGGTTTACTTCTGCCAATCTGAAGTACACCTTCCATGTTAGCAGAACAGAGCAGCCAGAACTCCTGACCAATCTAGGTTGTCTACATCTGTATGAATTGTCTTGTTCTTGTTATAGAGTACCACTATTCAGTCCCTTAATGAGACTGAATGAAATGTTTTACGTGAAGTCTCTGTAATTTGACTTGTGTTGTGGCACTCTACCACCGTAAAGAAGCTGGTTCCTCTCTGAGGTTTATTTGGCTGAATCACAGACGCTCAGTGGATATTTGTATTGGTAGTTCATCGTCTGCAAACATAATGCATGCTCATCGGTGGAGCAGTTATGTTAATCTGTTGATTTCAGATTTTATATATATATATATAAACTCACATTGTAATCTATATACTACAGTTACCAGGTAAGAAGAGTCATGACGTGAACTTGACTTCTGTCTTTCTGTCTCTGCTTTCCTTTTCCAGAAACTAAACTATTACATAGGTTGTATCATATGGTGTGCTGTTTGTAATATAACAGAACTACTGTTCTGTAAATAGCACCATATTAAGGCAACTGGTTTCCCTCTAAAAGGAAACTCTTGACGTAAAGCATACATAGATCCTTGCTGGAGTGGCTGAGAGTAGCATGTGGTAACTGAGGAGTTAGAGCCAACCAGATAACAACTGAAGAGGTAGGAAGCATTTTAGGGCTACTGCCTGGTTCTCTTCAAATAGTGCTGTGAGGCAATTGCCATCAGTCTGAAAGTAAATAGAAAACCTCTTCTGCAATTTAGCAGAGAAAGCAGATGCTGAGAGGAGCAAAGAAACCTTGCTTGGGGTTTGATGGCTGTCCAGAGCTAGGAGAGTGCTCCATAAAGTGCTGTAAATGTCTAGTCTTCTGGCATGGCAGCTGCATTTTTACTGTAAAATGGTCTTGGTGACTGCAGAATGGCTGCAGGTGACTAAGTCTGGTACTCCAAGCCTTCCCCTGAGCTGTACTTCTCAGTGAGATGTGATTATGAGCAAAGTCTGCATTCTGTGTAGGGGTGCCACAGTTTCTGAGGCTTTATCAGAGTCCCCTAGTTGGTGCCTCATTAGTGGTGTTAGTTCGTTGCAGTAGATACTGTGTAAGGAGTGTTAACTTTCAAAGCTGTAAAGTGTTCCAAGGACTTGATCAGACATTTCCTAACAGTTTCTCAACATGTCTACCTTCTATCTTAAACTTGTAATGACAACTTTTAAAGAATGAAAACTTCCTTCAAGGTTTAACTTAATATATGCCAATTTTCAGATGCCAGAACAAAAGGAATAATGTAAACTGATTTGTTTCTTCCTCTCAGAAATCAGTAAACATGGTCCTTTGGCAGACATAAACCATTGCTAGGTCTTAATCTTTTGGCCTTGTAGAAATGAAATAAACCTTTGGTTTTTGAAATACAGCTCAGTTGTGAAACATTCTTCCCCCACAGTTAATCTTCTTCATGAATAAACAAGTCATGAAAATTCTCTGCTTTTAATTCTTGATTACTAAAATAATCTCATCCTTGGAATGAAGGCTTCATACAGCTTTTCCTGCTTGACGTTGTAACTGCAAAGTGTTTAACAGGGTATACAGTACTATTTTTTTTGTTGGTGGTGGTGATTTTTTTTATTTTTCCCTCTGTCGTCTTTTGGGATGTTTATTTGAGCAGAACGTGTAATGAAGTACCATTGAATGTTTAGAAGACATCAGCTCTAAGTCATTTTTCTTATTGCTGGCTTTCTTGTTGCTTGAAAGGCCTAAAGGATCTATCTGTAGTGCTGCAAACCGAAATGTGAGGGTGGAGTCCCAGTTCAAGGATGTCTGGCCTCACTGTTGTTCATGATGCCTTTGCCACGTTCAGCAATAAGCTTTGAAGTGAAAAATGTTCGTGCATTGTTACTCCAAGGGGACCCTGAACATATCCTGTTGCTGTTTTCCAGACCACACGAGCAGAATTTGATTTGCCAGAGTACTCTGTCCGCCGGCGGTACCAAGACTTCGACTGGCTCAGGAACAAGCTGGAGGAGTCTCAGCCAACGCATCTCATTCCCGTAGGTAGTAAGCAAGGATCTGCTGCTAAGGGCATTTGTGTGTCTGTCTTCAAAGGGTGCTATTATGGCGATACAGCTATTTAGTTTTAAATACAGCACTCAATTTAGCGCTGTCAGTGGGAAAAGCTTCTTGTTCTTGACTGATTTTTGAGGTTGAGATGTGTCTTGGGTGGCACATCTGAGAGGTGAGCCTTGGCAAACTCTTGCATGAAAACCTCTTATATGCAGGTGACTACTTGTCCTAGCACAAACAGAGCATGCTTAACCATTCACCCAATTCTTGTGTTTAGATTTCTAATTCTTTGCCCAATTCTTGTGTTTAGATTTGTGAGGCTTATGAAAAGCTACACGGGTGCTGCAAGTCTTAGTGTGAAGGTTGAAAGGTGCGAAAGGTTTCTTTTGAGTTGATCTTAAACTACACATTTTAAAACAATTTGTGTTGACAGTTAAGAGCCCAGATTGTTAGAAGAGTTACAGTCTCTGGCTTGGCAGCTTTTGCACCTGTTTTCAGTAGGCAAAGGTTTAGCTAACAAAACTATATAAACTACTCTCCTGGCCTGACAGCTGGCAGCTTGACAATCTAAAGAGATGTGAAGAGATCGATACTGATATTCTGCAGTTTGTTTTCCTTCTGTTAGATGCAAAGGGCAAGAAACCTGTGAGAATTTTCATTTAGGTGTTTTAAATAATGAGATTCAAAAAGGCCTGAAGGAAGTGAGTTGCAGTGAAACGTTGCAAGCAACATTGCTAAAATACCTTAACTGGGCTGTCTGGGATGGGGAGGGGAGCCCTGTTTCCTCCTGCACTCCCTCAGCAAGGGCTAGGCTGTGTGAGAAGTGTTCATTTAGACTGATCTAGAGTAGAGAAACACTGAAGTCCTCAGCCCCTATGGGACTTGAATTTAAATGGGGTCAGTAAGTGGTTTTCAGTCTTTCAAAGATGAGAAATGCGACATCGCTACTTGGCAACAAAAATATTTGATGGAAGGTGAGGAGAAGAAGATGAGCTTGCTGGAAAAGATGTAGACGTGAGGTTTATCTGTTGGCTTCTTCTAAAAGCCAGATGAAAAGAAAGCTGCCTGTGATCTGGTGTCTTGGGAGTGTGCCAAGCAGTTGCCAAGTGTTCATTACCTGTTACCTGGCACGGTGTAGAGGCTCTTGCATAGACTTCATGATTTAACGGCTCTAATGCTGCAGAGCCTCCCGCTGTTCTTAATGAGTCATCTTTTTTTTGGGGTGCAGCGCAGCTATATAAAACTTGACAGTCAGTGTTCTTCCTCCTTCCATCCCTCCCTGTTTTCTCGATAACTTGGCTAGTTCTGGCTAACCTATGGATTTCAGCAGGCTACCACTCCTGCCTGAAGGCCGTTAGCTAATGGTCTAGCAGTGCATGGTGATTCACAAGCAGGGAGTCAAACTACATGTTGCCCTGGAAAGCCATGAAAGCTGAGCTGAAAGTGGGACACAAGTGGGTCTATTAGTGGACAAGGTACTGAAGTGCTTCTGTTACAGGAAATGTGGGAGCATAGTGTCACTTTGACCCCCAAAGTGCAGCTGAAATGTACAAAGAGAGCTGTAGTTCTCAGGCTGTCCGGGGACAAGTACAGTGTGATAGCAGTGGCTGAATTGCCTCTTAATCTCCTCCGTATGACATTATAGTAGTGGAGAGTGCTGAATGCTTTACCTGAAAAGCAGGTAAGGAGCAGAGGATAATGCAAGGTCAGGTGCGCTGTGTGACTTCAGATTATTGTGGAAGGATGCTTCAAATCTGTGTAAGAGTGTACATATAATCGAACATACCGTAATACCTAGAGCCCTTCTGTCAAAGCAAATTCCTCCTGAAGGGGGGCTATTTTCCTAGCCGTGGTACAGAGACTGCCTAATATCTTCCTGTAAAGAAGAACAGTGCAGAACTTGATAGCCTTAACTGAAACAGCTGTCCGAGATAAGCATGGACTTGTTAATTTTTGGTTGCTGAAGTTTTAATTATCTAAGACTTCTTTAAATTTAGTTAGTAGTAGATCTATTGCTTAGACTAGAAAGATAAGCATAGTTTATCGTGATGTGATGTGAAAGGGCTTTAGTGATAGCTAAAGCCATTTCTGAGTGCAGTGAACACTGCTGTTCCTGTATCACAGCAGGGAAAATACGCTGTTAAGCTGGAAGTGGGTTATTAGTTGCTAGCTATATATATTGATTACCTGGGATAGATCACAAATTACTCTTGAAGAAAACAGTTATAATTTCTACTTACAGCAGCTGCTTTGGTTTCTTGCCTCACACATCTTTTTCCATTTACCTGATTCTAAAATATGACCAAAACACAACTGTCATCTGCAGCTACTGTGACTTGCAGATAGTTCTGTGGCTTAGAGGTCTACTGAAATGAGATGGAATTGTGATGAAAGTAGACCTCAGTTTTTATATGTAGCATGTACTTGCATGTTCATCTCTCTTATTTATCCTGTAGTGGATCAAGTGACTGTTGCTTTATAAACCTGTATTTTGGAGAACTTTTGACATAAAAAAACCCTTCATGTTAGGCTTTTAGGGGGTAAATTAGTAACTCTTCTCCACTGTCTTTACAGAATTGAAACACAGGAAGTTCCATCTCCCAGAAGTGTGAACTTTTTTCCTGTGAGGGTGACAGAGCCCTGGCACAGGCTGCCCAGAGAGGCTGTGGAGGCTCTTTTTCTGGAGATCTTCCCAACCCACCTGGATGCCACCCTGTGCCCCGTGCTCTGGGTTTCCCTGCTGGAGCAGGGGGTAGAACTAGGTGATCTCTAGAGGTCCCTGCCAACCTCAACCATTCCACAATTCTGTGAAAACACGTGTTGAAGTGTAGACATTGATACTAAGATGAGAGTAAGAAGCATGTATAAAACACAACCAGGGTTATTAACAATATTTAACGTAACAAGAGATCTCGCCTATGCATCAGGAGAATTATTTTAGGATGTATCAGTGCATCTCTCGTGTCTGGTTTGCTAGGTTTTGCCAGAGGCAAATTGTGATGCTGTCAGGACTGTTTTGTAAGTGCTTTGAAACAGTTTGAAATACCTGTATGTTGAGAGCACGGTTAATTTTTGCAGAAGTCCACTCTTCTTTTTAAGAGAAGCTTGTCTATATGCAGTTAGCTAAAATAGTTACCTAAAATGTCAAAGCCTCTCTAATAAAGGAATATTCTTCTGTTGGTCTGAAAGTGCCTGGACTTCAGTGATTGATGCCAAGCTGGCACACCAAGCAATGCCAGCTGACTTGTGCTTGGCTGAATGAAATTCTCTTAAACCGGTCTCCCTGCTTATTGTTTTTCTCCTGTGTATGATGCTGAGGTTTCTACAGTTTCTACTACACTAAGCATTCCTCTTCTGAATAAATCTAATTAGGATGTGACCTAAACTGGTTTAACTAGAATAACAGATGTGAATGTCAAGCTTTGTTGCAGTTAAGTTGCACTGCCTTTTTTATTCTTTTGGAGATGCCGACCTTGTGAACATCTCGCATCACTTTGTTTGTCTTTGGGGAAGGCCAGTTTGAATGATCTTAGTCATTAGATTTTCCAGGTGTCCCTGGATAGGGCAGCTTTGATTGAATGCCAACTGAAGATGTATGTGTGTTACTGTGGGGAACAGAACCCTGCTAATGATGTCTTCTGCGTGTGCAGGGGGGTTGGACTGGATCTCCAAAGGTCCCTTCTGACTTTAATGATTCTGTGGTTCTGAGGGGCATCATGGACACAGTTACACTGGAAATGCTTAGTGTAAGTAGTGGCTGGGCTTTGCAGATGTCTTTCTGCTGAAGCCGATCAGTGAAATGACTAGGAATAACTTGGAATAGGGCTGCTGTCCTCATTGTCAAGGATAATACCTGTTAATAAACATAGCAGTGCAGTGACCATCGAGAGGGGAGCTTGAATCACTATTATGTTTGCGAGTTACAGAAGTAATTGTCTGCTCTGCTGAATCTTGTGCCTTTTACTCATCTTCCCTCATAGCCTCTTCCTGAGAAGTTTGTGGTGAAGGGTGTTGTTGATCGGTTTTCTGAAGAATTTGTGGAAACAAGGAGGAAAGCATTAGACAAATTCCTGAAAAGAATCACGGATCACCCAGTGCTTTCTTTTAATGAGCACTTCAATGTGTTTCTCACGGCCAAGGTAAGCCAGAAATTTCTAAAACAAATCACTGAGAAGGACTATAGAAAGATGGACCCTCTTGCAGTCTTACTTGAAATTAAATTAAAACAGCAATAATAAAACTGCATTTGCTGTTCAGAACTTCCTCCTTATATAGGAAAAAGGTGTGGGACGATGTTGTGTGTTTCCCAGGTGTGACATAACCATATGGGTTACCGTCCATTAGAGCACTGGTTTGCAGATGATGCGTTCCATTCTTTAGACTTGCTTATTTTGAATCCCTGCCTCTAGAATATGTTCCTCTGGTGCAAGAGGGGCCAGTAATATAGCAAATCATAGACTGTGTTTAAAAAACAAAAATAATAATAAAAACAACAAAACAAAAACAATTGCTTCAAGAGAATACTGAAAAGCAGGTGAGAGGGGATATGTCTTGTATAAAACTAAGTGTGAAAACTTTATTCTCATTTGTTCTTTGCCAACCTCATGCTCATCTATTGCATAAAGTATTTATGAACTGTGCGGGTTTCTTTGGCTATCATTCAAATTGCATTTTAAATAACACCAGGAGGACCTGCAGTCAGGACTGAATTCAACCTGATAAATGAGAAAAGCTGTAAAAGTACTTTCCAATGCCGCATTGCATTAGCTCACTGAAATGAAACACTTGTTCTGATGAGCTGATTTCAAAATAATGCTGTGCTCACCGGTGGGCTGAGATTCCAGTATTCTCCCGCTCTCCCCACACCTCTGCACCCCGGTGGTGAACTTAATGTCTGAAACCAGCCCAAAATGCAGAAGTTGGCTAGTATCATGGGTAGGTCAGCACAGGAAGCACTGTTCTGCTTTTTATTTGTGAAAGCGCAACTTTCTTAACTTCTTACTTCTACCCCTCTACTCAGCCCTGGTGAGGCCACATCTGGAGCACTGTGTCCAGTTCTGGGCCCCACAGTACAAGAAG
>JAWLRI010000168.1:390843-403004 GCA_034781795.1 Crypturellus tataupa | reverse complement strand
ATGTGCAGGGGGGTTGGACTAGATGACCTCTAGAGGTCCCTTCCAACCTTAGGCATTCTATGATTCTATGATTCTTACATGTCTTATCCCCTTCCTCTTCTATTCCTCGCCTGTGCCTCCCCACCTCACGCCCCAGATGAGCGGTAAAGGCTTCATCTTTGGCTCCATCTGGATTTTACCTTGAGTATACAGAGTTTGTAATGAGTGTCTCGGTGAGGAGTAGTGGTGAGAGAAGAGCGGATAGCTTCTTCTGGCTATCTCTCATGCTCTGTTGTATTAGGATTTCAGAATGCCTTACTATGAGAAATCATGAGACCCTCTCCTGATTCAGGCGAGAAACCAAAGCCACTCTCAGTGCCCTGTGTGCACTGATAACGATTTGTAGACTGGAAAGACCGGAATACTTAAATAGTGGCTCAGCTAAAGGGTCTTTACACGTTACCCGTGCACAGATGACTTGTATTCCATGTGTCATAAGCATGAAGGAACTACTGCATTTAAGATTAAATGTTATCTGCTGAGTTGTCCACTTCTGTTAATCACACTTACCTTTGACTTGCATAAAGGCTCACAAAAAATAGTATAATATCTGTTTTGAAGATGGTACCATGCAATAACATGTATCAATTCTCAAGCTCTGCGTGTCTATTTGTCTTGCAAATCTTCATGTTGCATAGAAAAACCTCACTAACTCTTCAGCCTGCTTTGAGGTGTTAAATAGTGACCTCTGCTGGAAGGAGTAGAGCACAAAAGGGATGTCTAATGGCTTGGCTAATTAAAAACTTCGTTTTCTGATGTGCTGTCAAGCTGAAATCCTCTAAAGCCTGTAGGATTTCATTAAAAAGAAAAAAATATATATTTTTTCACAGATTTTAAGTTTCTTCCTGTCTGTGGAAATGCATAAAGCTTTAGCCACAAAACTTAGGTTTATTGTGCAGGCTACTTCAGACCCATGCTGAGCTGCAGCCTGCCTTGCAGAGCAACTGTGCGAGTTTTACTGTAATATGCTTTTTTCTGCCTTCTCCCACCTTCTATCTGGCCACACAGCTTAGGTGAACGGGTTGCTGAGCATCTGGACTGAGCTATCAAAGCTGTATGAATTTGTGTTGGTATTTTGAACTATGACTTGTATGCCATCTCTAGCATAGTGTGAATGAATGGTGTGAAGAGGCTTGGTGGAAGCAAACCTGCGCTAATACCATTACTTCTCTGGTGACAGTACAAGAACAAGAGAAATTCTGGCCACGCACCAAGAGAGGCTGCTTAGTGCTCACTTATAATATCTTTCATGCTATTCTCCGGCCCAAATCTATCTATCTAGGGCTTGTCTTGAAGAAGTGCCTAGATGTACAACTGGTACAAAGTGAACATGAGTACCAGGCTAAATGATATAATCTTTTGTCTTTACAGCATTTTGTTTTGACTAAAGAGTGTTCTTCATTTGTTAAGCTTTCAATATGCAAGTAGAATATTTCTAATTTATTTTTTTTGTACCTTGCCAGGATCTTAATGCTTACAAAAAGCAAGGAATGGCATTGCTGTCGAAGATGGGGGAGTCTGTCAAATATGTCACAGGAGGTTACAAACTAAGAAGTCGGCCCCTGGAGTTTGCAGCTATTGGAGAGTATCTAGATACGTTCTCTCTAAAGCTTGGTACTATTGACAGAATAGCACAGCGGATTATCAAGGAGCAGTTGGGTAAGGACAGATGGCATTCTGTCAAAATACTTCACACTAAGTGCTCTGCATCATACTCTGGTTGGTAACACAGCTGAGAATTCATATCCTTGAATCTGGCTGTAACCAGCTGCATGCATTGACAGTGAAAAACTAAATCTATTGTCTCTTGCAGTTTTAACAGCAATTGTTTAACACAATGTCTTATCTTAGCTCAGCTCTATAAAAAATAGCCTTATCATTATACAGGCCTACTTTCTTACTGCAAGTGTCATTTCTGTAAAGACTTTTGGAGAATAGCCTGGATTCCAGCTTAAAGAGTCCAAACAGATTTATGAGAATGGGAAGGTAACTTCCATGGACTTGTCTTGGCAAAGCCAACTTTTGCATACGTTTGAGAGCTTTGCTTCCTGTACAGGTGTGTCTGTGCAGGAGGCTTGTAGGAGCAGTCAGTGAAGCAGGAGGTAGCTTGGACTAGTCACCTTCGGGTGTAGAGCTTTATCTGTTAAGGTGCTACAAAACCAATACAAAACTTGGTCCTTAGAAGGGCTTGAGTTTGCCATGCTTAGTGGTATGTTCCTACTGTCTGTGAGTGTTTGCATAACACTGTACCATGCTATTTCTCTGCTTATCTGCTTTTTTTTCCTCTGACTTTTGCAGAATACTTGGTGGAGCTACGAGAATATGGACCTGTTTATTCAACCTGGGGTGGGTTGGAGGTTGAATTAGCGGAGCCACTGGAAGGGGTGTCTGCCTGTATTGGGAACTGCTGCACAGCTCTTGAGGAACTCAGCGAAGACATGTCAGAAGACTTCCTGCCTGTGCTTAGGGAATATATATTGTACTCGGAATCGATGAAGGTAAAAGGAGCCCTGCAGCAGAAGAAACTGCTGTTGTGTTTTCATGGGATGATACATCAGTTAATTCATTTTTCCTAGCTGTAAGAAGGCTTGTTGGTACGAGAAGAGGGAAATAAATAATAAGTTAAAATAGGATTGTGTTTTCATTCTCAAGTCAGAACGTTCTGTGTTTTGTGGGAAGCTGCCTGAGTAGTAGAGTCTTGACAGTGGGGCTAGGTAAGGTCATAAAGCTAGACTGCGCATGAAGTATCCGTGAGTCACTTCGCATGAGATGTCACGTGGCTCCTCAGCACTTGTCCTGTTAGAAATTGGGTGAATCTCAGATATTGAGTGTTGGGTCGTGACCTGGCCCTGCAGAAAGCAACACTAGCAGCCGTGCAAGCTGTCTCATGTATGCAGCAGTGTTGGGTAGCAGCTCTTGGAACCATGTTTCCCAATGACAAATACTGTTCCCTCTTCCCCACACCACACAGCATCAGGATGTGTGTCATGCTGAGTTATTAACATTCTGTGCATACTAAATAACTGTGTAGAGATGTTGCTTTGTGACTATTAATCTGTCTAAGAACATGTTATCTTATTGTTTATGGAAAAGTAATAAAAGCTATTTTTATACAGTCTTTAGCAGCAAAAAGAAAAACTGAGTTAACATCACTGAAAAGCTAAGAGCTCTAGTTGTGGCTGTAGCAGCTTTTTTGCAGCACATCCATGGTGCAGCAGAGCCTGCATTGAGCACTAGCAAATTCCTCCTGAGGAATTTCCTCTTGGAAGAACAATTATAAGGCTGTGGAATTACTTGTTTAGAGGTATTTGTCTAGAGTCTGAACAAGGTAGACCTTTTCCATATTCTTAGTCCTTCTACATTTCTCAAAATAAGCATTTGAAACACTTGCAGGAATCTCTTCCCAGCTACATATGGTTACTTATGCGACTTCTCTCTTCCTTGGGAGAAGCACAGGATTCTTGCACAAGGCTTGACAGTAATCCTCATAGTTTCTGTTTGCTTTCATGGTCATGGCGTTTGACCCCAGCATGAACCAAATGCGTTTCCATTACAGGACTGCTAACACCCAAGCATCGCTGGCACACTGAGCTGTGCATAGAAGTCTTGTCCCAAGGTGTTCAGACTTACCCTCATTCTGTAGGAAAAAGGTGTGCATTAGAAATAAGCAGAGCGTGAGGGTAGCGGTTAAAGCTTTTACCCCGATCTTATGTCATAGCCCAGTGAAGATGACATCTAAAGTGGCAAACTGAATAGTGGGAAATGCTTTTCCACAGATGTAGAGGGCTGGAGCGGGGAAAAGTTTTTTATTGGAATGAGACAGTGTCAGTTGATACAAAGACACTAACTGCAATCTCCAAGCTTTTAGATAGTCTTTTGTCTCTTTGCTTCAGAATTGTTCTTACGCTAAGTGACTAAAGTGCTTCTTTTGCCCAATCAGCTCTTGCTTTCTTGCTTTATTTCCAGTTATTGAGTTGACTTCCATGTACCCAAAAGAACTCAGCTCTTTCCTCGTATTTCCTGCTAACTGGCTGGATATAATCTGCTGTGTTGATGTGGTGGAACCAACTATCACGCTTGCAAAATAGCAGTTAGAGCAGTTAGTGGGACTTACTGACAGACTTGGATATCTTGTGAGCTTTACTCTGCTTTGGAAGGGAGAATAAGGACTGTTGCCAGCCAAGACTGTCATCCCTTCCATCCCTTTTCCATCCCTTCCAAGAGCTGGAGCTGAAACCTGTCAGGTCATACTTTGCTCAGCCTCTAGGCTAGAGGATGTCAGTTTGTTACCGCTCCAGTACATAGGTACTACATTATTTTCCCAGACTCTGTAAAATTCTCTAAATAACTGAAAGTGAGGCAATTCTTTAAATGCAAGAGACTTTCTACTGAAAAAGTTCTCCTCTTCACTAGCAGTGCAGTCCTGATAATCAGTTGCTGAGAGGCCTGCATGTGAAATTAAAGAATGTTTTACTCCTTCAGAGCAAAGATTTTTTTTCCACTGACACTTGATGGAAATTAGGCCATGGGTATTTGCAGATCAATACAGTCTTTATACCTTTTTCTACAGCAAGCTGGACCCCAGCTATAGGTAAGGCAACTTGATTTGTAGCATGACTGTAGCTCCTCAGAGCAAGAAGTGGAAGGTGATTTTCCCTTTTTGTGATTGATGCTCCCTTTAGTGTGCTAAAGAGCACTGTTCTACCTGGTGGTAGAACATAGGGAGGAATATCCACATATTTCTCATTGAGATGGATCATTCCAGGGAACCCCTGTGTCTTGGCTTAGACAAGTAAGTTTATTTGAAAGCTCTGCAGAATTTGGGATAGGTTAGCCTTGTGGGCTTCGCCTAAGGTGCATACTGGTTGTGGGCGAGAGAGGCATGTTTTAAAACTGAGGCTGAGTGGGGGAAAAGCAGATTGCATGTGAAATCTTAGTGCAGAGGAGGCGCTAATCAGCATTTCTGAGGTACATTGGTGTTCTGCTGGGAGACACATTGCAAATTCTGCTCTCAGTAACTCTGTGCTTATATTAAAATGTTGTGCAAACTCTGCACACTTAGCGCTACCAGCAAGAACTATCAAATCATGCAGTCTTCAGCTGTGTGCTTCAGCATTGCTCCTAATGCATATTTAAAGAATGATATCTTGAATAATTAACCATCTCTTTAAAAGAGTGCTGCAAATAAGGATTCATTCATGAGGTCTAGCGATAGTAGGAAGCTCTGTACAGTGCAACTAGCTTGCCATTGCAGCTTGAGAAGGGAGACTGGTGACTGACTCCAGATTTGCCCAAGTGGTGAAGTGTTCCAACTTGTTACAACTACTGGGACTAGTGGTGTAGTTCTGTTCCCAACTGACTGAAAAGTGTGTGTGAAAAGAAGCTAAAATTTCCCCTGCAAGTGTTTGTGTGTGGTTTTTAACTTCACTGTTCTGCAAAACAAAGCCTTAACTAGCAGAAGTATTTCATGGCTTGTGGTAATTGTGAAACATTGGTCTTCCTTCCATATGAGGCAAATAAAAAGGAAAATCTGCATCTTTTTCCACCACTTTCAAGTCAGTCATTAATAGATACCTAAACCTGTGCTCAATAGCATATAGTTAATAGTCCATAGTGCTTGGGGAGAAATGGGACACCTGCCCTTTGAATTTAGTCTGCTGATACCTGTTAATCATTGGCTAATCTGGGTACAGATCTGTCTTACTACACTGACTGTGCTCATGAAGGCTGCATGCAATTGCTGGAGGCAGTTGCTTTTCTGAAAGTAAATTTCAGCCGACTTGAATTCAAGAGGCAGTACAAAGCAGAAATACCTGTTATATCATTCAAGCACGTAAGGGCACTTCCACAAAGTTGTGAAGGTTCCACGTATCCTGAAAGCAATGAGGATAATGTGTTTCGTGCTTAAGAAGAGAAAAGGGAGGAAGGTAATAAAGGTGTACAGACATTAATATAACTAATTAAGAAACAAACCTAGACTGGCTTCTAGAGCTCTGAGATCTGCGTAAATTCTGAAATGGGTATTACTATAGGCAGCAGTTCTCATGACCGGTCCTCTTTGATTGGTCTTGCTGAAGCTGTTAAAATGACTAGTTACCTCCTCTTATCCTAGTGTGGTAGTTACATCTGAGGTATAGAAAGACACAGGAACCATTGAAGCACAGTCTGGCCAAACGGGCTGCAAGAGAAACTTTAATTTACAGGTGCCTCAACAGTGAGTTTTGGTCTATTTACCTCTAAGCACTTTTAATAATTTCATCAGCAGAATTAGAAGACATCAGTAGTCATTTCATTTGTGAAGAGTAAAGAAATAAGTCACTTGGTGTGAGACTTGTGTTCTGTTTTGCAGACATACTAGTCTAGTCTCATACTAGTATGTTCTTGAAAAGACCTAACTTATTTTGGTTATTTCCAAAACGTAAGAAAAATACGGCCCATGGATGCAGTACAGTATAAAGGTAGCATTTTTTATTGTCTGTGCTAAGAAGCTTTTGTCAGCAAAATGTCTACTATGCGAGACTCATGGAGCTCAGTATTTCCACATGAGGTGTGCTTTTCATAAACCTCCATGTGTGGTGTCTCTCCTTTCCCCCAGTCCCCGAAACTGGTTTAAAACCAGGCTGAACTTAGTTTTAACGTGGGAATGTAACTGTTCACTGTAAAGGACTTTAAATGAAGAGGCTGATATTACTACCTTCTGTGGTATCTTTTCCTGACTCTGCTATTATTTGTCTGTTGCTTGAGGATATCAAAAGCTTTGGACCAATCCATGAGAGCATTTATGCTTTTGTTTAGCCTCTTCATGCTAGTAATAGGTCATCTGATGAATTGACTTAGCCAGGTTTATGTTCTTGGTTATGTGTGAGCTTATGCCTTATGTTACCGCAGCCCTCCTGAAGGTTGTTCCCTCCCCACCTCCCTGATTCCTTGAAGTGCAGGAGGAGCCTTTCCGCATATTGCTCTTTATTTTTAAAAGCTGTTTCCTCAATCCGGTAAGTAAGGATAAAATACTGAGAGTCAGGCTGGTGATTGAATCAGCACTTCAGCTGTATCTTGCAGGTGTAGAATTGGGAGAGCAGGAACAAGAAGGTCTGTCTCACAGCTGTCTTTTCTCTTGCCTTTAGAATGTGTTGAAGAAGAGAGACCAAGTTCAAGCGGAGTATGAAGCAAAACTGGAAGCAGTAGCTTTGAAAAAAGAAGAACGTCCAAAGGTTAGCACTTGAAACTACTGTACAAAAGCATCCTACACTTCAACTGCTTTCTGAGAAAGTGAAGAAAGCTTGGTTTGTCTAGGTCTGATTTCCTTTTCTGTGGTATAAGCAATTCCTCTCAGATAAGAAAACTCTATTTGGTGGCATGCTGGTGTCGAAGAAAGGCCTAGGCATGAATGTACATTAATGGTATAGCAACGTACTTGCTGTTAATCTCCCACTGTTCAGAGCAGGGTGACTGCGTCCAGGCAGCAGCAGCAAATTATTCCTGTCTCGTGTAAACACCTGAACAGACATCTGAACAGACAGAAACATCATCTGGCAGAGTGTTTAGTGGCACAGACTGTAACAATGGTAAAACACTCCCTGAATATTTGGTCATGTCTGCTGGCTGAGACCTCCGCTGTGGAGCTGCTCAACTACATTGCAGGGCACCAACCAGACCCTTTCTGCTGGGGAGGTCTTCTCATGCAATGCTGAACAGATGTGTCAGCTGTCACTTGGTCATGGATTTTGGCCAGGCTTCATGCAGAAATAAAGCTGTAAATCAGTGTGCTTGTGCTTCTACCTCTGTGTGCATGTATCTTAAATCAGGACTTCACTCAGGGATGAGAACAGGTTTTGTTTTGGCCCCCTCTCTGCTGGTATGGGATCTTCTGTTGTTTGTTTCCTTTTTGGCTCCCTTTCCTCTTTCAATTAATAACTGAGGGATCCATTTTCCAGTATTAGGACTATTCTGTAATGATCTCTAACTGGAAGATCCAGATTATGTCTTTAATTCAAAAGCTGTAGTCCACAAGTCTAACTTGTATTTCCCAATCTTGTGCTTGTTTGTCACAGACTCTACAAATAGTGTTATTAAGATGGTTTGAATATATTCTCTGTTTCTGTCTGCCCCATACTGGATGGTGTGCCCTTACGTCCTCAGCGTGGTTTTATGAGAGCACACACCCTGATTTGTCTAGATAGAAATGAGTCTACTGTGTCCAGCAAGCCACGTGAAGCTCTTTAGGCATTTGGCATTACTAAGATCTTGATGCAATAGAACTGCTGAAGTGTGGTAATCTCTCAACTACTGAAGCGTTTTGCATCTGACATCTTACTGGCAGTGTTGTGTAAAGCACAACACTTAGGTAGCTATATAAACACTTCTTGGAATACTTGACACTCAAGAAACATAAGCATTTACTTTGGCAAGCTGATATACCTTTTTTGTAAAGCAAATATTTTCATGTAACACGGTTGAAAAAGAATACAACTTTCTGAGTTCATACAGCCACCAGGTCCCCGTTTTCAGATCCATTCTGTCATGAGCTATTCCTTGCATCATGTTTTGCAGTCAGTGAGTTTGTAGTGTTGGCTATGACCTACTGGCTCTAATGCTGTGAATGGCTTTTGTGTTCCTCAGAATATACTTCGCAGATTTGTAGAGAATGACATTAAAAAAAATCCAGGGCTTTTTTTTTTTTTTTTAATCCCTAAATGAGGGCCTATCTCTGCTCATTAATCTCTTCCACTGGAGGGCGTTCCAAGACTCACATAATCATACTGTATTCTCAAACAGTGCCATCAGGTAGTTCTCAAATTGAGTTGATCAGCTTAAAACTCAGCAGAGTATAAATCTGGAAGGCTCATTGGGCTGATGCAAATGACTACTCAGATACTGAGGTTTACTTTGAAAGCATGGTATAGATTCTCCCATGACTTTTTTTTGTGCCGATTTAAAAGAAAGACCACAGTCTGTGCAGTGATGCTGCTTTTTTAGCAAGTGCTCCTTGCACATTTTGACATACGCTGGAGCTTTTTTTTTGCAGTAATCTGCCTAGCATAGTGAAGTGCAGATGTTACTTCCTCTTAGCAAGACCATATTCCTCTTTAATTATGTTATTTGGTCTTTGCCTTTCTGCCTTGTGGCTCTGCAGTGTGATGTTCTGTGGGAAAAATAATATGGCATTGTAGAACAAGTAGTAGAAGGTGGCCATGTTAAGAGAAGGCAGAATGTAGTAACCATGAATGTTCCCGAAGACCTGGGACGGCAGAACCATCATGTACGGATATAGATCACCTAGTAAATGTTTCTTACTGGTTCAGAACCATTTGTTACTCAGTAATGAGGCTGTAGAGGGGATTTGAGAGACCTGACCTGTTCATGCTGTTAAGTAATGTCATCTATGCTTGACCATGCTGAATTCTGTAACTGGGGCAAATGCTTAATTTAAGCATTTGTCTTCACAGGAATTGCATGAAATGAAATACAATTACTTATCACAATTACTTATATTTAGACAATTACTTATACTTAGGCACACAATTACTTACCTTATAATGAGAGGGGCAAACTGCTGAATATCACTTTATTCTCAAAACTTGTCTGCATGTATAACTCCTCTCAGTTTACACTGATAAATGCTGCTACTGACGTAATAATACGCCCTCCCAGAATGTCTTGGTGGTCCAGACGGTTATCACTTCTTGCAATTATTCAAGTCACATGAGGACAGCCATGTGTAGCAGTTGTAGCTACTTCCCCAAAAACCCAGTTTCCTTTTTCCTCAGTGCTTTTCTGATAGTGTAATATTAAATACTATCTACTGGTAGAAACAGATAAAAGTATCAAAATTGATTCCATTTATGCCCAGACACGATGTTTTACAGTACATGTCAAATATTTAAAAGCTGCAGATTTAGAATCTTGGTTCTACTACTGAGTTATGATTTCCATTTTGGGAGGCTACTGTTCTAGAAGGAAAGGCATTTGCTGTTATGAATAGGACCAGAGCAGAGGCTGCTTTCGTGAAGCCTACAGAAACTTTCCTGAGGCTTGTTGCTGCCATTCCTTAAGTAGAGCATACATGATGCATGTAGTGAGGACTGGGTTGTCCTGTAGTTCTGTACTTGAACAATAACTCTCAGCCTAACCCGCAGGAGAACTGCCAGAGAACAAGAGATTCTTGTAAAACCCTGTGGTCGCAGATCATGGGGAAAAAGAGGAAGAAGCTGATAAGTGCTTAAAAACTAAGTTAACTTAATTGATAAATCTTACCTGATTTTGCTTCCAGACTTCCTCAGCCTTTCTGTGATAGCCTAACAATACCTACTAAGAGAGCAGAGTGCTTAAAAATGACATAAGGCATGCTTGCCTTGAGAGCAGCCTCTTGTAAGACTTCCAGCACCTGGCTCGCTAGTTCTTGTCATCCAAAGCTTACAAGCAAACTTCATTAGCAGATGGAATTCTTTAACCAGAATTACAGTGCTTAGGGGCAGTGACAGGAGTGTGAAGTTATCAAGGCCTCAGGCTGCCTGTAGTACAAATCCACTCATCAGTACAAATCCTTATTTTCAAAGTGTTAATCACACCAGAAACATTTAGGCGATAAAAAATGAAGTGCTGTATCTTGGCCGTAGTAGATAAACAGCACAGAGCTTTTCACAACACTTTTGCTAAACTAGCAAAAATATTAACTAAATAAAGTGAGAAAGTGTTTCAAGTATTCAAGAAGCTGAGAAAACCATACACAACTTCTCTTCCTCCTCCTTTTCACCATTTGACTACTCAAAGCTCCCCTTCCTCAAATTAGTTCTTAGTAGCTGCTTTATATTGCAGAGCTGAAGACCTGATGGCTTCACAGTTTATTTCTCATCTCCTCAACAGCAATACAAGCACTTCATGGTTCAGTCCATGACAGGAGTTAAAGGAGAGAGATTTCTCCTCATCTTACTAGGGCCAGGTTTGATGCATCAGTAAAGAGAAACTCAATCAAGAGACCTAAGCTTCTGTAAGTGATGAACAAAGCTGTAAGGATTTTTTTGAAGTTCAGGGGTTTATCATTACGAGCTATTCAGGAAGTAGGGTGCTCTGATGGAGTGAGTAACTGCTCCTGGCGTGCACATCTATGAAGGCCAGCCTCTTGTTCTTATTAAGCAATCCTCTGGTTAGTTAAGTGGTCTAGTGAATGTCTGTTGTATTCGGTCTCTAAGGCTTGAATGCTTTACATGCCAAAAAAGAGCTGAAAAGAATTGCCTTTCGCAAAGTTTCAGGCTGATTGTGATGTCTTCGAGAGAAAAAAAAAAAAGAAAAAAGACTTCTATATATGCTGTGAGGATACATTTGCAGAATCACAGAATGACAGAGTGGTTGAGGTTGGAAGGGCCCTCTAGAGATCATCTAGTCCAACTGCCTTGCTCCAGCAGGGACACCCAGAGCATGGGGCACAGGGTCAAGAGTACTTTCTTACTAATTCATGCTCTTTTCCTATAAGAGCAAGAACAGGAAAGCTAGAACCACTAAGCCACACCAAAACAATCTGTATGGAGTAATGGCAATGACTAGTGTCAACAGAATGATAAAACATTAAAATTATGCTAACCTAGAAAACTCCTAACATTCTGTAGGTTTCAAATCACTTACTGAAAGATAACTTACTTACTTATAGATGCACAGCAGTGTGCTTTCAGAGAACTTTCTGTGGCTCCTGTAAAGGACAGGACTTGTTTTAAGTGCTCTCTTAAGCTTCCAACTCCTATGATTTTATCTGAGTGTCACTGAAGTAGTGCCAAACATCAGAAAGCAGAATAAGTGTGTTAGTTTCTACTTGTTAATGTGAGTTTTCCAGCTTAACTAGCAGTGGCATGGGAAGTTCAAAATATTTTCCCTCCATTCTCTGTGCATAGTCCCATATCTCTTTTCAGATAACTGTACTGTGTGGTCAGTTCTGGGAGGAAGCATGCTAGCATAAACAGACTAATCCCATGGCCTCAGAAGAGGAAATCTCTTAGTTCTAGCATCAGGGTGACAAGTGGGCTTCCTCTTTGGAAACCTCATTTGCAAAAAAAAAAAAAAAAAAAAAAAAAAAAAACAAAGAGGACAACAAAAAAAATTTTTAGAACCTTATATTGTTTCCTTGCATAATT
>JAWLRI010000168.1:364902-381092 GCA_034781795.1 Crypturellus tataupa | reverse complement strand
GCAGACATGTCCTGGAAATGCTCTTCCAGTTTCCTCCCCTGAAATTAGGCTGAGCTATTTCGCGCTTAAAACTTGCCCTTGCCATTACAGATCTCAATCATTCTTTAGTTGTTGGGAAATTCAGCTAGACATCAGAAAAGTGACCATTTCCACAGCTGTGTGGTAGTTGTTTCTCTTTGAAAGAAACACCGTAGGGAGATGGAAACTCCTCTTTTTATTCACACTGAATAAATAACCTGTAGTGTATTTTAAAATGTTTTTGCTTTATCAAGGATTATTTCCTCCCTCTACTTAATACTGTTTCAGTAATACTAAGCACTGCTTTTACATGAAGCCTTTGTCCCATAGGATTATTAGCTCTTAAGCTCAGCTAAATATTCCTCCTACAGTAATTCATGTTACATTAAATAAAAAAAGAAGATTAAACATTGTCTAGACCACTTGCAAGTTTCATTTTTAGAACCTTCTTGGTATTTGTGGGCTATATATTTTGCAGAATTTTTGTTGTTAAACAAAAATATTTTTCTTTCTCCAGTCTTCATTGTATATTTTACACGCAGAATCAGGCAGAATGAGGAAAAATTACCATGTTTTTTGAAAAGAACCTTTCAATTTCTTACCTGAGAGGGAGGAGACTTAGGCAGCCAAATAGGAAAGACAGAATGAAACAGAACCCGCTGTACCAGTTGAGGGTGCTTTGGTAGATCTTGTTGTAGATGGTAGATGTCGCTACTCCCGTGATGACTAAGGACAACTGCAGCAGGACAAACACCTTTCCTGTGCAACAAGAAAACAGCGTGTCACCGAGGAGAAAGAAAGTGCTGTGCTGTGTCCTTGAAGACTCCATACAAACACCCACTGCATGGAGGTCTGAAGCGGTGATTGCTTAACAAGCGCCAGACAGTGTGATCTTGTCTCTGCTCTTGTTCTGGACCAGAATTAAATGCCTTTTTTTTTTCCATAAGGGATAGGACAAAAGAGCTATTAAGAGAATCGGCTGTTTACACAGTTGCTAATCTGCATTGCTCAATCTGAGAGTTGAGGTAGCTGCTTGAGAAAGCAGCGATAGGCAGATGGGATAGACGGGAAGTAAAAGCACTCGTTTCCATAGGATACAGAAAGGCAGGCCTGGGTTAGCGTCTTCGGATATCGGAGAGATTTTAGTCAGGGTCTGCTTCTGTTGTAGGACCGAAAGCCGCTCCCCTGGATTGCATTACTTGGGTCAACGAGGTGGGCCTGTTACAGATGACCTTGAGGAGCATGAGCGATGGGAGTGAAGGGCTGGCAGAGCACAGCTTCTACATGAGCATCCTTGTGTTATCCAGCGAGACGCGGGTGAGGGGACCAGAGGCTGTACAGAAGCACTGCGGGTTCGTTTCGGCATCTCTTTGACTGGGCTTGTGAGATACTCAGATATGACATAACATGAAATAACGCTCCACTAATAATTGCCTGGGTGAATACCTGGACATGGGCTGAACCTAAAACCTCTGTGCTATAAACAAATGGCATCTACTTCCTGATTAAGGAAGGGAAAAAACAGCATGTTTTAATTTGAACGAGGTTTTCTTTTAACCCAGTAGTATGGATGTACGTTAGAGGTCTTTGGTCTATGGACTGGAGGCTGTCAGGTCTCTGGAGCTGTGTGTTTGCACCATGGTGCAGCTGCACAGACCCAGCTGGGTTCTGCTCCTGGTTTTAAGCAGAAGAACATGGATCTGGGAGTAAAATGACAGGTTACTGAAGGGACCAAATTAATTTTGTGAGTGCTGAGATCATACAACAGAAGGCAAAAGGATAGCAAGGAGACTTTGGGGTCGGATCCTGAGCAAGCACAAGCTGTCCTAGCTGTTATGTCTGAATCAAGGTCTTTAGAGTAAAAATGGTAGCTTCCAACGTGATGTTGTAAAATGCATATATGAATATTTTATTCTCTAAAAAAATTTTAATAGAAAAATATTTCTCTTCCTGCTAGCCAAAAAGTGACAATTTTTATGCAAAAGTTTAATCATGTTCTAGTAGGAACAAATTACCAATAAGCATTCCGAGGACACAGAAAGTGTAACTAAAAATAAAGATGAAGGAAGTTCATCCTTCCAAAAGCTGGAAGTAGAAGGATTCAAACATAAATGGTGTGACTATTGTGCTGCTGTTGTTACAACATCTTGCTCCTCTTGGTTTTCCCTGGAGCACTGTGCTTTTGAGCACTACCTGAGGTATTTTTTTCTCTGCCTTTGAGCAGCACACTGATGGTAATCTAAAGAATGTGCTGCAAATTTTGTGGGTATCTGATGAAGTAACCAGGGAGACGTTTCTATGTGACAATCCAGTTCTACAAGTCTTTTTGCTCCTCCCTTCCCTTCTGTGGTACAAACTGCTCTGTTTTTATCATGCAATATGTAGTTGACAGCAAAAAATTATTTTTGTCTTTGTATGCTAGCTTGGGGTTTGATTGATAATATAACCAAAATACTCACCATAAGATGATCCTTCAACATGCTTGGATAACATGGACCTGATGGTGGGTAAGGGGATGAGGGCAAAGAGCATCACTGCCCGTGCTGTAATGCAACAAATGTTTAGTTATCATCAATACCTGCTTCTGTCTCATGATACAAGTGTCCCCTTTGAAGACTGAGCCTGTAAGGAGCCTTTGCGTTGTCTTTCTTGTCCTTGATCTACCACAAAGCAGTACAAACCTGTCATAGGTCCTTACCTCGTATCAGGAACTGTGGATACATCACCTACTGCTCCAACTAGCAGTCATTTTACCTAGACCTGGAGATCCTTGCTCTCTGCCTGGCCTGAAATCCCAGCCGAGCTGGAATATAGCACTGTCCTCTGTGACAGGTGAGGTAGATGATACATACCTTACAAGCAGATAGAACGTCCTATGCTGCAGGACAGTGTGACATAGTTTAGTAACACGGTGCCTGGCCTGGGCTGGAGTAACTGAGACTCCAGTGCAGAAATTCTAAGGGAACTGGAACTGGCTTCCTATGAGCAGAACTGACCTCAGCTGAGGCTCAGAGCTGCCTAGTGTGCTGGGCTGTTCATATAGTAATAGAGGAATAAGCGTCTTGTAAACTGTGTGGCAGCATGCACTGATTGTGTTAATTTTAAACATACATTTGCATTATGTTATTTTTGTTTTGTCATTTTTTCCCCAGCCCTCTTTGCAAGTGAATAAACAAAATCTCAAAAAATTCACTCTCCTATCTACTTCTGGTACACCAAATGTGTTATTCTACATCTTTTCCTTTAAAAATAACTTGATTTTCGCTTTCTCATTCCCTCTAGGGATGCACAGGAAAATCTCTTCAGGTAATTTCTTGAATCTTTTCCTTGTGGTCAGAAATAAGACCTTGGAACCATGTGGTGTCCTCTTTCTCTTTTCAAACATGAATTATCCATTTCACTGCCACAAAGGATGTTGTTCTTGGTTTTGTTTTCTGTATCATGGGGAGGCTACCTCCCAATAATAAAGTTGCTTTTTTCCTGTTCATGGGATTTCTGCCCATTTGTGTCCCTCAGTCATTTGTGTATAGTGTGGGATTTGTACAATACATTAGGATAATGTTATAGCTGCTGAAGCAGATACAGTGTTTCACTATTAAATTTTCCATCAGCCATAAAGGTCTTTAAGCAATAAAAGGGAATCATCTCCTAAGATGTCCACTTCTTAGGAAATCTTCACCATTTTTTTGCTCTTGTAGCTTTAGGCCTTTCCTCATAAGAGGCAAATGCCTTGTATTAATGCAGCAGTATTGCCTCACTAGTTGTGGCAGACAACAGAGTTTCTTCTCCCATGTCATAAGCATCGTTTCCCTGTACGGTTTGGATTGTGACCAAGAAACAAATTATAAGTTAACTAGCCTGTAAATTAAGCATTAACAAAAGTGGATGCCTCTTTGAGATATCATAGGGCATTGAGTGTAATGGTCTAAAGCCAAACGTTGGGAAAGGCAACGATGAGGCAATGATGAAAACCTTGGCTATGAAGTCTTACAGATTTTGGTGACTCCGACTAGCTATGTCCTGAGTGAGTGGAGGCTACTGAGGGCAGGTTAGGCAGTTTGGCTGTTGTCAGCTGCTGAAAGAGGGGATGGTTGTGCTGCTCAGTTAAGATACATATGTAAAAGAGAAAAGAGCAGGGAAACCAGAGAAAGCTGCTTATCATGCTGAATACTGTTTTGACCTTGGTGTTTGAACTCAGATCTAACTTGCTTTCATGATGAAGCTCTCTTGTGAACTACTCCTGTGAGCCTCTACTAAGCTCCCTGCCCTGGATTTCTCAACAAAATAGAGCAAAGACCCTTCTTGTAGTACAGAAACATCCCAGCCCCTTTCTCAGACTGTGCTTGCTTGCACACACCACAGTCCAGCTCACCGATGTAGAACAAGAAGGTCCACCGCACGAAGGCCATGATGAGGATGCCGGTGCTGAAGGATGCCATTCCAATCATAATCATCGTAGTATCCTTAAAATACTTGGAGAACACAAATACTCCCAGGAAGCTGGTGATGAAGATCACATACCCTGCAGCATTGCCATAGCCAATCTCCACAGGACTCCAGCTTAAAGGCTCCTTGAGCAAGAAGAGTGGGAGCACATTCATAGCACCAACTACTGCAAGGTCATAGAGAATTGCCCCAGCAAAGAGCATGACAATGGTAAGTTTTGAGGGCGACACTGGTGCAAGATCGATGCTCTCAGAAAAGGAGGAATTCTCTGAGGCTCCCATGCTGTCTGGTAGCTGGTTGTCACCATCTCCTGTGCTCTTGGCTTTGGCTGAGCAGGAAGCTGCTGTCTTGGGGACTTTCAGAACAAAAATGCTGTAAAGGAGACAGAAAGCGTAGCAGGCAATGCTGCAACCTACCAGCACCGTGCCCTCTTGATAGCGGTCGCTGAAGCCCACGAAGAGGTACCCCGACGCCATGCTTCCCAGGAAGCCCGCCAGGCCGTACACCAGCTCAATGACGATGAGCCGCAGAGACCTCCTGCTCACGGAGGAGCCCAAGGATCCCAGAGCCATGACGCCTGCCCAGAGCGTGGTGAAACCGCCTGTCAGCCCGTTGACAGCAGCAGCCCCGTACATCACCTCAATTGGCCAGTTCAGCAGGATCAGGAGGAGCAGGAGAGATCTGGAGACCAAGTAGCCAAAAAGAGGGAAGCAGATGGGGATCTTGCGATGCACCTTGTCCCCCAGCTTAGACAAACCGTAGGCTGAGAGCAGTGGGCTCAGGCCCAGGACTAGGTTGTAGATGATGTAGAAATTAGAGACGGCTTTCTGCTGAGCGTCTTGCAGTGTGTGAGAAGGAGAGGTCGAGGCGGTCTCGTTGTAGTAGTTCTTCACCACCATTAGCAGCCCTGTGTCGTAGAAGGCGCCGGCCAGCTGGGAGACCGCAACCACTGGCTCAGTCCATGTCCTCATTGCTGCTATCCCCAACATAGCGGCTGGCGGGTGGCTCTTCTTCAGAAGGCGGGAGGGTTGTTTTCAAGGAGATGTGCTGCAGGAAATACCCTTTGAGAAGTTCTGCTCCGGAGATACACGCAAAGTCAAGTAGCAGAGGCAAATCAAAAAAAAAAAAAAAAAAAAAAAAAAGGAAGAAAAAAAGAAAAAATCTGTCAGACAGCACAGAACCAGAGAAATGTGCAAGAGAAAACCTGACCGAGAGGATGTTTGCACAGCACTTTGCACGCCTATGCACACACGCACATCCCCGTGCTGCTCTGATGTCTGGCTCATGCGAGAGAGGCTTTTGTACGGATGGAGAACGCCCTGCACTTGCTCTCCGCTCTTGCTGATCTTCCTGGTAGGGTTTCAAAAGAGGTCATATGACCCAGGGGAATTTCTGTCTCCCAGTTTAGGAAGTGAAAATGCCCTAATCATATAATTGCTGCAATTAACTTTTTTTTTTTTTTTCCCCCTTTTGGCAATCCTCATGTGTAAAAGCAGTCTCAGGGAAACAAGACTCACACCTAGATATGGGGGTGGACAGAGGCTGTCTGTTTATTTATCAGCTGGTTCATGAATTCTCCCTGCCTCTAGCCCTTTCTTCTTCCTTCCACGTCATGGTGTTCTTTTGATCTTACCTACTCCGTTCCACGCTATTGCTCCATCTCATCCCTTCTGTCATTGCTCTTTCAATAACGCAACCAGGAAATTACACCAAAAAGAAATCAGGAAAAAAAAAAAATATTTTTAGCAACCTTTCTCCACAGCTGCCCCTCCAAGTGCTTTCGTCTCTGAACTTTCCAATCTGGGAGTTTCCAAGAAGGGGAGAAAAGCCTTAGTTTATAAACTCAGCTGGCTTCTGCCATGAATAAGCAGTGAGTGGAGTGGGAAACCAGAGTGAGTAAGTGGCTCCTCTGTGGAAACTGCGTGTCGGTCACCTGTCCCCAGCGTGACAGCAGCAGGCAGGAGGCACACAGCCATGCGCTGCCCGGGCATCCTCATGTGTCTGCATGTGCCATGCGTGTGCTCAGCGTCGTATGTTCCCCAGGCTGGTGAGGGCAGGTGAAGGGGCTGATGCTCCTGCAAACTCCTGGCATGACGGGAACGGAGCTGCTCCTCTCCATCAAGATGTCTGATGGTTCAGAGAAGCTGAGGGCAGCGTTTGCTGCAGACCTTTCCCTGCCCTTTCAGCACTTCTGCCCTAGCTCAGCAGAGCCTCTGTGCTTCTCTGGAAACATACCCAAAGGAGATTATAAGTTTATAAGCAGCACAGCTGGAAAATGGAACCTAGTAAATCTCAAACCAGTTTGCAGAAAGAGTTGTATGTCATGGTGGAGGCAGAAAACTCTTACGAATCTCTGAATATGGGATTTACTTGGTTCAGACATGAGGGCATGAAAAGAATACTAATTTGGTGTTAACTTGCACTGCGTTTATGGTCTTAATCCTGTGTTTGTTGGTCGTAGGAGGTCATGATGTAGCTGTTGGTGTTGTCTGTCCCTGAGGCACGGGAGCCTGGCCCCTCGTGTAGACAATGTTAACAGGATGCTGTTCTGAGAAGCACTGAACCTGTAAGGTGCTCGCCTCTGTGTCCTATCCTGTGTTTGGGGCAGATCCACCCACAAGCAACAACTGGAGGTTTTCTTTTTCCCAGGCCTACATCATCATTTGACTGCTTCCCACAGCATTCTACGTCCAGAAGGAGCAATGGTGATCTTTCCATGATGATTTGGGAGAGGAACAGTTCTACCACAGCTTCTGAGGGCCCCAAGCCCTGTTTTTTCACCCTGCCTCTTTGTCTTTTCTTTCCACAGAGCTTCAGAGTGAGGATGCAGCAGCCTTAGGATGTGTTTTCCAGTTGATGGGGTACTGACCACTTCTAATCTTATCCCTTTTTCTCACCTAGGCATGAGTATATATACTTACCTGCTGCCAGGCTTAGAATTTGTAAAATATATTTAAGGACATGGAAAGTGGAAGTGGAAGGGAATCACTGTGTTGAAACTGGTCTTTCCCCTGTTCCTGAGCACAGAACTTGCTTGTTGCAAATGACTAGACTACAATGTATAGATGCATAGCACATATGTATGAATGTAAGGCCCAGTAGCCTCTCATAAAGCTCTGTGTTGCTCTGGCTGCATCTGCCTCAACTGGTGGCTAGAAATACCCTCCTGAGAAACAAGTGGTGCTTTTGGACCTGCTATTTCCAAAGGTCTTAAAAATGTCCAGGTCAGTTTCAAACGTAGATGCACGGCCTAAGAGAGACAAGTGAAGTAAGCCCCTCCAAAGGGACCCCACCATATGACCAAATCAGCTACAGGGAGGTTGCTCCCTCACTTGCAGACACCAGAAACTCTTTGCGCAGGGTTTGGAGCCAGCAGCCTCTCGGGTCCAAGGAAGTTACACACATTCCCAGCTGCAGGAAATACTTGGACAATATCTAGCAGCCTCAAAAATGCTAACTGAAATGGTAATGATCTCACTCTCCTCTGGTTTAATGAATCATAACAGGCAGAGCAACATAATCTGCTATAGGAAGACTTATGATGATTGCTTTAAAATACAAATGAATAATTAATTTAGAAGAACAATGCAGAAACCTCCATCTGTTGTAGTTTGTATTGATTCAGGTGACATTTATTCAATGCTTGTGTATTCGTGATTCAAGGGTTTCATTTTTTTCTCTCCTATCTCACTTGTGCAGTTATTTTTGTTTGGGGAACAAAAATAACTTGTGCAGTTTGGGAAAAAATTCCAAGAACTCATATAGAAAGGAGTAGGGAATTGTTTGCTAGAATGATTTGTTGCTAGATAATTTCAGTTATGCCAGAGCTTCTATTTTTCTGCCAGGCCAAAGACTACCAGCCAACTGTAAAATTTAATGATTTGAGTTATTCCAAACGGTTAGTTTCTTTTTTCCTTTGGAATTTCTGAAAGAGGTGTTTGGTTTGTTTAGTCTTTCTTTAGAAGTAGGACAAAGCTATTACTCTGGAATATTTCCACGGGATGGAAATTCCAGAATGCCTTACTGAAAAACCCAAAGCATCACCCTGTGAATAGTTCAAGCAACAAAAGCAGCTAGAAGAGTTGCCACGTTTTATTTTCTCCAGTGAATTTGGTCTCTTCTATCCACCATTAGAGAGAATGAGAAATGCCTTTGTCCCTTCGAGCTTTGATTTGGGACTTCACTTGTTTTGGAGTGCAAAGGTATGTTAAAGGTACAGCGGAGGGACTCCAAATCTGCTCAAGTGTTGCAGATAGGTTACTTTTCTCTTCACCCCTTCTTGTATGTACAAGTTGTCTGGTTTATTCAACTGACACTCTTGAAATTTAGGTGATTCTGTGTTGTGGTCAAAGCTATCAAGTCTACACAGTCGTGTCGGCTGTGCTAAATGCCACTAGTGAGCTCATGAATTATTTATACATTTTCAAGATATTCTGAGTGTTCATTCATGTTAAATGTAGTTTTTAGAAGTAATTCACCTGAAAGGGAATAATTTAATGTAAGTAATTGCAAAACAAGTGCTCAAGTAAAGGCTCCAGAATATTTTCTGCTGCAAAATACTTTTCATGAATAGCATATTGATTCAGTGTCAAAAGACTTCAAAATTACTCTTCTCTAAAATTAGCTTTTTCCCCAGAGCCCACTTCTCATTGTACTAATATTTATAGAGACATTTGCATACACTTTAAATGCAGTTATGCAGCATAAACACAATGGAGCCTTAAGAGCAGTGGCTCTTGACATTTAATAATAATCTACCTACAGAATATAGCAATAGCACAATGGCATAACCAGCTGGAAAAGGAAAATGCTCTTTTAGGGCGTCCCACCACAGACCCTCCTGTCTGCAGTCCTGCTAGAGGCAAGGTCAGCTCCACATTGCATCAGCTGTTGGGTATTTATCCAGCTGATCAGTCTGGACAGTCAAATAATAGGTGTTTAATGTCTCCTTTTGGAGTCATCATGCATTCCTATGCAGTATTGCTTTTTCTTTTTTTTTTTTGTAGCCTCACCATTTATGACAATTATATTGCCTTTATTCCTGAACAACATTGTCATAGGGATCTCAATGTACTGGGGCAGCCAGGTTGGGCAAGCACCAGCATCTTAGAGCTGTTTTTGACAACTTTCCATCTGAAAATGTTGGATTTTGGCATCCTGGATCTCTAGTCTGACACCAGCTCTTAAGCCCTTCACATTCCCCATGCCCAAGCCTGTCCATGGGATTCAGGATTTACAGCCTGAGGTGGCTCGAAACACGCTTCATCGGCAAAGCTGCAAATCAGCCCTGTGACCATTCTGCACCTCCCCAAAAGCGTGGTGGGAGACCCAGGGGCCTTCCTGCACATCGCCAGCTCCAATATTTGCACAAAGGGGTGCTCAGCACCAGGACATGGGGCTGGCACTGACAACAGACCAAAAGCTGGAGAAATTCCTGCAGCAGTCGGGAAGCAGATGCAGTCTGGACACAGACTGGTGGCATTTGGCAGGCGTTGTGAGTCCTCCCACCTTGTCTCCCGTTGAATTGACTCCACATACTGATATACCTGGTGTCCCTGGCACTTGCTGAGCTTTCTGGCACAGCTCACCACCTCGTGGTGTCAGCGCGGTGAAGCACTAGACACCAGCTGAGAACTGGATCTGAGTCAGGAGGGGCGTTATAGTGCCCGAGACAAGCGGTTGAAAACAGTGGGGAGAAGAAACGGCTATTTTTGTAGTGGCCTGTTTTCCTTAGGAAAATATTTCTTCACCATAAATGATCACCGGTTGTGTGGCCAAGCGATACTCTTTCTGCCTATGATTTGAAGCCTCATTTCTTAACTGGCTGGTGTTTAAAAGAAGCAGTTACACCCCTCAACAAAAACAGGCCAGTTCCCACTTTGTCCCCATTGCTCGCCAGAGATCAGAGTCTGTTCGGTTCCTATAGAACCTCAAAAAGATCTGGTCATTGAGCTCTCAGTACCGCAGCTAAATATTGCCACATCTCAATGGGTGAATTTGGGCATGGCACTCCTCACAAAGTGCAGTCAGGTCACTTTGAGTGTCCCTGCACTCCGAAGGTTCTGCTGCTAGTCACAGAGACGGGGAATATGGGAGGAGAAGCTGGAGGCTGCTCTGTAATCTGGGTGCACGAGGAAGGAGAGGTTTCTGCCAGCCACCGCCTCCTCGCAGGGGTTACAATTGCCCGGTCTAAGGGAGTCCTCATGTTAGCTTTTGGATTTGCAGTGATCAATCATATGATGATAATTCCTGGATGCAAAAGGCAACCCCTGCAATGCTGACACCGAAAAACAACATGAGAATATGAATGGCCCTTGTCCTTAGGACATCCACCGTGCCAGATGCCCATGGACCTGTGGCACATTAGTTCAGCTCTGGAAAGTCCAATGTTACCATGAAAGAATGCCAGGCCACTGGTGTCCCTTGAGATGTTTCAGACATTGAGACACCTGCAGCAGCCTCCTCCAGCTTCTGGCATTCAGAACGCAGAGCATTACCAGACCTGTAGATATTATATAGGGGCACATATGTTCTTCTCCTCTTTCCAAGGGAGGAGAGCAAGCCCATACCACAGACACTGCAGTCAGAATCTCATCCCCTCATGCTTCAAGACCTCACCAGTAGTACCAAGCAATTCATCTTTGCCAGTATCAGCTACTCTGGCTGCATCCCTCCTCAGAGCACTGCTCTCTGCTGCTCATGGCACTGGGTAGCATTGACATCAATGGGTAGCAAGATGTCACCCTTTTTCTACAAAACATCATGGACAAGCTGGTAGATGCAAATCTTGGTCTTGGAGGCAGGGCCAGAGATGACCTACCTAAGTGAGCATCTGCGGTTTGTTTTTGTGCCTCTTCTCTTCACCTGCTCCCATTACTGAGGTCATGTTCAGTTCTCCGCTCTGCCCTCAGCTGACTATGGAGATGGAGGCAGTCTCTGGACTGTCAGAGACTGCATATACTTCACCCTGGCTTGTCAGTACTTCTTTTGGGTGAACTTTGTCAGTCTGGGGAAGAATCTCACTTGTTTACATACCTGAATGCATGAGAAAAACTAAGCTCAATAAGCAAAAGATCTAGAGAAAGGGTTTGTTACATGGTGCTACCTGCTGTGCTGTGCTGACATGCTGTGCAATGTGGAGGGATGCCACAGCACCGGAGGAGCGTGGTGGCCCTGCACCATGGGCAGTGGAGAGGTTCACCAGTCTTCTCAAAGAACCACATCTTTGAGAGCATTATGGAAGAGTAGTGGAAAATCTGGAGATAGCAGAACTTCTGCTGGGACAAGTGATGAAGACAAAGCAGTATTAGAAGTCTGTGCTCTTCTGCTTTTATCCTCAGAGGTCTTATTTCCTTGTATTTTTCTGATAATTCAGAATTCTCTTTTTATCTCTTTGGATTTTCTTGTAGGCTTCTCCCTCTACTGGAAAAACAGAATGCTGCATCCTCAACATATGCTTTTGCTGAGTTTGTTTATTTTTTTCTTTAGCGCAAGGAATTTAAGTGATTAATAGTGCTGACAGTTAACTGCATCTCTTCACATTAATCCTCTGCATGGAAGCTGGAAAAAACCTTCTTGTATCCAATGTCTGCTTGATCAGCTGGACTGCAGAACAAATCCTGCTCTAATTCTTCTATAAGACCCAGACATTCCTTGTGCTAAATATTTTTGAGTGCACATCATGCTTTCATTAATATTAATCTCCTTTTGAAAATTTTGGCAGTGCTTTCAGTCTGGTATGGAAGAGTTGCAAAGTTCAACATGCAGTATGCAGGCAGTGACACACTTGAGGAATGGGATGAAACAAACTGCCCTGGAACTGTAGCTTATGCAATTCAACATTGAATAAAGCAGAAGTGGAAAGTTAGCATGAAATAAAGTAACCATAGCAGAAAAAAAAAAGATTAATATTAAAAAAGTCAGTAGTGAACTCAGTAGGCTTAAAAATGTGTAAATGCCCAGTTCAAAACCAAAAACATTGTTGATTATATACTTCATATAATTGTACTTTATGTTGGTCTACAAATGTTTGACATGATTAATGGGTTCTGAAAAGCCCACAAACACAGTTAAAGGATAAGAAGAAGGATAAAGGATGAAGCAAAAGTATTGAGAATGAGAAAAGCTCTATACAAATAAATTGGTGAGCAAATTTGACTGAGGATTCATGAGATTACAGAGGAGCTAAGTGTTAAATGTAGACTGTAGGAATGTAAGAAGGCTCTACACTGAGAGTAGTAAAAAATTTTACTGTGACAGAAAAACAGAGTGAAAAGGAATAATGAGCTCTGGGGAGTGGGAGTGGGGCTGGGTGAAGGGGGAAAAGAAGAGCAAAGGGAAGATGAGCACTAATTTTCCATCTAACATCCTCCTGGAGCTCCCTGTGAGAGCGGCGGTGGGAAACACCGTACTCCTGGTCGAGACCCTTGCAGCTGCAGCTGCCTCAGCACCGTCAGCGCCACGCTGCGTCTGGGGGACACCCCTGTGGCAGCACCCCTGTGCTATCATCTAAAGTGCCATCCCCACTGCCGTCCTCAGTGGGGAGGGAGCTGCCCCACGCTGTGCCCCGGCTGTCCTCCCGGCACGGCCCTTGGGCACCCGCTGTCTCTTCCCTCCTAGCACAGGACCAGAGCATCTTCTGGGGGCCCTTGACAGACCTGGGTAGGTACAACTGGATGGCACAAAAGTTTTGGAAAGGCTACAGAAGGAAGGCGGGCAAGACAGCAGAAAGGAAAGAGGCAGCCCCTGGTGAATCCACTCCATTTTCCAGGATAAGAGATAGAGATAATCCAGGACATCACAAATGTGTAAAGGTACAGGTACCTCTTTGTACTTGGGCACTTCTGTTGCATGCTTTTGTAGTCCTGCACGCTCTTTAATTTCCTTTCTTTTAAGCAGGGAAAGGAAGATAAAAGACTTCTTATTTAAAATTCGGTCCTTCTTGAGACAAGCTATCCTGGGAATGCAGCTGTTTTAAAATAATTCTTATGTTAGTGCTACCTGTGTTTTCTTCAATTCTGCATTTCCAAGGAAGGTAAAAGCCATCTGCCACGTCAGGACGAAAATGATATCCACTCCCACCTGCCAGAGCAGGAAGATCTTAACTTATTCCTTAAAGTCTGTATCTATTTACTCTGCTGGACTAGGTACTGAAAACAGAAGTTGGCAAGAAAAATTAACTGTGGTTTTAGTCACTTGGGTGTTTAAATTTTCCAGACTCTTTTCTGCAAAACATCCTGTCAAACACATTTACTTCATTTGTTTAGGAAAGTGCACACACAGCCCCCAAACTACAAATGCTGAAGTACACTGGTGACATTTATGAGCTTAACTGTTCTCTCTTTTTTTTTTTTTTCCTTTCCATGCAGCAGTTCTTTCAGTGGGGCCCATTTACTTTTTCCAAGCTTCTGCAGCTTGGAAAATTACAGACTCTGAGACCCTTTCCTTGATTGAAGAGCGCAGACTGTTCAGCAGATGTTCCACAGGCTCCTATGGAGAACCCCAAAGCTGCTCTGGTTCCTGCGAGGCTCGTCCGTGTTGTTAGAGCAGTGGTTTCAGGTTTTCAGATAAGCTTGCACGCCAGTGTCAATGTGTTTGTGTCATTACCTCGCTTGTTAATACTTCTTAACACCAGGTGGGGACTTCCAGGTAACCTGTGAAGAGCAGGCATGAGCAGAAGAGGCATAACCCTGTGTTTTGAGGCATGTGTCAGCCCTGCCTGGCTATTTATCCAGGCAGTAGCCTGGAGGTGGGATGAACTTGTTGGAGGAAAGGTGCCGGGGAGAGCCCAGGGCAAGGATGCAGGAGGCAGGTGGCAGGAGGGATGAACTGCAGTGATGATGGGGCTGCTCTGCCCCAGCAAGCGCGGCTGAATCCCCTGCGCTGGACACCAGCTCTCCCTGTCCTGCTGCAAGTGAGGGCGCTCAGCTGCTGCTCAGCCTCTGCAGGCTGTGTGGGGGCCAGGGTCGCACCGTGTGGGGTTTATGCCTCTCTTTTTCTGCCACACTTACTGCACGTTCACATCACCTCTGTACCAGCGTCGGAGTCTCTCCCCGTTTCACCCTTTAGGGGCTTCATGCTGGATGCCACCTCTAAGGTGCCATCAGAGCCAGGACGAGAAAACAGCTCATGTCTTTCTGGTCCCTAGTTTTAGAGGGGACTCTCTGCGAGGACATACAACCTAGACAGTCTAGGGCAAAGCAAGCCCACAGAGTAAAGCCAGAGAGTGACCTCATCCACAAATAAATTCTCTATAAACTGATTTATTTATTTATTTATTTATTTTTCAAGAAGACAAACAGATATTGAAGGATACTTGGAAAATGAAGCCTTTTGGGGCACTGAAATGCTGTCTTGATCTGCAGTCAGTGCCAGGCATCTCAATAAGTTCCTTTGAAATACCCTGAAAAGCATAGACAGCATTTATCGACTTTGCTTTTAATTTGTTAAGTTGAGGAGCCTGCATGTCAATAAATCACAGCTCCCATGAGCAGTGCTATCATTCAGCTATCTCCTGACCAGGTTTCGCTAACGACTGGTCCAGCAGACAGCGGCCAGGAAGGACACCTGGGCTGAGCTCTCTCCTGCCTCGCCATAGCTTGCCTCTGACGGCATCTGCAATCCCTGCTGTAACTGGCAGAGATTTTTCTTGGTTTTCATTGATCTTGGGTAAATATGCTTGGTCTCATATACCTACAATCCCTGCTCAAACACAGTCTGAGCTTCCTTTCAGCTGGCTTCAGAAAGGGCTCCCTGCATGAGTAAATTCCCGTGAGTGAGATTTTCACCTATTTCTCTTTCTGCTTGTCTCTGCTTTCTACTATTTATAACACTTTTCTCCATCCTGCTTTATTAGTCCTCCTCTCCCCTTGCCTCTGTCAGAAAGTCTCACTTCTTCATAAATACTGTTCTAGGACTTGCAATTAACTTCACCTTCAAAAGCAACCCTCTCCACCGTCCATAAGCTCTGTCTGCCGTCAAGGGAAGGCTATGGGGCTCCAGCTTGGCTCATTTATTTTCTTCGGACACTACATTTAAAGCAAAGCTTTTATGACTCCCCTCTTGACATGATGAATTGTAGCCAAGCGAAGGTACTTGTTTTCCCTGGCTCCCCTCAAACAACCAATTACTTACACACATAATAGTCTCCAAATGTCTTTCCCTACTCCCCTTATTTTTTTTTCTGGAGGAGAGAAGGATGGAAGAGCACTTGGAGCCCTGTGGGGTGGCTTTTCTGTGTCCTTTTTCTCATGAGGTGAGCTGTTGAACCTGAAACTCATATCACTGTTAGTGTTTGTTGGAACTGAGTTTGCAAATGGGAGTGGGCAGACTCAAGCAAGGTTTAAAGTAGTAGCTTTTTTTTCCCAGATGCTTCTGTTGCAGCTTTTATACTGCATTTGCCAACCCCCCCCCCCCCCCCAAATCCAATCTAGTGTTTTAGAGCTGAATTCAGCACCATGTAGCCCTCAAAGAATAAGGTTCTCAGAGATATTTATTTAACTATATATTTTTGTACATTTGGGTCTGGTCCACTTTTAGTCTTGTGAGGCTCGGTTCATCCACCTTTCTTAAGGTCTTTTAGAGAAGGAAAACGATGAAAATGCAGCCAAACACCTGAGGAAATGAGGAAGCCAGTCTGGGATGAGGCCTGACTGAGATGAGTTTGGTGAGGAGGCAGGACGGGGCTCAGCGGAAGCAGATCCCCCTTGCTAGTGGGAGTTGTTGGC
>JAWLRI010000168.1:290573-343793 GCA_034781795.1 Crypturellus tataupa | reverse complement strand
GCTTTTTTTTTTTTTTTTTTTTTTTTTTTTTTTTTTTTTTTTGTGAAACCTTAGCAAAGATCCTTTCTTTTCTCTTTCTCATATTATCTTGGAAAGGGTCCTGTCCTGTGTCTGTACAACATTTAGGCCTCATTTCAATGAAATGGCAGTTTCTGGTGGCCTGAGATGGATTAAAAGGCTACTCCCAATGAAATAAGGATGCTCCCTGTCTCGTTGCTTTCTTCTTCCTTTGTGCTCCAGTCTTGCATTGGTTATGCATAAACATTTTCCTCAACATTCATTGAGGAACCCAGCTTTACTATAGGAAATACTTAAAGTGTCAATTGTAAAAAATAGTTGAGCAGTCATACACACTGAGTAGTGGATCGGCACAAACTTCAGAGTCACTGTCTGGGAAGTGGTACCTCAGGGTGGCAAAAACAGCTTGTTTGTTTTCTGAAGTAATTAGCAGCTATTTCACACATCCTCCCACATGAAGGAACTAATCTTCCACACTTCAGTCAAATAGCAGCTCCGTTCACTGCAGTCCTTCTTCTGTGGATTTGTGCTGCTGTTATCCATAGAAAGACGGTTCAAAGCTGGAGGATCAGGTGGGAGCAGTAATTGGGGGCAAGCAGGAGATCCAGTAAAGCTGCTCTGCCTAGTCCCCTGCAGAAAAGCAACCTGGTAGGCAGGCCATCCTAATGACATCAATTACTACACCTTCTCAGATGAGCTCTGGTAAATTTACGCCTCCCCATTTTAAGATTAGTTACAAATTTTTCAAATTTAAACACGACCTCTTTCTGCCCAGGGGCCTTGATGTTAAAAGTGCTACTTCTTTCTTTAGAAAGGCACTTTGGTGACAGAAATACCCATTTCTTCAATATTTTTTTCTGTGAATTTAGATATTAAGACATCAGACATGTTCTACATTAACACTCTATAGTACCCACCACAAGTAGATTTTTTCTTCTTTATAAATCACCTTATAACGGTCAACCAATGAAGCTCTACAGTCAGATTTTGCTACCTCCATGAGGCACCTTTTCCCCCGGCTTTTGTAAATATTAAAAAGGTACTGTAAATATGCATTAAAAAAGTTGCTGCAATCTTTAAGGGTTACATCATATTCTCTCTCCCATTTGCAAAGACGACAACTTCAGATGCAACATAGCTGGTCAGCGAGACTGCAAGGACAGGTGGGCTGAGGTTATTCAATCTGGAAGGCCAAGAGCGTCTTGCTAATTAAGAGCAGCTGAGAACACTGCTGCCACTGTTTAAAACAGCACAAGAAGTAGCAAATTTAGGGAAGATGTTGGCAATATTTATTTAGTTATGATGAATATGTTTACACATTGTCACAGGCATATCCTCCTCTGAAATTGTCACAGACATATTTCTTCTTAGAAATGAATTGTTACCAGCTGCAAATTGCAGTAGTTTGAGTCATTGGCTAGCAGATCCAAATTTTCTTTCCTGAACATATGGCAATTGGATATTTAAAAGAAACTGTCTGGAATAGCTCCTTTGAGTTCGGCATTCTCATTAAAATGAGATTTACAATGAACAGTTTAACATCCTCAAAGAAATGCTTTTTTACCTAGATGTAGGAAGTAGCAGAGCATACTCTTTTCCCAGATACTCCACTGAAGCAAGCACAGAGCACAGCAGTTGCCAGTCAAACATAACCAATTCAAGCCTCATTTTAAGGACTTGGACAGACGAAGCATTTTTTGAAGGTTGGGATGAGCTCACCTCATACTTTTAAATGGTGAAGAACTATATTAGCTGAGGCCCATGGTCCTAGGTCTCCCTCATCTCGCAAGATAACATTGCTCAAAGCATTTGCTACAATTTCTGGAGATTCTCTTCCAAATATTTTTGTTCTATAGGCATAATAATAATAGCACTTCAAAGAAATTGTCACATCTGTTACGTGTCTTGGCAAGAAACACAGACTAAAATCATTCCCTTTATAGAAGAAACAAAACCAAGTGTTAGCTATTTACACATTACATAGCAGTGCAATTTCAAAATCAGACTGGGCAACGGACTAAACCCAGACTCAACTCAAGTTTGCAACAACTTTCAAAAGAAAAGGCTCATCCCCCACATTTTGTTTCAGTCATCACTGTCTCAATTTTACATCATCAGAAATAAGGATGGAATTTTAGATTTCTTCATGAAGATCACTATTGACAAAATCTTTTGAGGACTTCTACTGTATATGTGGACGTGTCCTTGTCATAGACTCTAAAGAAACAAGCTGTGCATTTGTCTTTTTCCATTTCTTATGCACTTGTGATCCTGGTTTTATTTACAGAAAGAGACAAGGGAGGGCAACTTACTACTGATTTTTACACTGTAACTGAATGCAATCAGTCAGAAGAAGAGGACTTCTGATTAATCTATTAAGCGCCTTCTGATTAACTCCAGTACTCCTATTTAATTCTAGTGAGCTCACAGCTCTGGAGACCTTTTTACCAGACAAAAAAGTTCATCAGAAAAAAAGGGGTAAGGAACATCAGATAGCAGGAAAGGAAAACACACAAAGAAATCAGATCCCGCCCACCAAATTTGCAGATATCAGTAAGCAAGCTCATTGATAACTTAGAGGAGCATATAAAGCCTTAATAAAAAATGTTCACCTTTCAAATACCCACCTAGCCATGAAAAATGTTGCTTTCTTTCCAGATGATGATCCTAATTTTCAGTGGGTGTTTTGGACAGCACAGTGACAAACATGAGATATTATCAAGTGTCACGAGATGAACAGAGCTCAGACTTCTTATGGACTGGTCAGCACAGTAAGCAAGTTCCTTATGTAACATATTTGGGAAAAAGCTAAATTTCCATATGCATGCTCACAGAATAGAAATCTGGGAATGATATGGACCTTCCTCCAGGGGAAATACACCCTTCGCCCCGGCCTTAAATATTTCAAATTCCAGGCAGAAAAAGTTATGACAAACCTGCCGTTGGAAACATGACTGAATCACTTGAAAAGGCAAAGAGCCTGGCGCACTTTGCCCATGTTTCATGTCCCCTCCTACGCTTTGCGCTCTTACCTGGTGCAGTTTTGTAAGACACTGTTCTGCTGGGCAGAGGTGGTGCGCTTTTCACAAGAGGGCTGGGTGCCGCCTGTAGACCTTGCCTCTGCCTCTTCAGCTCCTCTTCCCTTTCCTGGGCTGCTCTGATCTCCTCTTCTATCATCGACAATGTCCGCTGCTTCCTCGACCGTAACTTAAAAGGGCCCATGGTCACTTCAGACTCTTGTGTGGCGAGGATGGAGGCGGTGCTCCTCAGCTCAGCTGCCTCTGAATACTTGCTGAAATAGCTGACTTCTTGCCTACTCTCCTCCACAAGGAATGGCTGGCTGGCTGAAGCTATGGGTGATGGTTGCAAAGTCTTCCGTTCCCTGAGCACTGAGTCTTCCTCTTCTGAAGTCTTTGGTATTGTATCCCTTTTTTCTTGAACAGGAGAAGACACCTGGGGTGGCTCAAACATGGGCCTCTGCTGTTCCTCAGCGCGTGGCACAGGCCCAGTGGCTGACTGCTCTTCGGCTGAGATCTCCTGCTCTGCCGTGATTTTGTCTTGCTTACAGCTTGTTTTGTCTGCCTGCTCGGCTATGGCTTGTTGTATCGCATTTTGAACCAGCAGGCCGGCGTGATACTCCAGCTGGTCATCGATCAGCATGGAGTCTGTCAAGGTGGAGGAAGGTGAGTCAAAGCCTGGGTCACTGAAAGACTTGGAAACACCTTCTCCTCTGCAATCTGCAGGAGTGTCGGTCTGGGGGGTCTGCGGCAGGGAGAAATCTGCCAGTGAGCTTTCCTGAAGGGCACTCATGGTCTCGTTGGAGGCGCCACTGTCGCTGATGTTGTCCATGCTGAAGTCATTGGAAAGGGTCTCCAAGACGGTGGTATCCTGAGACCTGACAGACAAGTCATCCAAGCCAGAGTCTAATTCCTCTGGAGGAGAAGAGGCGCTGGTTGACTTTGACAACTGGTCTAGCACACCCTGTCCATCTTCCTTCACCACAGTGAAGACTGCTCTTGCACTCATGAATTCACCATCCTCTGGCCACAGTTTTGGTGTCTGTCCACCTCTGGAGCTGTCACTAGCCGGTAACTCTCTTGCTGCATCAGCAGTGTTACTCTGAGCATTCATACCATCCTCTGAGGTACAGGAGACCTTCTGCGCTTTGACAGCAGTGACATCATTATTCTCCACCTGTCCTGTTTGTCCACAGACAGAAGCAGGTCTTACCATGGAGGACAGTGGCCTGTCGACATGCGAAGAACTCAGACTCTTGTAGAAGGGTTTGATAGAGAACATTTTGGGTGTCCCTGACCGCCTTGGTGGGACCTGACCCTGAGATGGACCTGAATGCTCCATTAGCTGGAACTGCTTCCTGGCAGCTGAGAAATCAATTTGCTCTGTGACAATATCCTCTTTTTTGATATTGACCGGCTCTGGTGGTACAAAGGAGTAATTGACCTGCTTGGGGGATGTTGGCATTGCGCCTTGCTGCTGCTGCCTCTCCTTGCGCTCCTTGTACTTCTTGTGAGATTCCAGATGCTCTTCATCCAGTTGCTCTTCCAAGGTCTTCTCCTGGGGAGGGTTCCACCATTTGGCGGCAATGCTGGGGTTTTTCTTGACAGCCTGGCTTTTAATAAGTTCCCTTCTTTCCTTTTCAAGTTCCATCATTTCCTCTGATGGTCTCACTTTCCGGACCCTGTACTTTTCCTTCTCATCATCCTCTTCAAAGAGCTTAGATGGCTTTTTTTCTTCATGAAAGGCTCTTAGTTCAAACTTAGCCTCTTTCTTCAGGGTTGTAAAAGTTGTTTCTCCATCCTTAGAAGATCTTCTAGAGCTGTTTGAAGAGGTGGGACTCTCCGGCACCTTCAGACTCTCCCTAGTGTCTTCTTTCAATCCCCCTGAAGAATGGCCATTAGATTTCTGGTTCTCATCATTTTTACTAGCTTCACTTTGTTCAACCACCAAGAGTGTCTGCTTGTTAGTGACATTTTCATCCATTTCACTGGGTGCTGAATCGCCGGTAACATTAACAGACGTTCCTGAGCCATCTTCAGCCATACCTGGCTCAGGGGAGGATGTCCCATTAAAGGTATTATCTGCAGCAGAATCGCAGCAGTTTGCCTCCAGCACTTCATCTAGGTATCTGATCTCCTTAGCAACTTCACTGTCCAGAGACTCATGCCTGTCCTTAAGTCCATTGTGGCTGGTAGCAGGGGAGAAGAAGTGGGTTTGATTGTCTACGGAATGTGGTGAAGCCACTGTGGTGATGCTTTTGTGTTCAGAAACTGGAACTTCGATTTCCATTTTCTCTTCCTTTGTAGCAAGCACACTAGCCGGCTCCAGGAAATTGGCACAGTTTTGGTCTCTGTTTTTTCTCAACCTGATGTCATCCTCAGGGATTTTGGAAGATTTCTGAAATGAAAGAGAATGAAATGATGATGAAGTCTTAAGAAACAACATTTTATTTTATGCAGAGTAAACACCATCTGGAAAATAGATCCTAGAACTTCTTGGACTTGAAATTAAAGCAACTCTTCACGGTGTGGGAAACCAGGGCAAATCATCAATACTTCCTTACAAAAAAATAGAAAGTTACTTTACCTAGCCTGTAAAACGCACTAAAACAACAGCAGTCTTTCAATTAAGTATCTCCCATCTGGTTATCATCTATGCTGTCATTTATGCTTGAATTCTGGTTTGCCACTAAAAAAACAGCTTGTATTTCCAAGTTATTAATGACTAAACAGTTTAGGTTCCTCAAAGATCTACACATGCAGCACACCACACCTAGCATCCTGGTATTATAAAAATACTTTCCATACCCAAGGAAACCTCATAATGCTTTTCCAGATGAAAAATATTACTGCGTAAGTTTTACAGATACAGAAGCAAGAAGAGTAGATGATTCATCCCGTATCAGACAAAAAGACATAGCAACTGCAGGGGATATTCATTTCTCAGCAGACCAGTCTTGGTCATTACACAGGGGTGCAATTATATCGCATTCTTCTGCAGCCCACATGAAACCCCCGCACGAAGGGGCCAGGGGGACAGGATATGGACACAGCTCTCATGTCACGGACCAAGCCACAGCACGCACAGTGGGAACCAGTGTCACGGTCTCCTCCCTCCTACTGCTTTGATCTCTACTGCAGATGCACTGAGTAGGCATTGCTCCCTGATGGGGAGGTATTGTAACAAACACCACTTCTGATTTTATCTGTCAAACTGCCTACTGAATTTTCTGGGGTGAAAGTTCGAAGAAATTTTTGATTAAGCTGATAACAAATTAGTGAATTTCTCAGTAATTCTTAATTACTTGAAAGGCAGATAAAGCAGATATCAAAAGAAATGAAAAGCTCATATTCTACATTACTTTTAAAAGAGAACCTGGTAGTTCCTCATCAGAACACAGTACAACATGCAAAGAAATGGAAGTGCAAGTGTCTTCATTTTGTCTCTCATTTTAAAATAGCAGCTTGATACATTTTTCCCCCTGACTCCTTTCCCCTGACTCTTTTTTCTTCTACATACATTTTCACGTATTATGATTGTTGGGGCACAGGTTTGGGAAGGAAACAATACTGAGCACAACACAGTGGAACCCAACAACAATGGCCCCCATTGTCTGACGGCCACGCTCCCTTGCTGTCACTTAACACGCGTGTTACTAACAAGCTCTACAGCAGAGAATGATCAGCTATGAGCAGAACGGTGTTTACCAGCAACCTGAGTAATCACACTGCCTCTGTGTTTACACAGGCAATAAAATGCATTTGACAGAGAATTACAGCCAGACAGAAGAGCTCTGCTTCTAAACACACTTTCAATGAGCTTTCTGTCAAATTATGCAGTTATGCATCCTTGAAGATAATGCTGGCTTCACCCATTAGACATTTGCCTCTTAATTGTGCTCACAGAGCAGGAAAATTCATTACAGACAAAAAACAACTAGCCTGCTTTGTCTATTTATATGAGGTCCTTCGTACCTGTTTTCATTTCACTTTCTGTTGATTCTAGCAGTTCTCTAACCGAAATTTCTAGATGTGCTTTTCTTAAAGGTTATTATATTTTTACTATTTAAACACCTAAATATGGTCAATTTTTCCTCAGTTCCACTAAGACAGTATTGGCAAAATCACATGTTCTGCAAGCAAATATGAAAGAGTCAGTATAAGAAGTCCTAATTCTTCTGAGTGGGCCAAGTAGGTATGAAAAAATAACCCTTCTTTTAATGTGAAAGAGAAAGAATTGCTCTGCAGAACACCTGCTGACTTGGTACTCCATGGAGCTGGTACTCACATAACAGGATTAACAAAATTTGATAGTAAAGTTTAGGCCTGCTCTGGTTACTTTACTAGTGCAGACCCAGAGATGCTGTTACTTGGAGCAGCCTATATGAAGGGACATAATTACTGCCTCTAATCAAACAGATCAAAACCACCAGAGACGCTTGGAACTACACATCCTTGTCAGACATGTCTCCAGTGGATGCAGAAAACGGTGCAATGAAATTATGCACCCCAGACAATACACTCAGTCTTTAAATCCTGCAGAGCTGACCCTGCAGCTGAACCAGACCAGAGAAACCCCTGGACACTCTACTCCTAGGGGCCACAACAGGGCTAGGAAACGTCTGACTGTCCCACAGACCCCAGTCAATTTCCTTCCCTGCAGTAATATATGAATCATTCCAGGCCATGTCACATTAGTCTACTCAAGTTACTTTTAGGGAACACAACGAAAGGTTAAGTGTTTTATCAGCCAGTTTCTTAATGAGTAAGAGTTCATCCTCTTACCATAGCTGTAATCTGTAGCTCACAATCAAGGCAGAGAAATAACTATGTATCTAATCAAGGGCATGTTATTATGACAGTACAAATTCTAAAAGCACATGTAGCTCTGTAATTAGAGTGGCATATGTAGCAGAGCAAATATCTATTTTGACAGCAAAACATATCAGGAAACATTGGTATTTATAGGAAGATATTTTATTTGCCAAAGGCAAATGGAAAGCAGGGAGGAAGGCTCTCAGCAGTGCAGGGATGGTGGGGAAATGGTGAAGGAGGGAAATACATTATTAAAAAAATGATTTTTCCCTCAGCATATTCCAATAGGATCTGGGGATATGTTCATGACATCACAACAAGGCAACGGTCCACATATTCCTATGAAAAACTGATTAGTTAGCTGGAGAAGATAACTTAAAAAACCACAGGGATGGGAGTAACTGACAAAATAAGTTCTTTTGTTCCCTCTTCTTTTTTTACTAGGCAGCCCAGGCCATAGGGTCTGTTTCGCAGGGTCTAGAAGGGCCTGGGAAAATGTGACTATATCGGAATAACGCTGCTGCGGGTGAGAGAAGGCTTGGAGGAGGAGGAGGAGGAGGAGGGAGGCAGCAGGAGGCACACGGGCCCCCTGCCTCGCTGTTTTGCAGAAGGAGGCCAGCTTGCCATGGGGCTGCTTTTGTTGCATGTGCAGTAAATATGTACCAACAAGTTCGTATTTGCTGTCTATAGGGAGGAGGCTTTTCAGAGCCTGCATCAGGACAAAGGCCCGCAAATTGGGAAAAGGTCTGCATTCAGCCTTAATTGTCGTCGGGCACACAGTGTTAACAGTGACTGGTGCACACAGCTAATCTAGATCCAGGCTTTCCAGAAACCACTGATACATTTAAATAGTCTCTGAATGTGCATTCATCTCCCTCTGTTTAAGTCAGGAATCAACAGGGTAATTGCTGTGATTTCTATAACGCTGTTACACTTTGGTAAGCTGCAGTGACTAGCAGCTTAGGGAATGATTAGCATATTTCTTTGTGGGTTGAATTCTTCATTTACAAAAGTGCAAGTGTTTGGGCAATCAGTTCATTCTGGAGGAAAGAAAATGTGGGTGTGCTATGAGCAAGATCCAGCGAATACGCTGCCAGTGCCTGCCTTTGTTTCATGCAACAGAAAATGCATATGACAATAAGTGGGAGGCAGGCCTTCTGAGCCACATCCACATTCTTCTGAAGCAACAGCATGACCAAAAAAAAAAAAAAGAGATTTAATTGAACCCTTAATTAAAAACATATTATAGCTCAGGAAAACTAAAACATATTGTCTTCATTGTGGGTTTCTACCAATTATCCCAACCAAGTTTCAGCACAGATTTTAATGCTCTTGGTCTCCTGACACCATTAGCAATATGCACGTCTCCTACCTTCAGATGCCATTTTCATCTTGAGATGTCCTTGCTTCTCTTTCCATCACCTAATCACTGTGTCAGTGTTTTGTTCAAACCTTTCCTCTCAGTTCTTGGATCTACCCCTTGGGTTCATCATGTTTCTAAGAGTCCACAAACACAGAGTAAAACCGCATTTGTGTGTGGTTGACCTCCTGATCCATACCTCTCTGCTGATGTGAATCATCTCATTATTCCTCACCTACTATCTTCGTCTGTCTTTCCAAAACTCTCTTGCCTACAGGAAGGATCCAAACGATATATTTTCTTGGGGTTGGGGGTTGACTTGGCAAAATATCAAGAAACTTCTCCTTTGAAGAAGGTAGTCACCATCTGCATCACAGATGGAGGCGGTTCCAAGCACCGCCGTAGTTCCGGACGGCCACCCTGCCTAGTGAGAAACTTGCTAGCCAAGTTTGGGGTTGTCTCCCATACCCTCTCAGCAGCAAGTATATCACCATGGAAGTCTCTCCTGCAGAAGAGCAGCACCACAGGAAAGTGCTGCAGCTCTTTAAGAAGAAGAAGAGCAAGAGCAAGGTCGTACTAACTTTACCCAGTGGTTGAGTTCAGGTGCTGGCACTCACAGCTAACTTGTACTACTACACTAAAAAGATGGAAGAAAGCTATTTTTTGTAGCTTATGTGCCTGTGCACTCCAGTCTCTCATCCCAGTGATCAGGAAGGTGCCACCAGATCTGAATGGGAACTGTGGTCTCAACTACTGTAGTATGCAGCCACGTGGTCCTCACATACTCGCACTGGGTGCAGTCACCCTATTCAGCTCTGGAAACACGGTGACACTCTTGAGCACTGTTAGTTGGGGGTAAGGGTAGGCTACACTTCTGGTTAGGGACAGGACTATTATGGGTGGAAGTATGTGCAGAAGCCAGTCTGGAGAAATGTGCTGAACCCCTGAGTTTTGGAAAGCATCTGCAGGAGTTAAAGAAGGTAGCAGCAAGGGAGAAGTCTAGTCCTAGAACTGGAAGAGAAAACAGAAGCTGACAGTGATAGTGGAATCGGGGAGAGTAATGGGATTGCTACTGACACTCTCAACAAGAACCATCTATTTTCATTAAAAACAAAACAAAAATGAAGTATTGCTTTTTTTGCTACTACATGAAAATGTTTTATTTTTCCATAGGACATTTTTATACTGACTCCTCAGTACTTTTGAAAATACTGCTGAAATGTTCTTCTCCTCAACATCAAGATTTTTCACTCAGTGAAACTGGATAAAAATAAAGTTTCAGGAAAAAAAAAATCCCCCAGTCCTGTGGCCAAACTGTGTTCATTTTAACACATCAGACAAAGGCTGGCATTCCCATGAATACAAAAATCATAATCCTCCCACTTGCAAAGGAGCAAAACCTGGTCAGGACACAGTGTCTTCAGCACTCTGATGCAAACACTTTGATGACTAAAACCCATTAGTTTGAGTGTCGGAAGCAATGTTCTTTGTGAGCAACTGGCTACAGTCCTGAGTGACTCGACCGACCTAGATAGTAACACCAGATAATTCTCTTTATGAAAAGCAGTTTCATCCCCTTCTAATAACTCAGTAAAACATACCATAGAGCCCCAAATCAATGCAAACTCAAACCATTTCCCAAAACAAAACGTTGGGGCATTCTTTTGGAACAGAGACAGTAATAAAGGATGCAGGATACAGCACAAAAATAAGTTGGTACTTTCAGGACTTGACATGTGACATTTTCTGAGCATTTTTCTGTAAGTTTTTTTTTTACTATGTTAGTGGAGGAATTATCATTGCATTCACTTGGAAAAAGCACATGAAAAATTTTGCAATATTATTTTTCATTCCAGCTGAGCCACCAAGTTCAGCTTCCCCATGTGATACACAATAAGGCTCCTTTATCAAATCAAAATCCAATTTTCTTTTGCTGCTGTAATAAATTAAGGATGGAGAAAAGTGGGTCAAAAGAGAAAGAAAAAATGAATACTTTAATTATGAGCATATATTGCATGACAGGCTATTTTAATGATGAGCAGGTTTTGAATGATATGCTATTTTTTAAACATTTCAGTATGCTGCTCAAATTTTCTGTCCTCGCTGACAAATGGCTGAAGCTTGTTCTATGCAGCTAGGTTTCCATCTCTGGAATAATCCCAATTACTTCCCAGTAAACCAAGGTATGTAAATTGGATTTTTTTTTTTTTTTTACATGTAGGAGGGACAACATCTTTTAAGCCAGTTATTTTATTTTATTCTAAAAATACAGACAGGGGCCTGTGAAGAATTTTCAACCCTATCTGTTTGGATTTCAACTATTGGTGCTGGGAAAAGAACAAAGATATCCTCCCTCTTGCAAAGAAATGCATGCGCAGTTGTTGCCAAAAACAAGTGAAAGGCCAATTACTCTTTATTAAATACTTTAATTCCTGCAAAGAATTGTAAATGTGTGAAGCGCCTGCATGGACAAAATACTTATGCAGAAGGAGTATTTAGCAACCAAAAGGCAGTCAACTGCTAAACTAGAAGAAATATCTCCTCTCATACGTATATATATATATATGTATATATATATATGAAGTTCTTATAAGTCATTTAAGTATGACTGTTATGACCATTACATAGTTTGTGCTAGGCAATGCAGTATGTATTTAAGTCGAATACACTAGTATTCTGCAGCACGTGGGACTGGTCAGCTTCAATACGAAGCTCTGTAAAGCTCTTATGAAGTATGTAAGATGCCAATCTGAAATTGCGGGGAGCTGTGATTGAACTTGCATTCAGAAACTTCAGCACTGTTTCACAGTGTCACATGCCACCACCCGCATTTTCTACTGGACTAGATAACTGGAGGCTTCAAAGGAAGGACCCCTGGAACACTTCTGGCACTTCACAAACTCTGCGAGAACGGAAGCTTCTGGTTCAGAAGAGATCCATAAAATNNNGATAACCTGATTGTGCATACAAGAATCTGTACTCAAAGGACCATTTTCTTGTTCCCAGCACTGCTCATTTCTTGTACCATAGGTCATCCTGAAAGTGCAACTGAATTAGAGCAGTAAAAGCGGCATAAGAATGCTTTTCATACAGAAGAATGTTCTTTTCTCAACTCTCATCACTTTCATCAGTTAAAAAAATCCAATGTTGGTGATCCTTTCATTTCCAAATCGATTTCTATCTCAAAAGTAGAACACAGCTAAATATTATCTCTCCAATTGCTTCCCTCACTTCCTGCCCAGAACAGAAAAAACACACAGCACATGTTGTCTGAAGGCATGGGAAATAAAACCAGTGCAAAAATATCAGCATATTAACTGGTAAAAATGTTGTTGACTGGTTATTACTTTCTAGCTCTTTTATCACGTGTTGTTCTGAAAAGTCTTACTTTTCAGTGTCTTGCCTGTAAAATCTTTGTTCAAATTTGAGTGAAATTTTCCAAGAGCTGGCATATTCCATTTACATTGCATGTGGTGCTAAGTCAGCTATAGCGGTAAAAAAGTTCTCCTGAAGCATACTGTTACCGAAGGAAATATAATGGTTTGCTAATGGAAATGAAGAATGCTGTGTATCGTACTAAGCCATAGCGAGCGTTACTCAAAAGTTTGCCCACTATATAGCAGGGAATGTAAGGCATAATACAATTCTTCACAAACAGAAGGAGAATTTCCTTTCTGTAACTGAAGGTCACAGATGAGGTCTTCTGCCATGAGCTGTTACATTAGCCACGTGGATAGAGCCATCTACTTGGATAGACTCTGCCCACTCAGCATTAGTAGACCAGAGCTCAGAGCTCTGATTTTAGGAGTACTCCGTTGTGTTCAGCCACCAGCCTGAAGTTAAGCGAAGAATAAGAAACCCCAGCTGGACAAGGTCAGAAAGATATGCAACTTTATAGTACGACCAATATAGACACTGACTTCAGTGGGTCATGTATGAATGGAGAATCACAGTTTCACACAATTCTGCAACTGAAATAAATCTAACATAAGCCAGAGATGGAGCCATAACTCTGGTAAAGCATGATGTAAACTCAGCAGGGAGTGGAAACGATGCTAAGCTAAGCCTTGCTTTCTATAGTCTTCTAACACATAAAGACAATGCCAATGCAAGGAAGGGGTGACCTTTATGGTCTCATGCACAAGAAACAATGAAACAACGGGATTTCCAAAATTCCTTAATCTTTTCAATCAGGGACTTCCCATTCCATCTAAAGAATGAAGCCAGAACCCTCCCCTAAATGTGAAATCTTGGGAAAAATCCTAGCTTGTTAATCATTTTGGTACATGGGAAAGTCAGAGAACCAGGAAGTCCAGGGTCCTTGGGAAGGAATTTGGGTTAGGCAGAGGCAAGACACAAAAATGGACACAATAGTTTTCTTTTTTTTTTTCTAGTACATCTGATGGTTGCCGAGAAAACTGTTTTAATAAATTGGAGGAACAGAGATAAATGTGCAGTACATTTGCAAGGAAGCTTTCTGAGACATATGAGTATAAAATTTAAGTCTTCTGATGATAAAACTTCTTTCAGTGGCAGATGCAGGTCTGTAAATCTTTCATAAATCGCCTAAACTGTGTTATCTGAAAGATGATGTGCGAGCTCTCATATATCTATGTTGAAGTCCTTTCACTGCTTACTTTCAAGGACAATATAGAAGGAACTGAACATTTTAACTGGAGTAAGTACCCATGAACAATCATTAAATGATGCTAAAGATGATAGACGCATTTTTCACTTTTGTTCACTTCCCTACTTTATAAGTGCGAACTGCTGAAAATCATAGTGCCTTTCGCTCACTATTTCCTAAAGCTTAACTAATACTTGCTACACTTCCTAAGGACTGGACAGTTTAAGATCAGCAGGAGATTGACAGTAAGGAGTGAAGACATAAAGGGTGACAAAGCAACAAATTTTATTCATAAACATGGGGAAAAAAAGGCTAATTGTGTATTTCTCTTTGAAAGTAGAAAAATGTTTAGGAAAATTATTAGTAATATAAATCTATCAGCAGGGAAGACCAGACATAGCAAAATCTCACTGGCAAAGGCATGTCAAAGTAACTGGTGTCACACTGGTGGGCAGCCTGGTCTGCCTGCTCAAGACGAAGAGCAAGACAGCATTTATTTTACAGCAGGTCTTGGGAGACTATCAAAGCTGAACCTCCCCAGCATGCTTGGGCACTCTGTGGATTACCTTCTCCCCATCACTAGAAGATAATGGTTATTTTAAAAATAAAGACAGCTAAAGTTACCTGTAATGAGTCCTCAGCACAAGCAGCAGCTCAGAAATGCCCATCTCTGTCCTAGGTGTATTTTGGCCTTAACCTCCAGACTCTGGTAAAACCAGATCACTAGTAAGTTAATAAAAGAAAACTGAGAGACTTTTAGAAATAAGTTTAACTAAAAAACCTTTTGAGTTGAAAAGCATGAAAATGTCTTGGTGATCAAACGATACAGCTGAAGTCATAGCTTCAGTCGGTAGCTGTGCTATGGAGGAGAACCCCAGTTCCAAAGAGAGCTAGGAAATCCACCTCTCTTGAACCACACTCTCTGATGGGTCCTAGCACCTGAGAGCTCCAGAGGAAAACACCACCACACAAAAAGGCTTTCACTCCAGTGCCCTTTTCTAGAAACAGGCAACAGCGAAAGCAGCATTTGGGCCACAAGCTACAGATTTACCAAAGAGCCGAAACCTTGTAACTCTGATGGAATGCAATCTGTAGAGTGCTTTCTTTCAGAGCATGCACATAATTTCACATTCCGTATCGCACACGCACAAAAATACCCATTCAAAAACATACACCCACAAAATGAAAGCTGTTATCAAGTTAGCCAAACGTAGCCAATGCAATCAGTTGAGTTTAACAGACCATTTTTTAAAAAAGACTAGCAAATAAGTAATATTTAACAGAAAAAAAAAACCCCAAAATCAGATTGCGGAGGTTCTAGAGAACCGTTTTATTAGTAAGAGGCCAAAAGTCTACAGTTTCTTGTAAAGAGGATGTTGGTAAATTCTCTGCATGCCATTGCTGTCCCTAGGCTATATAAATGACCCACCATGTGAGTCAAGCTTTGTGAGCAGTTAGCAATTTCATCTAAGCTTTGTTCATAGTACAAACTATTCATTGCAGTCATCTTACCATCTCCCGTAGAAAAATATTTCACTGGAAATTAAACTTGGATTTTTTTTGCAATTCCTTATTTGGAAAAATGACTTGAAAAACCCCGAGGAGTAAGAAAGACGTTCCCTTTCAGCACCTACTGCTTCCCGCCCCTCTGCCCCTGCACTCCCTCCCCCTTTCAACCAAAGACTCATTATTCCTTCTTTTCCTGTTGAAAACCCACTGATTAAATGACCTACAGCACATCTGGACTACATTAGGATATTATTTGATTAAGACATTCATCACTTGCTCTTTCAGCAAAGTGGAGAATTAAGATAATGGTGGAGAGAAAAACGCTGTGAACTGAACTGACTCTACTCTGCGCTTAAGCAGCTCAATCTGAAGACTAACTGAAGTCCCTAAGATGCAGATTCTTTTTCCTTTTTTACAGAAAAGCAAACTGGGATTAATTCATTCATTTAATGTTGAAATGATCATTACAGTCATGTGAGCTGTTACATATAGAGTTTGTGTCATCAGTACATCTCATAAGGATTGCTTGCTTGGTCAGAAATATTTGCTTGGAGTATTTTAAAACAGTTATAAAAAGGCTCCCCCAAGCAACACCTCAAATTTCTGTACAAGTAGATATTTGACATATCCTGGGTCAAGTTGCTTTAGAGGGGAACGGGAACAGCTGAAAAGAGCTTACCCAAGAAAGCTCAAAACTGCATTGTTAATTAGTCCACTCTTCTATCTTTAATGAAGTATTTAGTGTTTGAAGTGATGGAGATTGGCACTGTGAAGTCTGTGCACATTTAATAAAACAAAACCAAAGCAAAAACTAGAAGAAATGATCATGCTATCTTTCAGATTGGCTTTGAAATATTCTTTTTTTTTTTCCTAAAATATCCTTCCTCATTTCTCAAGAGCTAAAGAACAGGCTATCCCAGCCCATGCACACAGGTGTCAATGAAAAGCCACAGTGTTCATCAAATGTTACAGTCATCGCTGCTAAAGGTGACTAGTCACAGCACTGAGCTGCACTTACCTCACTACTAAGCGGTTAAAAGGCAAAGCTGAACAGATACTCCTAAAAGCGTATTTACCAACTTAAGTTTGATTTATGGTGTCAAGGATAATACATTTAACTAGTGGGGAACACCTAGACACCCCTCCAGAACAATTAAAGAATTCAGCTAAAAGATGTTGCTTTTAATGTCTAAAAAACAGGCATACTGAACAGGTAGATGGTTTTCTTGTTTATCACATCCAGAGGACACATAACTTTATTTCTTATCTCTACAACCATTATTCTGCTGCATTATGCATAAATAAGAAGAAAGATGTAAATTTCAGTTAAGCTCTGCCTGCTGCCTCGAGTGGGCAGGCAGCCAAGGAGCTATGTATTCCACAGCAATCGCAGGGAAACATGACTTATACTTAAAATATTCCTCCCTCTTTCAAATGATAAAGGCTGAATGAAGATATGAGTTCACAGGTCAGAAAACTTAGCTTACCCTTTCTCTCTCTCTCCCTGTGTTCCTGTAAGCTCTGAAGTCAAACCAGAACGTGTCCTTTCCCACAAAGGCCTTCACTTTTTTTGGCTTGTCAAGTCGAACTCCTTTTTCCAGCTCCTTACGTGACGGTGAAGTCATGCGCCGAGGGAGGGCTGCTCTCAAGAAACGAGACAGCCCCCTCCGTTAGGCCATTCACACAAAGGGGCCGTTTTAAAACGAAAGTGCCACTTGGGGCTACTAGAAATGTGCATGACTTCATCTGACCCGTGACAGAACAACCTTATCAGAACTCCCTGCAAAAATATCACATGGGCTGCACTCAGAAACACTCGTTTCAACAAGCAGAAGTAAAGAGTTTTCACTTCTAAGTGCGTGTGTGTATGTGCGTGTGCATGGGGAGCAACCCGACCACGTAGCACGTATCTGTCTGTCTCTGCGTGAGCAAAGGAGCAGCTACAAGAACCGCTGCTGCGCAAGATGCAAGCTCCAAGCAATAATTTTTGCCTACTAAGAACAAGAATGGGAGTAACTACATCCTTTCCATAGGTCAACTGAAATGTTTAGGGCAACTTTGGTAACCTTACGCTTTTTGAAGACCCAGATGAGGGCAACAGTCTCTGGACCTGCAGGAAATATGTCAACCTCAGTGAAAGTTTCTGAAAATGGAGATAATTAAGAAGTTAGAACAGGGGCTGACAGAAAATACAATATTTTCTATAGCACAGTATTTGTCCATTATTGCTGCCTTTGGAGTAGTGATATTTGATATCCATGGATTAAGTTTCCTGGATGCTTGATAGGTAAAGCTAAAACACAGCTTGTTGACCACACATCCTATGCCAGCAATAACTTAAAAGGAACAGCAGTGGGAATTTCTTCCTTGAGAAGCAGGTAGCTCACTTGAGCTACGCATGACCACCTATCCAAACCACGGTATATGAGCCACACCTGAGCAGCCCTTGGTCTTTATAGTCTTTAAAATCCAAAAGTAAGAAGTTTCACATCATCTGCTGAATAACTCTAAGAAAGCAGAATGCAAATAAGATTTTCACGAGGGAAAAAAAAAAGACTGTTCTCATTGAAAATGCCTAATGCTTGTCCTTAGATAAAAACAAAATTATTCTTGGTTAGCTTAGAATGACAGGAAATAGTGGGTATTTTCACATACCACACCTCATGAAGAAATATAATCTGTCTGGACAAGGAATGGTACACAATAGCAGTTTTTCCATACTTTTTATTTTTCATTCTATCATTCAACAGTTCTGTAGAAAGATGAGAGATAAATATCCCACAGAGAAAATGAATTTCCTATTAAATTTTACAGTTTTAATGTAATTTATGCAGCTCCACATTGGTTTGTTCACTGCTAAATTATGTGACATGTTTCTTAGAGAGGAGAAGCAGCTCAGAGCAAAAAAAGAGGCATTAAAACTCTACCTAACGTGGTCTGCATGTCCTACCGTTAGGCAAATAACTATCAATCAACCGCTTTCTGCCACCTGAAAAGCACAAAGTTCAAGTCACCATGCTCCACCTTTGGTCACTAAAGGAGCGGAAGGTCACAAGATATGTATCTTATATACCGTTCCTGACACAGGCTGTCCGCAGCCCTGCGTGCTCCGGAGGTCACTGGAGGACACTGGTGTAACTGGAGCACCGGCTCAGGATGCAGGAGACGGTACTTAAGTCACTGGTTCGCTACGGACTCCACAGGAGTGGCCCGCTTGACATGCAGATACTCAGTTTTCATTGAAATATACAAGAGCTGCTTTGGGAAGCACTTCAGAAAAACAAAAACACCCCCAAAACCCCAAACAAAATAACCCTCCCACACACCTAGCTCACCACACTCATACAAATTAGTTGTGTAATTCTATGAAACAGGAATAAAAACGTTTCCTTAACGTATTGGCAGGTTGCAAGAAGGGACTGATTACTGAAAATGAGCACCTCATATACATACAGTGGTAAAGCTCAGTAGCCAAGATAGCAGATAAATACTACTCGACTTTCTTTAGTGATAGCTGTTTTTAAAATCAACCAAATAAGCAAAACAAATAGCCCAGCCACTTTTTTTTTCCTTGGGAACTTAGACCAAACATTACCGTCAGCTTTAAATACCGTCAGCTTTTGATGATTTTTTTTTCTTAAAGTCCTAGTATCCTCCAGGAAAACTTCAAGTTTCTTTTAAAAACTGTTTCTAATTCTCTTGGTTGAAGCGAAAAGCTTGCACATAAATTTGAAAAGTGTAAATCATACGGAAACAAATAACCCCCCCAAAAGTCCATCTCAGAATAGTCCAAGAATAATTTAAATGAGCCTTTTTGACTTATAAGAAATACAAGGATTCTTGACACATCTGTATTTTAAACTGCCTCTGCTGCACAACTCTGGGCTGTATATTATGTCCTAGAATCACAGGGCCTTCTAACTGCATCTTACTGAAAGGGGCAAGGGAACCAAGAGCAACTCTAGTGCAGAGTGTTCGTAAGTATCACAGAGTCACAGAACAACTGATGGGTACTGCCTTCTGGCGAGACTGAACACAAAAACAGTAAGGACAGAGTGATGCTGGCCCCAGTGTCTGGGGAAGAAATGGGTATACCGGTATCTTAGTCCCACACTGTATCAATACGAGTTTTTTATAAAAGCTCATCTTTGATCTTGTACCAAAAAAGCGGTTGTGAGTTGCTCTTTTTATGGTAGAAGCAATTTATACTGCAATGAAGTCTCTTACTAACAACACTGTGACTCTGTTTTATGTAATGTTTCTGATCTGCATTTAAAATAATTAAATGTGGAATATATATTAAATCACCCAAGAATAGAATTCCTACATAATGCTGTAATAATAATAAAAATAAAATTCAAAGTGATTTACCGGTTTCAAGCATCTAGGTCTTCCAATTTGCAGCACAAATGCATAATAAAGCTAGGGATACTCAATTTTACAGCTGGATATATGTACATTAACAGTAAAATATCCTATATTTGGCTGCAGATCTGAGGTTGCTCACGTCTCTAGCCAAAAGTCTCTCTCAGCATGGCACATCATGTATAATCTTTGTGCTCCTCTAAAACTTTCTTGCGTGGAAGGCTAAAAGGTCTCTAAGTGGCTGCACAATTGCCTCTGTCAAGGCCAGGCTGAAACATGTGCAGCCAGAAGAAATAAGCAAGCAAGAGGCCAGCAGATCAAGATGATGCAGGACTACGTTTTCTGCAATGGTCTTATAAACTCGAAGTGCTCATCTGGTTCAAAACGACCCTCACTGGTGATTCTTCAAAACACATCACGAAGCACAAACTCTGCTAAGAGTATTTCTGGGGAAAAAAAAGACATCCTGGATTTTAGCTGTTGGTTGTAGTTAGTGTTTATGGATAGGTAACCTGGAGCAATACTAAAATCTGGCAGAAACAAGAGATATGCAATGTTGCACACCCTCATTAACCTAAACTAAATAAATCCTGTTGCAGTTCCCATTGTTGTTCAGGAAATAAATGCTCTGTGAGCTCATGAGAGCTTTTACTTGACCACTAAATTGAAAATGCATAATACTGGGTGAAAAAAACTACCAGAAACATTTTTTTTTTCCTGCATCAACAACCTTTTCAGGATATGCATTTCATGAGAAAACACGTTATCTCTCTCTTCTGCATCACAACGAAGTTGCCTGATCATCTGTTTATCTTCAGACCGTATCTTCTCCATGAATCTCTGTCACAACCACATTTTACTGGGGCTGTAAAAGGAAAGTGCCTGCCAGATGGCAGACTGCCGTGAGTAAAGCTGGAGCTTCAGCATGCAGCATTTGAAAGATCCCCTTCTCATTTCTCATACCCGCTCTATCAAACCATCTCATCAAGCCGGAAGAAAACCAAATGCGGCTTATGCAGCTCAGAGAATATCAGGCCCAAGCGACTCAGAGCAAAAAGATAGACCCATGGGAAATACGGTAGTTTTCCTCGTATCAGCAACAGCTTTGTCAGGATTAGTTCTGTGGTCTTCCACTTCTCAGGTAATTTCCCTGTTCTTTGGGCTTCTCTCCATTTAATACAGGACATTTAACACAACCGGCTCTCCTCCCAGTCTTGGGGAAGGACCGTTAGGCCAACGTTGACATGAACCAGAGACTCATAGGTTTGTAAGGCTTTTTTCTCCAGACCTGGGAAGCTGCATTTAAGGCACATGCATCATTTCTAGCTTCACACCTAGCTCCAATTTCCACTCGCCCTGCATGGCTAGAAAACCAGCCCCGCACAGAGTGAGCGATGGAGAAGGCACACGTCGAGCACGGGGAAGGGGCTCTCTGTGCACGTCCCAGCTCATCTGTGATTCTGGTCAGACTCTGCTCACGAGCCAGTTCCCAGCTTTCAGCAGGGAGAGCAACGTATCGGTGTGCGGCACGCAGGGAAGCTAATCTGACAAAGTTCTTTCTCGTAACAAATACCTTGCTAAAATAAATAGTTTTCTTGGATGATGCCTCATGTTTAAGTGGCTATTTTATAACCGGCAATTATAAGGAATTTAATCTGTTGGGCAATCTTAATTGTTCTTCCTTCTCCTGCCTCAGAAATCACACGCTTTAAATCTAAAGGCCACTTCTATTTATTTTATGAGGACAAATTGGCTCTGTCAGTTTAATTTCCCCCGGTGCCGTAACCAGACCTGCTGTTCTTCTCGCAAAGACCACTGGAATTAAACAGAAATAAAAACAGTTTCCGAGGCCAGGCTGCACGGGCAGCCCACTTGCCTTTCAAAATTCTCCTTTCCAGAGCAGATCCCTCGCTGGACACTCGCATTTCAGTGCGGTCTGTCAGAGGAACGGCGCAGGAATAACCACTCCGAATGAATCACGCCCAGAACGGCCGCTGAAATAAATTTCCACGAGGAAGCTGTCCATTAAGCCCTGATATGGGAGCTCCGGGCTCTTGTACTTCACCAGGGCCACAGCTCATCCGAAGGAGAATCCCCCCGGCCAGAGCACATACCTGTGCAGGAGCTGGGCTTGCCAGCACAGGCAACATCAACTTGCTTTTCTCACATATTTACCATAAACACTTGCCTGATCGTCTGTTTATCTAACCTCCCGGGAGCCCCACGGGAACACGACCTCCTTGTTACAAGAATCTTATCGGGAACCGACTTAAATATTGTCAGGACTTGAGGCGACTCCCCATCTTACCTGCTGAGGCTGTTTTTTCCAACAAGTACAAAAGAAAAGTCAGGAATTGTGTGTGTGGTGGGGGGAAACAAGCTGTTAAACTTAGTTAAAGCAAGCTGTTTATTGTGGTAGAGAGAAACATGTGCACTGTTTGTTTTGGTTTGTTTAGATACTGCGGCTGGAAACAAAGATTTGGGGAAGTTTGAAAAAAACAGCAGAAAAAAAATATTTGCTTTCAAACAGAACAAGATGTTTAGGTAACTCCCAGCCTTGCAAGCTGGAGTAACGTCTGTTAATTTCTATCAATTTAATCGAAATCCTGAGTGTTTAACTCCAATGCTTTGTTTAGGTGCTCGGCATCCTGCGCCGGACGGCTCAGGGTTATCGGAGTTCAGACCTTCTGCTCGGAGTTAAACCTTTTCCCACGTTTATCAAGGACTTACTGAACTTGTGGGGAAGCAGATGTCTGAAGCCGGAGTGAAAATCCTTCAAGCTGTCTGCAGCCTAGCTGTGGTTTCAGGACATGCATTTGGAAGCCAGGTATTACCAGGACACTCTGCCCTTATCCTCTGTTGAATAAACCAAACGGATTTAAGATACGTTCCTCTAAGCAGAACAAGTGAATGCGTGGGATTGTTTCAGATATGGGGCTGAACAAATACGGTACTTGAATGAAATGTATGCAGAGAAAATTAGAAACTCCAGCACACTGCTGTAAAGAAAGGAACCGCAAAGGCCTGCAATAACAGTACTTACTGCTATCTGCCATCTACCTAAGAAGCACTGCGAGCAGTAGGGAGCACAGAGCAAACTAACAGCACAAGCTGGAGGTGGGTAACCATTTACAGACAAAGATTCAACAATGCAAAATGTCAAACAGACCTAATCTTAGAGAAAAAGTACTATTCTCGAGTCTTATTTACTGCTTATTTTACTGTAATTACTCAGCTGTCCTTTCTTCTATTCTTAATGCTGGTAAATGTCAAAACACGCGCGTGTTTGATATATTAAAATTGATGTGTTTTCTAATAGCATAGTTGTGCTTTTTATTAAACGACAACAGCCGTGTTTCCATGGTGGAGGAAGGGGGTTTATACTCCTTTTCCTCCCGACACAAATCCTTAGACCCTGCCCTACAGCATCGTTCACCCCGAGCAGGGTTAGGGGTTCGGTGGGCATCTTGCGCTGCAGCAAAACGATGTTGATGGGCTGACTGACAGTCCGACCGGCAGCCTGTCTGTCTCCCCTGTGTGCTAGACACGCGTTTCAGGAGCTAAGCGTCAGCCAGAACTCAGAGAATTTCATCTTCCTTAAAAACATCTGCCTGCAGTGCATGGCTGCTGGCAGATGCATGGAGCTGTGGCTGTTTTTTCCCAGTCTAAAAATCCAGTTCACGATTTTTTAACAAAGCGTATCAGAAATCCGTATTATCGTGTATTCCTATAACTCTGGAAAAGTATGGGGACAAGCAAACGTAGGAGGTAAGATACACGCTATTTACAGCTTAAACCTTATTCATTCCGTACAGGATGATGCTGTCCATCAAGATACTAACGTCCTGCTGAAGGGGGTCACAAGGGACCACACTATTCTATAGCTACAATTTCAAGATAAAGCAGGCAGTATCAACTACAATGCCGCTTATCAAATCAGGGAAATGTTAAGGAATCTTTAATTGTAAAAGAAACACGAACATATATTCCTTAGTTTCAATTATTTCCTAATGTTTAGAGGCAGTTATTTCAATTTTTCTGACAGGGTCTTACCGAGAAGCTTGTATCATGGCACTGGTATTTTTCCTGATTATTAGAAATCTCTTACAAGGCTCCCTGCTATAAAATTAAGTTACACTAAATTGACAGTACTGTGCAAAGGGGCATGAACATGGTTCCAGCATGACATGCCACAGAAAAGCAGTGTTAAAATGTAATTAACTCTTAAACTAAGTAATCAATGCATTTTTTTCCCTCCAATTATATATAACTGTGGTGAAACACCAGTCCTCGGGTTACACAATCTCCCTAAGGTTTTATCACTTCATGAGATACAAACCTTAACTATCAAGCTGAGCAAGAGAAAACAGCAATGAACATGCCAACAGTAAATATACTGAAACAAGCACTGTGTTCCACTGTAAGCATACTCCTCCTGATGTGATAATATTTTCCTATGAAAAAAAAAATGCTGTGTTGGAAATATCTGAACTGCCTTTTGCACTTTTGAGACTGAGGTTAAGAAGAATGCTGCAGGAACATCTCCATTTTGGGGCAGAAAAGCCACACACAGACAAGAAACGCCCAAGTGGTAAAACTCATATAAGGGAAGAAAAGGGAAGGGAAGAAAATGGAAGGGAAGGGAACATGAGGAGGTGCATACAGTTTTGCACAAACTTAATACTGAGGTGCATCTGTGACTGAGGAAGTATGTGTATTTGAAAGAAAAAAATAATTGTAATAAAATGATATATAATCACAAAATCCTGCTAAAAGGATGGCTACAGATACCTTTATTGGTGTGTGAAATGATTAATTCATGGTGCAAATAAACTGGAATACCTGAGAGCGCCTATATTTATTGCTTAAGAGCATTATGATGCTATGTCTTTATAACAGGATTTTTTATGAAATGATTCACTTTCAGCTCTATTTCTCCTCATTTAAAGACCAAAGGTGAGGAGTTCTCTGTAAATCCATATTCACATGTATAGTGGAGAAAGCTTATGCAACTGTTTCCAACACCCTATTGAACCGTTTTCCCACACTCGTCAGTTTCTTTTCATCGCAAAAAGACTCAAACATCATGACCTAGGTCCTAGATACAAATTACAAAGTGATACTGGCAGGCCTTAGCTGCCACTATAGAAATTCTGTGCTTTTGGTTAAAAACTCTACTAACTCACCCAACTAACTACTTACTCAAAAATTACTTGCGCAACTGCTTACCTTCCTTCCTCCTTTTTATTCTCCCAGTAGGTCTAATTCTCCTAAGACTAAGTCTTGTCTGTATGGCTGTGACAAGATAAAAAGAAACTGCAGTGCTTGTGAACACACAGTATGTGTTTTGAGAGGAGCGGCAGGCTGCAGAAGTGGCTACACAGAATTGAGCTTGGACATGCTCTTTTTTTACAAAGGAAAATCAGGGGATTCTGGCCTTGCTGACATGTACAGAAGTATATTTAAAATGATTCATCAAAAATTCTCATGATCTAGACTTGCACAGGACAGCAAGCAGTTTAGTAGGCGTAGTAGCTGTACAGAAATACGGTGGCCCTTCAGCTGCTGAAAGTGCTCTGCTACATCTATGCTGTGCTGGGCAGGAGCGGGCGGTGATTTCCTCCGGGAATACCTTGTAGTGAAGGTACCACCACCTCAGAACACTGTGAGACCACAGCTCATGCAACGAGACCTCCCATCATTTGTGTCTTAGAGGAAATTTCCTCTTGGGCAGCAGCGAGCATAGCTCCATGGGCAAGGTGGAGACCTTTGCTGTTCAATTTCTGTGATCAAAGAAGCATAAGCTGCTGCCTCACAGAAGTTTGCAGAACATGGAACAACAACTACTCATATAATACATGCCTCTTGTAGTTTCTCTTTTCTGAGTTTTTCCAGCACACTTTCTCTTCCCCTTTTTGGTATTCCTTTTCCGTCAGCTTTCTCTTCAGTGTCAGCTCTTCCTCCTTCCTCCTCCAGCTTCCTGCATCCACCACCCACTCTTGGTGCATGCATCAAGCCTAGTTATTTTCACACGTCTTGCAATAGTGGGGTCAGTTTCTCTGCTCTCTGTGTCAGCTAGCTCCTGTTGAGATTTTGTGTATGGATCTCACTCAGAAGGTAGCACTGAAACACATCTCACAAATTGCTCAGCATTCCTCCTGGTGTATATCTTCAGATGTTCAGATAAATTCTGGGCAAACAAACTGATCTCTACCTGTATGTTGACTCACACTCTGGGGAAACATCAGCACTGAAACACTTGCTTTTACTCCCCTCTTCCTAGTACCACAATAGCAACAATGGTAAAATCAACCATCTCCCGGTGCTTTTTACCAGCCTCTGACTCTCTCAAGTAAGGCAGCCACCAAATGAAGCTGGGCCACATGGAAAAAAACCAGCAGCTTAAGCAGCTTGCCAGACGGTATGTCCAAGTAGTGACAAGGTAGCACACTGTCGTGTTAGACTCCCAAGTACTAAGCTTTACCTATGAGACTGCACCCAAGGCTCTGAGATATCTCCATGCATTTTACCAAAGCGCTGCTGGCAAGCTGCTGAGAAATGGAATTACTGGAATCCCTTCCTGTAATAGGATAAAGAGAACCAAAATATCACCACAAAATTGTAGCATGGACGAGGGAGGCAGACAGAGCAGCAAAGGCAGGCAGGAAGGAATGGATTACTATCTTATCAATGGCCATTGCAACTGAATATCAACCATGAAATGCAGTCATCAAAGGGGCCTGCAATCACAAAGAAGGGGAAAGCATGTGATTCAGGTCACTGTTCCTATATTTTTGCTCTAACAAAAAATTCAGACATAATTTGTCCATTCCTGGACCTCCTACCTCCCTGTAGCAGGGTGTATCACAACACGGGCAAGTGTGGGTTGTCAGTAAAACGATGTCAGTAGAATGTCATGTTCATGAGAAATTTTTCATGACAGCATAACATTTCTGAGCAATATTATACAGATTTTAAATAAAGCACTTTAGCCATGTGCTCTACAGGTACTCTGTGTTCTTTTGTTGTTGTTGTTGTTGTTTTTGCCTACAGATAGTCTCCAGTCCAGGCTGTTATACTAGAAAGATGAAACATCTACAGTACTCATACACTCAACTTACGCATGTTCTCCACAGTATATGTGCAGGTCTGCAGCTTGTCAGAACAATTTTTAATTGATTCTTTAGTATATTCTCTCCGCCAAAGCTGAAAAGTGAAGAGCTCATGCTGATCCAAAACTGAAATGCCCACACTGGTGTCCGTCTTTTTTTTTAGGCTTGGGAATGGTTCTTCCCTGCAGTATCTGCGCAAATCCTTGTACAAGGGCAATGACAGCCACTCTGGTGGACTCTCAGTTGAGTTTCTGGTACTGTCTACTTTCCTAGGGTCATAATAGGACCAAATATTAACCCCATTTTTATCTTAACATTTTTTCTCAGTGCTCCATTTAGATAGATTGACTTGCTATAAAGAGAGGCGTCAGGACTCAGGAAGGGGTTAACATTTACAGTTCTTGGGCACAATAACAATTGCTGTAAACATGCTGGAACTGTAATCAATTTTAGGCTGGAAGCCTTGTGGAGCAGGAACTGTCTATTTGTTAGGTGTTTGCCCAGCTCTTGTCATAACAGGGTCCTCTCTCTGGTCATATAGGGGAGATGGGACAAATCTTAACTGTTTACTTTCTTAGATAAACAACAGCAGGGAACAGGCAATAGGCAAGGGCAGTGCAAGACACGAGCTGGAACAGAGCTGTGTGCAGGTCAAAACTCTTCCTCGTGGTTTAGTTTGATGGAAAACGTGTAAGCAACTAACTCTGTAGCCCATAAGTGGTGATCTAGTTTGGATATAGGAACCTAGAAGCTTAGGACACTGGAAAAAAAATCAAGCTGATTTTCACAGAAAAAAATCATTTCTTTTTCTCCAAGTAAGAGTTAGTACTGATCGTTTTAGTTACTGATCAGCAGGAAAACAAAAAACTTGCTGATTCCAAAAGGGACTTTTATGAAGAGTATAAATAGGCATTTTATTTTTCTTTGCCGTGCAACTCATTAAGTGACAGACAGCAAAGTAGCATGTGCCCGAAGAACGGAATAATTTTCAAAATTGAAACATATTCAGAATAAGGCAGGAGCCTAAAGTATTTATAATACTTAGAACAATAAATACAACGGCTACTCTCAGAACTCCATTTATGTTCTTTGGGATGACTTATATCTGGCAGACTCCATTATATGAGATCTGTGTGCTATAAATAACTTAACTTAGAACAAATGAACATTTTTTACATGCAGGACTTAATGCATTACAGTTTTCTGGCAGAACAAAAAATAACAGACCCAAACTATGTCTCATTTTTAATGAAAAAACAAGCCAGTAAAACAGACCTCCAAAAAAGGAAATCTCTAATCTACAAGTGCAAGTATCCAAGCATGTCTCCAATTCTTCTCATTCAGTTTAGGAAGAAAGGAAACCAGGCCACCAGAAGTTTACAGACTAATGCAATTATAGGGTGGCTAAATGACCACTTGTTTGTCTGTTATCTATAATGTCAGATAAAACTATACTAACAAATCTGGTTCTACTTTTTTCACAAAGCTGGATTCTCACCAATCAATTAACTAGAACTGGTGCTTTCTATGGGAGAAAGCAGCAGTAGATTGAAAATATATGAAAGACCAATTCTTGTAGCTATTTTTAAAATCCATTAACTAACTCAGTAATTGGATTTAGCTATAAATAACAAATGCATTTTCGCCAGTGTTTAACAATTCTTACATCACAGATAAAAAAAAAAAAAAAGAATCCTCTTAGTAGGTCTAGTACTAAAAAAAAAAAAAATCAAATAAAATTAAGCCCATAATCATAGCACTACTTCAGAATTGCCATGAAATGTTAACAATTCTGGGAAGATAAGGATAAAAACATGCCATTAAAAATCACTCACTAAAAAAGCTATTGAAAAAAACAAAGTTCCTTTCCAGTGCGTAAACGGACTGTGAGAAACACTCTCTCTTCTGGGATGGTGAGCACTAACTTCTCTTGCACAGAGAGCAATCGGGGGAAAAGCTGGACTAGATCCAAAGGTGCAGAGGGCAGAGATCATTGCTTTTGGGAACCACAAATAGCACGCAAAAGGACCTTAAAAATGCTGAAGACCTTATGATCAAAAGCTAAACACCTAAATTCAGGTCCTGAGACTTTAAAAAGTGCTCTCCAAAGATGATCGAGCTAGATCTTATTTGTAAGTATGCGCTCCGGTTTGAGGTGTTCTCAGGAAGTATCAATCTATAGACTGAGATACCAACCTGACCTTGTCACTAGGTGGGACCTGTGGGTTGCTTTGTCACAGCGAGGAAAGTGTGTGTTGTTATTCCTTCCAGAAATGGTTTGTTTTCACAGCGTCTGGGTATTCTGCGCCATGGGCACCACCTGCTTTGGGAATGCCTTTGGACCCTTTGTATAAAGAAATATTTCATATAATGTCAGCTGGTAGCATCCAAAAACAAATCTGGCCAGAGCTCTGCTGATTAAGTCACTTGAGCAGAATTCACCTGAAAGCAACATATACCTTCAAATAGGAAATACTGCGTTCTGCATCTCAGCTACTGGCTAAGAAACAACCTGGCTAATGTGCTTATCTAGCTCTTAGCACTGACATCTCCTCTTACGTATTACAGGATCTCAAAAAGGAGACACAACACAACAACAAAACACGGGCTAACAACAAAAGCCTGATCACTGCCTCCAATCAGAGATAAATGGAGAAGCAGATATATACATGTATAGGAGGGTACATTAATATGTTACCAAAAGTGAAACACGTGAAAAGCAGAGGCCACAGTAGGAACTCATGGTGTTAAAATTTCCAGACAGGGCTGTTAAGTGCATTCTCATCACAGCAAATATAAGTATTGAACAAAGACACTGAGGAGGTTTTTTACATAGTTAGACAGACTGTAAGTAAAGCTGTAAAACAAAACTCCTCCGAAGTCTACAGATCACGTAATAAGAAAAGCGACCCCCCCGCCCCAACAATTTTCAGACAGAGCCAATTTCTCACAGGAGAAAGGGGCACAAGAGATTTCTGTCTGCACTGGTCAGTGTTCAGGATGATCAAGACCAAACTAATACATTATCTTCTAGAGGGGAGTTTTTAGCTGTGAGTATAACTTATTCTAGGGCTCTCTTGCTGGACATGTAGAATGAAAGCGAGATGTTTTTCTAGAAGATGAGCTCTAATCCAAACAGAAGCTAATTTGGGGATATCCAGTGGTCTGTGTCATAGTAGTAGTCGTCACAATATGTGATCACATCTGGCTCTTCAAGCCTTATAACCCATGAGTCATGAATATCAGCTATACTGTTCCTTCCTTCAGTGATGTGTCTGGTGATAGGAAGCCTGGGTGTGGGTGGGTTATGATTAATGATGTATATTACTATGACTTTGCTAAAGATTTTTTTTCTCTGCTGATTGCTATGGCTTGGGAAAGTTTTCTTCCAGGAATTACAATTTTAAAAACCCTGACTTCAGTTGAAGCTCTTTTTTTTTTTTTTTTTTGTCTGTCCAGATATTATTTTGCTTTCCTGGCACAAGATGAACAAAGAATATTCTAATGGGAACTTGAGTCCATTTAATTAATTAGAAGTGTTATCAAAATGGGCCAAAAAGATATTATGAATATGTTACTAGAAAATGGTTCTTACTACTAACTGAAAATGGCAGTGAACTTACATAGTAAAATGCTTAATCCTGTAGCCACAATCATCATCACATCATCTTAAGAAGAGGTCTTGAAAGTCTCTCTCTTTGAATGAGGACAGAAATCACGATGATCAGCTAAAAGCAAATGAGCTGGCCAGGTTATGGTTGCATTCCAGGAAACATGCTTACCTGATCATTCCTTCTTCCTCCCCCATTTTTTATTACTTCTGTCCCCTCTAGTCTGTAATGTCAAAGGCAGGTGGATCACCTTTTTCTTCTCAACTTATAACACAAACTGTTGTCAGATAGATAGGTCTGTTTGTTCCCCATCCGCTGCTCTCTCCCAGATTCTTCCATCATCTCTAGGATCTTCTGACAGGGTTATTTTTTTTCTGTACCATCGACAGGCAAGAGATTGGGAATCTGACAACTTGGTTGTCAAGATTTAAAACTTGAAACCCAAGGTAGGCTGAACTGAGATGGATACAAACTACACTGAAAAATATTAATCAATTCTTCCGATTTTGTAGCAAGTTCTAGAGGTGCCTGAAGCTCCCATTTCACGCCTCTGATTTCCTTAGTTTTCTAAGTTTTGTGGTGTCTATATTGCATGTGTCCTCATGCTGCACTCGGAAATTACATAGCAACCTTCTAGCAGACCAATGTCTATATGCAAGGGGCATTCTTTCTCATTTACCCAACAGAGATGCTAAGCATCAAGGCATTTATTTTATATACACACCAAAAGATGATTGTAAAGCACTGGAAACATTCAGAAACAATTAAAGGAAATCCAGGCCAGTGGAGAAATACAAGCCCTGTTTCTGAAGCACACAGTTTATGGTGCTCAAATTTTACAAGAGGTATTACTACAGTGCAGAAAGTAAAGAAATAAACAGGCTTTCTGGTTGTCACAGAATAATTCTATATATTCAATATTTTGGAAAGTCCTGAATTTGTTAATACCAATTACTCTGTTGTCCACATTCCCCAAATTTTGGAAATGGTTTTCTTCCTTAAAAGTTGTTATCCACACAAAGAAAATCAGGCAAGTATCACTTGGCAGAGTTTAGTGAAGGACTTGACTTCCTCTGCCCAGTAAATTGCCTTTCATTTCAAGCATTCATGCTTGTATCTTTACTTTGAAACCACACAAAAGCCCTTATTTTAAAGCTTTTATTCTCATGTGGTCTAGGTTGCAAGATACAAAATATACCATAAAATACACCACAAAATAGTACACTCTAAAGAATTTTTTTTTTAATGGGAAATGTTTATTATATAACTTCGGTAGTTTTCACTTGAAAATGTCTTCCTCTGAACATGCAGCCTAAAAAGATCATCCTAAGATCCTTAAAGAAAGAACATTCAAATCCCATTCTCACAAGCCTTATCTCCAATCCATGAAAAGTATAATTATTTGTTCTAATTATGTTCCTGTGTCTTGTTCAACACTTAATACCTGGATTAGAGATGGCTGATTAACAAAATACATCAGAATGAAATAAATCATTATCTCTGCACAATTGTAGCCATACCAAGGAAAGGGTTTTTTATACTGTCTGAACTGTTTATAAGGTAAATTATTCTTTTACAGCACTAAATGAACAGAGCGTATAAAGCCACTTATATGTTAATGAAAGATCCTCTGGACTTGTGTATTTATTAACCAGGCATAATGGGATCAACTGAATCAGATGGGCTTAGTATAACAACCAGGCATACCTCGGTTTAGTTGCTCATTGGTCAAAATTAAGGGATAGTAACATAGTATTATATGGCTATACTGACAGAATTTGCCACTCCTAAGCACAAAATGCTAAGACTGCTACTATATGTTACTCTTTTCAAGTCGAAAATGTTTATTTCAGCATGAAGATGCTTGATAATATGATGACTAAACTATACATGTCTTCAAATATATTCTGTTAGTTCTGAGTGAACAGAACTAACCACATAGCAGGCTTACAGATTCTTCACTCTTTTCAGATCTCCTCGTCTTAGTTTAACCTGCCCAGTAACAGAAATGGAGAGAATGAAGCCCAGGTCTCCAAAGCACCGAAGCGCCTGTATGAAAAATAATGGGCAGTGAGCGCTTCTGCACCTTGGGTAGACCTGTGCCTCCTGGGGTCATCACTGAGAGACTTTACCAGAGACTAGGAAGGAAAATAAAGGTTTAACAAAACTGGAAATACCTCAGAAAGGCAAAAGAAACAGCAAACTAGAAGAGCTTTAAGTGCAGTTCTTAAGTGATTTCCAACAGCTGGGGGAAAAAGAATCCATGTTCCTACTCTAATTTGCACAAACTGGGAGGGCTGGCATTTGGTGGTCCGAAACCTCCCTGTTCATACCCCAAGAATACTAATTCTATTTGCTAAGACTTCATTACTAGAGCCCCAGAAAGCCAATAAATTCTTTAAAAACAGAGACAGATACACACAAAAAGCAACCAAGAACCTAACTACAAAGTCCTTTTCATTTTCCTTACACTCTTTACACCCTCAGGGGTCAGTCAGATGTATTTTCAAGCTTGCTTTTCTCTCCTACCTTAAAAGAGTACAAGCTTTCCTTAGTATTTCTCTTAAAATGCCAGTTTATGCAATTAAGTGTATAAGAATTTAAACCTGCTTTTAGAAATAAATAAAAATATTATTGTAAGACTCAAAATAGAACCAAGAAAGTTGGCAGCAGACGGAAGGTAACTACTTACTTGCAAGCAAATCTTATTTGTCCATGTTAGGTTTGCTTCCCTTTCCTCTGTTTTAAGTAGTACTTTGTTGGCTCCTGAGGTCCTTCACACAGACCATGCACGCTGGGAAGAGGATTAGCACTATCTGATCTAAACCTACTGTAACCTAAGAGTCATCTTCTCCTACTGCCTAACTTTAAGCCTAGGATGTTTTTGTATTTACTTGGTGCAAACACAAATGAATGATCTAAAACACTAACTCAGCTCTGAGACCATATGATTATTTTTCACTGTGAACGGATATTTGTTTGTCTGGGAACAGAGATTCTTACACAGTCTGGAAAGTTACGTTAGATACCGATTTCAAGAGCCTCTTTCCTGAAAATGTCAGGAAATTGTATCATCAGCTCTGTACTCTGAAGAGAACAAGTCATGAGTTCACTCATCTGAATCACTGCAGATATAACGAGGATGTCTTTGATTACCTGCAGAAATGTACTTGCTTACAGTGCTGGAGTTAATACGCCGCAGTTAGAATCTGAGAACTGTCACCTAGAAACTGATTGTTTGAATGTAATCACAATTAGAGTATTTCTTCCCAATCTTGCCTTTACCATATCACCTAGAAAGGTAAAAAATCTGGAGATAATATAACAAACTGTTCTATACATATAGAAAAAGCATGATCTCACTGAGTGCTCGGCAAAGGGAAACGTACTTCAATGAAATGAAAGGATCGCACCTACCTTTACAGTTTACCTTTTCATTTTTACCTGACCTTAAATCCAAAACAATTTATTGTAAACATGTAGCACTCAAAGAGTCAAGTCAAATTCTGAACACCCAACCTGACAGAGCAACTGCAAGGCTCTTAATAACTTATGATGATTATTTGTTCTTGGTGCGGCTTATAACGTCAAACACCTAGGAAGGCTGCACATCGGCCTTGGGGAATTCATGTTCCAGCAGCTCCTCCTTACTTCCTAAGGGCTGAGCACAAATTACAGCTTTTCAAAATCTGCAGCACTCATTAAATCAAATTACTGAGCTGCCTCAATGTGTCTCTAATTAGTCTTAGAACAGTTTTGCTATACACCAAGAGACCAGATATGGCCTTGCCTTTTTGTTAATTGTGTTTCTGCTAACTCCAAAGCCCCTGGCAATAATGTTTCACCAAAACTTCTCCACATCTGGTATTATTATAAATAGCACCTTCGAATTATTGCCATATTATCCCTGAACACCCAGGCCTGCACCAGCCAAGAGTCAGTGAGAGTTTTGGTGCAGATTTCAGAGGGAAAGGGCTTTACCTCTTTTCGATGGTATCTTTCATGCATGTTGACCGTGAGTAGGCCATTCCTCCCACTATAAAATGCTGAATGGCATTTTAGCTGGACAGTGGACTTACATAACAGTGGGGATGAAATATTCCAGCCTCTCTCCAGAAAGGTCAATTGTATATTTTCATCGCCTCCCTGACTGAATAACATTTGGTGAATATTAATGTCTACAAATGCCTGAATAGGCAAAATATATGCAAAATTCACTGACTACACTTAGCTTATTACAATATAGAGATGAATGTAACTTGTGGAAATAATTAAGTACTTCTATGAAACTATATTTTACATTTTCTACTTGTATATGTCAGATCTGTAATCCAGGGGCTAGAGAACACCTTGAAAGGGCTTAAAATCCAACAAAGTACCTAAGACTTAAGTGCGTTTTCGGCTGGATTTATGCAGCTTCCTCATTAGTGCCATACTTAAGCTTTCAAATCTTTCTAGTATTCTCCATTAACTACCCAGAGAAACTTCTGTGGAATTTAGGTCCTAGGTTAGTATGGGTATGAATCCATGCATTTAGGGCAGTAGTACAATTTCTACGAGGAAGAACCAATTCTGTTTCTGACTAAGCAATGAGAGAAAGACAGCTAAAGGCACCACTGTCTCCTATAAAGTGCTTAACAGACAAGTGGTTTTCAATTAGACCAGAAGAACGCATTCCTCTTTAAGCTAATATCACAATCCCAAGACCGTAGTGCAAGGATGGTAGAGGTTTTAAATCTTTTAATCTTTTTGACAGAGAGTGAGCACTTGAATTCATTTGATGAGAGCATCCCCCACGCATCCTATTTAATTTTTGGCTGAGTCTATATCCTGAACCGAAACCTACAGACTGAACTGCTGCCAACACTGGCATTCTGCTTGCTGACACTTTGATGCAGGTCAATTCAAATATCCCAAATTCATTGTCATTGCCATTGCTTTATTACTCAAAGAGCTCTGCACCATACAGAGTTCAGTGAAGGATGCTGTGCCCTCAGGAGTCCACCGGACACTAGGCCAAACTGCTTTTCATCAGCATCTAATAACATACTGGGAGTTTTACACCTCTGGTAACTGCAGAAGCGTCTGTGTTAAAACAGAACCAGTAAAAAAGGCACTACTTGCGCTTTGTCATTTATTGTTTTTAATGCCAAATTAAGACAAAGGCAAAAAGGAGGGAAGTAGTTCTATAGAAAGAAAAAACAGTGTTTAGACCCTTACTAATTGTGAAAGTCAGGAGCACACACATTGCACCAGAATGAGTTGCTATAATATAGAAGGGCACAATGAATACTCCTAAAGGTTACTCTGCCCTGTCGGTATGTCCAAATGTCTGAACTCCCACAAGTATCTATAAATGAGTATCCTACAGAGTACCTTGGAATTAAAAATGGCTTGTGCAGCAAATGGGATTGGAGGACTGAGACAAACTACACTAGATTTCATTGACATGATAGGATGGAGAGGATACTGAGCAGTTCCCATGCTTATCCCTCCGCTCTAAATATATCTTAGATCATCCCTGGCAGAACTTTTGTCAAATACGGTCTCAAACCAGCTCCCGAAGGAGATTCCATCACCAACCCAAAAGCCTGCTCCACGTGCGGCTTTGTATGGAAAACTGAAGGAAACAGGGGAAGAGCATTTTGGAAACTGTGGCACTGACCCCCATGAGGAAGGCTGGACACACTGGAGGTGCCCATGAGGGCACCATCACCCTGCCCAACTTGTTTTATATTTACGGAAATACATAAATCCACCAATGTGGAATGAGATTTTAAAATCTGATTTAACCAAATTAAAACAGAGGGGCTATTTCTTTTCACCTGTAAGACTGCTGTACAGATGCTGATAGCACAAAATCCTGAGTCCTCTCCAAAGATAATTACGTAATGACTGTTAAATGATTGACGCAATCTGTATAGTTTGGATCCCTCAAGGTGAAAAGGACTAGAAAGAGAAAAGCTAAAGTGGACTTAGTAACAACAAATGAAAGCTAATTTTGTACAAAATAACAATTCCATATGCAGACCATGACCACTTGGCTTCCAAGAATGCACTTTGTAGAATGACTGACAAAAAAAAGAGCCAGAATGAAAAGCTTGACACAGAGCCTAAAAGCTAGTGAAAAACAAGTCTTCAAGTTCTGAGAGCAAAACGATGCAAACAGCATTTTAATTTTTATTTGCCTTTTACAGGAGCCAACATAATTTTATTTGCTGCTTACAGGGGTGCATGGCATTTAGAAGCCATGTTTCTCAACGTATATATATATCTACGATTTTTGAGGCTACAAACATATTTTTTGAAAATCAAAGCTAATTCTGGCACTCTGCACTTTTGGGAAAGAAAAACAGTACCAAATATTTCACAAGTTATTATAAAATCAGGAGAATTGACAAGATGCTCTAAGTATTTCTGCATTGCAATATAAGACTTTCACATTGCAGGCCTAACAAACTATTAAAAAGGAAAAGAATATTGCAATGTACTGTGAGAATCAGTATACAAATAATGTAAGCCAATGCTAAGGTACTTTAAATATATACTTTCCAGAAGTCCATCTTGCCAATATTTGTTTTATTGCTACGGCTTGTTGGTGTATTTTCACAAATCTTTAAGACCAACAAGCAGTGTTCACGAGAATCTAATTTACAATACAGCTAGCAAGTATTAAACAACTGGAGAGGCTTGGAAAAACAGGACAGAGATTTCTTTCTCCTATCTGTTGTTGATTTGCTTCGTGACCTTGAATAAATACGCTAACTTATCCCACCTCAAGCACTCCTTCAGCACGCATCTCCCAGGAATGCTGCGAGGCTTCATTAATAAGGTTTCATGCTTATCACACTGCCAAAAGCCTGGGGATGGAAGGGGCTACACAAATGAAAACCAGTATTAATATTTCACTGCATACAGATGCACAGTGACATGCGCGCCCCTCTCCTGTCTCCATATACACACATACAAGCGCAGTGACACATAAGCACATACACACACATACGCACGAGTTTTCACATAATTCCATCTGACTCCTTCTCTCCATTAACACCAACATGGGAGTACCCAGTGAAGCAATAACTGTGACACATCCCTACAGAGGCAGGAAAGAGCTTTCTTGCATTTACTATGTACGTAGCTCCAATACCGCTTCCCTTCTCCAACACATTCCTAACACTGCGGATTGCGCTTGCTAGGCAGTATTATGAAAATAGATGTTCTTACCCGCAGCCCTTGCTCCATGGACAAGCAGAGGACCTGCCAGGGTGCTGTGTACCTGAACATGTTTGCCCTTTTCCGCAGACAGGCTAACAGCGAAAGGCACACGAGTCTCTCAGGATCCCCGGCTGCTTTTCATTTGAGGGATGCTTAAATCGAAAGAAATCCCTCAGTTCTTGCTCTTCAGTGGCCTCTTGAGTAGATTCTAAGATACAGTTACGGACATTCCACTTGCACCCTGAGGAACTGAATAACTAATTCAGTAAGAGGCTTTTTTCCTTGGGAAGAGCTTAGCTCAAACTCAATTAGAATAATAGGATGATAACCTTTGAACCTCCCACTCCCCTTGGAGGAGCTGGCAGCTCCCTCCTGTAAATCTGGAGTTTATTTCTATTGTCGGGTGCATCAGAGACCATCTCAGCTCGTCCTGACACCTGCAAGGAACCTGTAACTTCACCTTTTTCATTTTTGCTGTTACATTTTATCCTGGCTCAAGGGATCTCCCTTTTCCTCCAGTTAGGTCCCAAAGAACATAGCTTCATCTAAGTAATTAATTATTTCTGTGGATTTTTGCTGAAGAGGTTTACACAGAAATTTCTACGAATATTCTCATGATAAAGCCACTAGACTAGATGAAATTTAAATTGAATTCTTCCCCAAATATAGAAAAAAGAATTATTTGAAACATCAGAAATCTGATATGCTGAAGTCTTGCTCGTGATAAATATTCCTTTTTAATGGGATGTAAGTTTTATAGTCAGATACCAAGGTCTAGTCTTAAGAGATTAAACAAGGTAAAAAAAGAGTAAAGCAATTCTATTTTATGCATTTGGGTAATTCCAGGGATGAACTGAAACGATATTTTTGTAGCCTGCTGTTTTCTATAAAACATAAGTGGAATGCTGTCTGCACATCATGTTTGCTTTCCTTTTATGGCGGTAGTTTGCATTAACAAACCATTATCCATGCAAATCCAGCTATTTAGATCAAGTAATTAACTTTTCTTGTCTTTTTTCTTTCAACAGAGAAAGAAAAAGAAATTTAACATTTATACTGCCTTAAATCTGACTCTATGATTTTTATTTTTATCTATTTCAAGTAGCAAGTCAACCCAAACCAATTACAAGGATGAAAAAAAGAATTGTGTAAGGCTCATCTTTACATCTACTTATATTAGAGAGATTCCTGTGCACCAAGCTGCCCCCTAATCAGCTCAGCATATTTAAAATGAAATCAAAGGAGCCCACGGGAATGGAATAATAATAATAAAAGTCTTGGAGGTGAGATTCGGATGTCATTCTACGGCACAAATATCAACAGAAATACTTTAAAAACAATTTTAAGAATTCTCAGAGAAAACATTTCACAAACATTTTTGTCTTCCTTGGTAGCTCAATGACAGATATCGTCAAAAAAAACAACGGACAAATGTTTTAAGCGCTGATTTAACCAGGTACTTGGCAAACAACAAACAGATATATATGGCCCTCTTTCACTGAAGTGTTGAAACACTCACATTGGCTGCATATACATAAGTATTGGGGAAGTGACAGCGATTTCAGAAATGTGAAAGTGAAGATTTGTATCAAATTAGCAAAAAAATACACACATCAGTTATGTTTGTACACGCTTTACAGCACATCACATAAAGCTTACGGAGGCTGTTTAGCTCAGCAGCACTCATATGAAGACCTCTTTTCTTTCACATCTCTCTGCATTTTGACCTTGCACTTCAACATTTCTCAAATTCATTTGGAAACTACGTATGACTTACATATGAGGTATTTCTTCAGTAGCTGTAAATGATTTAAGCCAGAATACACTCAGGTACTGACGTTAGGATCTTACTAACTAAAAACGTACTAATTAGTATTTCACTAATTAAACTAATAGCAACAACAAGAGCAAATGGCAAAGTATGAGTCCCGACTTGACTCTAGCATGGAATACACCAGGAAATTGTGTTACACACTCAGAAGAGAAGATCTACATCGCGCCAAAGGAGCATCAGTTGCTTTGTAGACTGGGAGTATTGCCACAGGCAGAAAGGCAGCTTTTGGTGAACGGGCCATTCCACTCATCCTTTGAACATTCCCGTGCCCAAATATGCAAACAATTGCTATTCATGGAATGGAAACAAGCCTGTCCCTACATATCTTAATCTTTTAGTCTCTTAATATCTTTCTTTCTTTTTAGTTAAGAGATGCATATCTTTTTTGTTACTTACATGTTGATGCTAATAACACAGAATTTAAATCTGCAGCAAATAGGAATATATAGACTAGAACAATTCGATTGCTGTGATATAGTTCTATGGAATGAACAGTGCACTAAGCTTGCCAAAACACCTGAAATGAAGGAGATGCAAAGCAAACATAAAATATCAAAATATTTTTGGCCCAATACTAAGGTCTTACAGAGAAGATCTTTGGTCTCTGATTTTGCTGGCAAATGAACTGAATGCCTATGAACAGCTTAGAAACTGTTAGCCACAAATGCTGTGATATATCAACATAGCATAGCCACTTTTTTTTCCCTCAAAAAATAAGTTAGCCCTCCTTTTCCTTTTGCATTTGGGGATTTTCCTCCCTCCCTTTCTGACAGAAAAACAGCTGTTAAACATATTCCCCATAACATATTCTAAACGAGAGATCACAGAGCTTTTGGTGTCAGGAAATTAATATAAACACACTCATAGTACAACCAAAAAAATAATACAATTGGTGACTTGTCTTCGAGGAGAAACAGTGAACAAACAAACAGATGCTGAACAGCAACCACAAAGAAATATTACTGCATTGTCTAAGCAGGGGGCTGTTCACTCCGATGGCACATGCTAATGAATGCCCACAGTGTTTAAGAGCCCAAGTTTTTTTTTCCTCTTACCAGAAATCATTAATAGCAGGGGACAGCTCTCCTGAAATCAGCCAGAAGTTAAAATAATAAAATTGACAGCACTTCTTTCCGAAAGGTCTTTTTTTTCAGAAGAGTTTGTCTTGTAAATTCCTAGGAAAAGGCGGTGAGAATCCACAGAAGCAATGCAGAAGGCAGTCGGTCCTCGTGGAGAATGCAAAGCACATACCAATAAATATCACACCCACATTTTGTGGTTTCTGCTGCTTAAGCAAGGGTCATTCTGTTTCCTGTGAGTCTCTGACAGCACAGGATTTACCAGTGCAGTCTTTCTACACCTCCTTTTTATTTCCCAACAAGGCATTTGCATAAATGTAAGGACTTATTCAAGTTGATGGAGCTGTGACAGCTGTTTGTCTTCCAGCTGCCCATGAATAAAGGAGATGAGACATAGGGTAAAAGAGATAAAATCTCCCCTGTGAAAAACATATGCCAGACTGAAACTTATGAGAGCAATTCCAAACCCAGACTGTAACATCTCGGGGAAATCACTTTATCTCATTTTGTCTTTTATCAGAAAAGTGTTTGTTAAATACTTTGTGGTTGAGTTTTGTGAAAAAGTATACTTCTGGGATATCTGCAGGCTTGTTTTCTCCTTTGAAGACTGTAGGAAATGTAAACTTCCGCATAAAATCAGTGTCAATGAAGTACACAAATCAGAATGTGAAAGAAATATACCAATATTGTGTTTTCTTTGATTTTGCTACTCAAAAAACCCATGAAAAAAACTAAGCCAAGATTTAAAATACATTTTCCATTGTCCTTCATGTCAAATGGTTAAGTAGTTTCCGTCTCCCTATTCTTTAAGTGATCACTGTAATGTCGTGTCTCATGCAACAACGTGTACCTCAGATCAGGGTTCCTCAGCTTACCTCCTAAAAATTCCCTTGTTCTAACTGCAGCACATCTGAAATTTCCTGAAGTGACTTTGATTTTGTCTATTCTGCATGCAATGTGTGAACAGAAACATGGTGGGAGAACTCATGTACCACTGTGTGCTGTTTTTTAAACCTTAAGAAGGGTAGGAAACTGCATTATTTGTGCCTGCTGTACAGAACATAGCCCGACTGTCCAAGGATACTGCGTTCAGAAGTCTTGGAAATAAGCAGTCATAGGCTTAAAGTAATTGCAAGCTGAATAAGGGCTTTGATGGCCTGAAATGTGGACAGAGGTATCTACAGCGGCATTTCCAAACCTAATCCCACCACTTGGGATTACACCTCAATCTGTCATTACTGAACTTCAGGAGTACAACACTGCATTAACATAACTAGCCTGCAGGACTGAATAAGAAAGCCCAAGAATTCAGCCTGGTGAGCTCTCCAGGAACGAGTGACAGGTGTTTCTAGTAGCTGTTGATCTTGATTATTATTTATTATTATTATTACTATTGTTACTATGCCTCTGCTATACTGCTCTTTCCTCCATATGGCATGAGTCCTCCTGTGAGCACACAGACCTGTTTTTCCATCCCTACTGTCTAATGGGAAAGGAATGAGCTGCAAATTTAGAGACTAATCTGTGTATGTCACCCCATTTAGATTTGTCACTTTGTACACCTCACCTACACTATTCTTCACACGCTGTTTTATTGTCCTCGTTTTATTCCTAACACGAAAGACCAGATTCTAAGTTATTTGCACCAGCTGACAACCTGTGGCGGACCTCAGACATTACACCAAAATAATACAATGGCAACAATTAGAGCAGTCTGTCTTTTCCAAACACGTGCCGTATTGGCTAAGTATATTTCTTAGGCAGTTGAAAATGTTTGGAAAAATAGTGAAGTTTCATCCATGACTTGATGATCCTGAATGTTTTTTCCGACTATAATGATTCTATGACCTGGGTACAAAGACTGGAGCATAAAAGCCTGTAGAGCATCCCCTTTCTTTCACCTGTCTGATAAAAGATATGGCTTCTTTCTATAAAGCTCTTTTATGCTTGTGTAAACCCCTGTGGATATAACACCACAACTGCTACTAAATATCCACCTGTAATAGAAGAAGTGCCACTCAAGGGAAAACACATGTACTAATCACAGCATCAGCTGATCCTTCATACTCCTCTCTATTGCACTGAGCATGAAGGGTTTATAAGGAGTTGCTCAGTACCAGTTTTCTCAGTACTTGGAAAAATTTATCTCGGCTAGAACAAAGGGAAGATTAAAAAGAAAAAAGGGGCTAAGTAGACGACTGTGGGCCAAAATAAGGTGAATCTACTGCAATCCACTGCAGCATTCTTTTAAGGAAAAACACGCTGGACTGCAAAGGAATCTAAGAGAATCATGGCCTTATAAAGCCATGAGCCTTGGACTGCGTTCATTCATTTGCAGTCACATGGCTGTCTATGAGCAGGAAATCCTCAATTCTCACCCATAATCTTTTCAAATCAGATCCCACTGCTGCTTGCTCACCTTTCAACCTCTCAGGGACCAAAAGACAAACACGTTCACAAGCGGGAGCAATGACAAAAATCCTGAAGCAATCAGCCAAAGAGGAAACTCCCTGAGATTTTTTACTGTCGGCAGGACATAAACGGTTTTCTAAGGCGGTGCTTTTGACATCCCTAGTACGCTGCAAGAAGAATGCACCTGACAGAAAGTGCTGTGGGATAGGCAGAAGCTGGATATCCTGGAAGATAACTGAATGTCTGAAAAATTCAGCTTTTCCTCAGCTTTTGTAGGGTGTGTCCTTTGGGAGCGGGCCAAAGTCGTCTCTGAGCTACCCACATGAGAGATTATGCACTAACCATGAGACTGCAACCCCTTGAGGATTGAGAAAATACGCAGGAAATATCCGACCACTTAACCATCCATCCACACGGATGACCAAAATCTGTGTATCTCCTTTCCAGGAAAACGGCCTTGTCATGAGGCCGAGAGCGCTTGCCGTGACGCCGGCCCTGTGCTTTGGCACCGACACGAGGACAGCAGCAGCCACCCGGCATGGTCCTCCCATGGGCACGCAACACAGCCCGAGGCAGGAGCTGCTGGGATCCCCCTCACCTCCCTGGCCTCTCCTTCCCGGCGGAGCTGGTTTGGTTGTTGGGAAAAACAGCGGCTAATGTGCACGGCTAGATTCAGCTCCCTGCTGAACAAATACAAACACCACAACAGCACAAATTGTTACTGGCATTTCTTGAGGACCACATTTTATCTCGGAGGGTCAACTACCACGCCACTAGTGGACGCCAAGTTGTGAAACTTGCTCAGCCCATGGTTTGACACCGTGTTTGTGCCCGGTTCAAATCCATGAATGCATTTTCCATTTGTAGCATCTCAGGTTCCACAAAACTGCTGCGGGAACTTTAACAAATGCATACTGTGAGTATACTGATATAGGAAGAAAACAACATCTCCTTCGCCATCTAGTTCCAATAGCTCTTATCACAGCACAACATGTCAGGTAATCCTCCTCATAAACTTATTCAAGCTCTGTCTTTAAAGCAGCTAGGAATATTTATTCTCAGTGTTGCCACAGGAGTATCATTAGCTATCCTTAACAACTGACTTCTAAATTCTAGTCTACATTTACTAATAGTTAGTTAATCTGTTTGTTCTTTTGCCAGAACTGAACATTTGCTTTAGTAGCCTATTGCCTGTCTTGGTGTCTCCTTCACTGAAGCATTTATAAAGCCCAGCAATATCTCAGTCTGCATTTTTCTAGACTAAACAAGTAAAGCTCCCTTAATCTCAAATTGAATGTCGAGCTTTCCATCTGCATACTGTCCAAGCAGACCTCCTCTGCATCCAGTCCAATGTGAAGTCACATTTTGGAGCACGGGTGAAGGGAATTGGACGTGGACTTCCAGATACGATACGATCTTACCAGCAGTTTCCACAGTGACATTCGTATTTCTCTGCCTCTTTGAATGGCTGTACAAGCAAAGACGGTCCTCAAGAGACTCCCTGGGTACACAGGAAGGAATTTATACACAAAATATACTTACAAAAAGAGTACACGATACATAGATGCTGCTGGTCATAATGCAGGCCTCTGTCTTGCAGTTGCACTGCTCTTTCCTCACAGTACTACGCTAATTAAAAGATGACAACAGCTGCAGGCAAAGGAGCAAAGCAAATACAGATAAATGCAAGTTCCTCCAAAACTGATAGCAGCAGCAGCAACAGCTGGGTTCAAAAGGCAATGAATGAGGTAGTGCACGAAGCAGCCCAGAAAGTATGTCATCCTTCCCCGCTCATCTTATATCCTCTCCTCTCCGTCAGGCTGACACAATTTCTTACCCTCTATTGGTCTTCCAAACACAAACGACACTGTGCTAATGAGTGAATGATTAAGCACTAGCCCGTGCTACTCTATGCCCTGGATACGATTACCGGAGCTACGGTGCCAAGCAAAACACTTGCGGCTCATTTCCTTCGCATGAAATGGCATCGGGGGGAAAAATGAAACAGAGGATGCTCACGCGATGGCTTCGCTTACAGGACAGAAAGCTCCAGCAACGCATTAGCGAACCCAGGGAGAAAATCCCTTCTCCCCTCACATCATGGCCTTCTCGTTCCTTCACGCCAGAGCACTCAGGACCACCACAACCACAGACTCAGTGATCTCTTGGACTATGAGTTCCCAAGCTTTATTTGGGAAAACAGACCCTCTCCGGACCCAGCAATGCATCCTCCCTATTTCTCCTGCTGCTTTCCGGCCCGTGGCAGCCCCAGGCCTCCTCCTGCCCTTGCCCAGTGCCTAGCAGCTCCTCTGGCCAGCCGGGCACCACGGATGCTCATGTGGGTGACTCGACCCGCACGCACGTGAGGGCCACGCTGCTCTCAGGGCTGCGAAGCTCAGAAACACACAGTGGCCTTGGAAAGGCCTCGCAGAGCTCGCTCGAACATGGACAGATAGATGGGCCCCCCGTGCTTGCACAACAACGCCCACTGGCATGCTCTCCGCAAGGAGCGGGAACCCGGACATGGAGGAAAATTCCTCGTCTTGATGCATGAGGTCAGAACCCAGAACGGGTTGGCTCCTTTCCTCTTTCCCTCCCTCGTAAAACTTCCCATAAATTCTAAATTTGAATCTTATGTTTACTGACGCTCACTACAAGAAATCAGGCTGGATTGGAAAGAAAGAAAAGGGAAAGATACAATCCCAGATGGAAAGCCCCTGGCACTCAGACGATGGAAGCCTGCTTCAGCCCTGAAGCTGATGCTTTGTGGAGCAGGCTCTGGGCTCATTTTAGGGGGATGCCTGTGCCTCTTGCCTGCCTTAACACCAGTTCGGACACCTCAGGTGTAACGTGTTTAAGTCGTGACACAAAAAGAATCACCAGTTCCCAGTCTTTCAGGGCATACTACGAGAGCAAACATGATTTTAGTCATCCAGGCCACCATGAAGAGCACTTTTAAGTAATTCAAATAAAGTAAATAAAAGTCAGCTGGAAGAAAGCCACACTGAAGGGGGAAAAAAGCACAGCTCTGTGAGGGCCAAGCAAGGCATGGCTTTGAAATGAGGACTTCTTTTGCTTTTAAATGCCAGGAGAAGAAGCTGAGCTACAGAATGGAATGCAGAGGCACATGGCCCATCAGGTACATTTTGAAACAGAGTTCTCCTAAGCCTGACCACTGTATTACTATTGCTAACATTATTTTACTCTCCAATGCGAGTGCAATTCCAGCACAACCTTTCCTCTTCTTCATCCAGTGCTGATAGATCTGCCTAATGTGCAAGCAAGGTACCCCAGAACATTGCTCAGGGCAGTATGTGGGACTTCTCTGCAACTCTTTTTACAGACAACCTGTTTCATATCAGTAGGGCAGCCCAAAGAATGCCAGTGTTAGGAGAAGGCAGTAAGCACAGAGAAAGAAAAAGAAATGTGGAAATAATAGGCGCTAGTTAAAAAAAAAAAGGAAAGATTTCTCTTCTTCACCAATACTGCACTTCCTGTACAAATCTCCAGTGCTATTAGACAACTCTAAGAAACTTCTTTTGACAGTGTAACTAATTGCCAGTACAATTTTATTACAGCTTCTACAGTACGTTTTCTCTTTTTCCTGGCATACAGGTGTAATACCATGCATATTTGTGCCAAGCAATGGGTTGGATCACACACTCCCTTGGAAAAAAATTCACGGAGTGAAACATTACGCCCGAGACTGATCCGCTTTTCTTTGGGCAGGTAGAGTTTGCATCCCTGTGCAAAGAGCCCGTACTGAACGGTCTCTAACAGTAATTTGGGTAAGTCTGAGAAGCTGAGACCAGCTCTGCTCATTCCTAGATCTTAAAAATTTGGCTTATATTAGCATCTTGCCCCTGCAACTCCTTCATTTTAATCTTTCTGACTATAAGGAAACCGTGGGGTTTTTTCATTTTTTTTTCCCTTGCCTCACGCCTATTCCTCCTGCAGTGAAATGCCACAAGTAATACCTTATGATATCCTGCATCTTTGGATGACAGACTCTGGCTGCAAAGGACATGTGGGTATATTGAGGCAGCGCATTCCCAGATAATACCTCGGAAGAACAGTGTAGAACTGGTGGATAAGAAACAAGGAGCCTCAGTTCCACCACATGAAAAGCCTGCATATAAAACTATGTCTCAATAAGAAAAGGCAAAATGACAACCCAACGATTTTGACAGTCGTTTTTCATGATGGTGTAAAATGTAGGTAAAAATGAGGCAGCCATACAGCTAAACAAACTCAGCCATGTCTAGCTAATTTTCCCCTGTCATTTAAATTAAGAAATATTCCATCTGCTCAACTCCAATCAAATTTTGCTCCAAGTCTGTGGCATATTTTATGCAAGGTTTTGAAGCAGGCTCAGCACTGCTCTAGCCCTGCTGTCACTTCTTCATCCTTTATCAATACATGAAGCTTCATCTTATTTTATATCTCAACAAGGAAAAAGCAATCTTCTGCCATGTGCAAAGCACACAAGTGCCTGAGGGAACATGCTTTTCCTCTGACTCTCCAGTACAATGGTCCTTTTCTTGTGCCTTTTAGTTCAATCCCTATAAAGCAGGGAGAGATTTTATAATAGGATTTGTACAAATCCCCCCATTTTCTGTTCACTAATGAGTTATAATGAAGCATCATATATATAAGCTATGTGAAGTCACTGCTCTGCCTCCTGGACCCCTAGAGAAATTCTTCAAACAAAGTCCTTCTACTAAAAGATCTTTCAGATGGTAACTAGGGACCCATGTGCACAGCCTCCTGCTCCCATCAGTTAACAGCAGGTGTGACACAATTGCTCCATTTCAGCATTAATAAGCGGCTTCAGCCACTGACAGTGCTTCCAGTATGCAGTCAGACCTGTGTTTTCTTTATGGCAACTGATTTTTTTTCCCCTCCTAGCACTATTCGTGCTTAATGAGTGTCTGTCTAGAGCAGACAGAGGCTGAACTAGACAAAGCTTTCTCTGATGCCAGATGTCACTGTCGTTAAGGGACAATCACGGGAAATTACCTTTGCAGGGGCAGAACACTGCTTTCATGTCCATACCCTGTAATATACAAATATTTGTGCAGGAGTCCACACGCTCAGACACACATATGCACATACGTGTGAATGTAGTTGTCTGCAAACAGACATGCTCGTGCTCTGTGTGTGCACACGTGTAGGTGTTTCTGGTGGTGACACGTCTTTTAATAACGACTTTTCATGTTGCTTCTGTCTACTCAGCATCCTCACTCACAAAGGCTGCATTTGCAATAGATGCCGAGTTGAGATAAGGAGTATTTGCAAGGATGGAAGCGCTCAACACTTTAGCAACATCCTGAAAACCCAGTAATGCGAGTAACTCCCCGAGTCGCGCCGCATCCATGACTGGCATGTGGCATCATTTGCTGTGCATCCTGCTTTTCTTTGCCTTGTGCTGAGCAGTCGCCATGCATTAAGACAAAATATCTGCTAGTGGTATTTAACTGACAGCCATATGGTTACTGCTCCTGCACCTCTGGCTGGCCGGGTGTGCTGCAAGGACACTGTACGCAGCCATTCACTGCACAGCTACAAGGGCTCAAGATGCTGACAGCAGCAGCTCCTTCCACGGGTAACTGTTGCGGCTGAAACACTGTCACTTGAGCACATGTACAGAGAAGTACACCTGATTGACCAAACAAAACAAAAAGTGTAAAATCTCAGATAGATACAGTTCAGGAATATGCCTACGTGCACGCAACAGCTTAAGGGTTAAGGGACCGTGTTGCTTACAAAAATAAAGTTAACAGGCATTTTTGCAGCACTGATTGTGGTTGTCATTCACAGTGAGGCACATAATATAAAAAGAAAAAAGACCTGCTACATCAGAGCAACTCAGAGGGAAAGGTTGATCTTATCTGTCTTTCACAGGCTCCAGCCATTAACAATAAGCTTAGATCCAAATTACCCAGAATTGGGTGGTCCTGAACAGAGAGTACTATGGAAAGATATTCCTTTTCTTTGGGAATAGCTAATTTCTCTTTGAAGTATCTTCAAAGATGGAGGAATAAGACACTGCTAAAGAGCAAATCCATTATAGTTAAAGTTCAAGCAGTTAAGCAAAGAGTTAGCAGCATACTCTCATTCAAAGCTCAGCAAATACGTTTTTAGCTTTGACAGTTAATACTATAATTGTTAAGGCACTGATAAGTATGAGGTAAATATGAAGTTTGTGACCTTTTGTTTACAAAGAAAAGTCAATTCACTGATTTCTTACCCTTATTCTTAAATGCAGTATTGCAGCTTTTTCAGCTACTTATCCATCCAGTTAAGGTCAATTTTACTGACAGGTCTACCTTCAGAGAACCTTGTAAATTCCTACTAGTGCTGTAACTGGCAAGAAAAATCAAAATACAGATGGTCTGCCTACCCTTTGTAATTTATAAACCAAAGCGAAGTAAAGAGGGGCCTGAAGGTTGCAAGGAAACAGATGCTTGGAGTAACTGGAATATCTTTCTGATATAACAAGCCATGGTGCGGGCTAAGTGCAAAAGCTTACTCTGTTGGAGAGTCAGGAGCGACATTTAAAAGGAAACCCTGACACTTTTTGATTAGTATTGTTTAAGCCTGCCTTGTTGAGCCAGAAAGGAAGCAGTCATTCGGTTTCTAAGGAGTACCAACAGCAAAATACCATCAAAACAAGATAAACTTCGCAGCCTGAGCAAGTTTCTCAGCACGTAACCCCACCTAGGAATTTCTCTTCGGAAATAGCGTTCTGCAGTCCTTTTCGGTCAAAGCACTGGGGCAGCCGAGTTTGAAAACGGCACTTCCACCGTTCTTGCAATGTGCCTTACGAGGGCACGTGCTACTGGTATTTGCTGCAAGGCGCTCGCACTGGGCTCCAGCAGCCCCGCAGGGCCTGAGCCGGTTTTGCGCACTCAGGAGGAGACGGAGTGACCCTGGAGCCACGAAACCTGCCCTTCCTCAGGGCCCTTCTCTGCCCTCGCTGCCCCGCACACTCTGGGTCGCTCTGTAATCCCCAAGCTGGGCACGAGTGAGGTACGAGCAGCTGGCACCAACGCGTGTCCCACTCACGGGGGCTCCCAAAGGCACAGCGATCACTTCACCCCTTCTCACCCCTTCTCTCTGCTCCTTGCCTGCCAGGCCACAGGCGACCTGCACGCTGGCTCTCTGCTGCTCTCAGCAACATATTCTCCTTAGCACACTGCTTACTAACGGTGCTGCCCATGGCCCAGGGGGAATGCAGCCTTCCCGCTGCTTAGCACATCTCTGGTGGGACCACAGAAAGGAGCTGTAACAGGTAGCGCAGCCTGCGAAAGCCAGCAGGGAGCAAGACCGGGAACAGCAGAGAACACACACAGCATCTTCAGACACAGTAAAACTCTCTTGTTTTACTATATATCTTCTCTCTACACAGCCATTTCCAAATTCTGTGTTTCCAATAGTTTATCTGAGAAACAAAACCATCCCTGAAAGATTGCCCAGTACCGTCTTGCACATCCTACCGGCAGGAAGTCCAGGAGGTCTGATTTGGGCTCATCTCGACACACAAGACCATGCCCAAACCTGTAGTTTGTCACTTCCTTTCATCTCTATTTGGTCTTTACCCTGTTGTGGCTTTGTTTCAATACTGCTTTGACTCCTGTGCATTTTGTATCAAGTGAGGAAACAGGAAAGCCAAGGTACAAGGCTTCTTCATACAGTTAAGCAGTAAAGCAACGGGGAAACTGTGCTGGGGAAATAGAGACACATGGAAGAAAGACTCATGAGCGCATTCTCTGTGGCTGCCACTCACCTTATTTCCTTAAGTAAAGAGTATATCCTTATTTCTACTAGCCTGAGCATGGACATCATCCTGAGAAGTTAGGCTGCAAGAATGGCTCCCAGAGACCTTTCTTTAAGGTCTTCTCTGCGCCTTTATCCAAGGAACAACAGCTTTTGGGTTCAGAGATGCTCTGGATGTGACACTGACACCTATTCTCTGAAGCTTTGGGTTAACTGATGGAGGCTGATGGAGGGAACTGAGACTGGGGTGAGCACCACAATATGGAAAGAGCCAGAACATAAGAGAAAAAGCAAATTAAAAAATAGGCAGCAATTTATCTTCAGAGAAAAGGACTGAATGACAGTAAAACTATGGAGATGTGCAAAAGGGAGAAGGGCAGGAAGACTAATCAAAGATGACATTTTGAACATCCAGTTTTGTCACTGCGTGTAGTTTCCAGTAAGATATTAAAAAATTCCAATCAGCTGGAGGGATGCATTTGTGCAAGTCAAGCTAAAACCAAACAAAAAGTGGAGAATATATCCTACTTTATTTTTCTTGGCTGAACCTTATCTATTTGCGGGTTTTATAAATTTCTCTGACAGTCCCACTGTGGTTTTCCCTGATAACTGCAGGAGCTGAGGAGACAATTGTTTATGGTCAGAAGAAGAAAAAAAGGGGGAGTGCAGATCCGCACAAGCCCTTACCCTGAAGACGACTAGTACAGACTAGCTGCTTGTGCCTGGCCTTCACACATTTCAGGGAAAGGAGCCCCCCAAAACATCCGCTGCTTCAAGCGGACTCCTGATTTCCTCCCCAAAGAAGCAGAGAGGATTATTATTAGCGTAATTAGATTTTTCATAGCTTTGCTGTGCAGCTGGGCACCCTCTCCTCTCGTTAAAGGGGACCGCTCGCAGCGCGGCGCAGCGCCGCTTTCGGCAACGCATCTGTGCAGGGCATCCTGCTGCCGGGAAGGGCTCTGGGAGCCACGGCAAACGGCCAGGATGCAGGATATGGATACGGGCACCGTCCCAGCTGATGGAGAAAAAGAGGATTTACGCTTCGTGGGCAGTGGGCACTGAGCAGACGCGGTAGATGTTAAGCCTTTAAGAAGGTGTACATTGATTCTTTCTTTCCTGCCCTTCCGCGCTGGGGTGGGATGTGAAAGCCCTGTTTGGCTCGTTTCACCTCCTGCACGACGGCTCCTCTGCTGCACGGGAACAGTGCTGGCTTCTTGTGCAGCAGCTCTGTGTTTGGGAGGATCTTTATGGCACGATACTACTTATAACAGCAGGGGTTTGCAAGCAGTACCTCAGCCCCCCGCTTTGGAGGGGTAGAAGACACTTGAAAATGTGCCCTGTGAGCCACCCACCTTGAGAGCCCAAGTTCTTCTGGATTCCTCTCTTATCTCACCATTGTCACCTCGTCAGGACTGTTTTACAGGGGATGAAGGGCCCTGGGGAGCATGTCAAGGCACCTGATAATGATGATTATCACCTCATGGGGAGCCCAACGGAGAGGAAAGCCTTTCCAAAGGCTGACTGCAACACAAATGTTCCTTCCAAGGGAAGAGCAGTCACTGGCGCTGCAGGCGGGCATTGCTCCGTGTTTTGGAGCCAGCAACTGGAATTTTGTTATTCCTCCCAGCAGGCAAGCCAAGCTGCAAACAGGCACCGGGATGTTCTCCAGGCCAGGGCAGGGACAGCGGTGGGGAGGGATGGCAACAAGCAGCCGTGGGACAGCAGGGAGAAGCTCCCAACGCTGCGTGCCAAGCCCGAGCGAGCACCCGAGAGCCCATCCCCATTTTTCTCATTCTTTCCTCTGCTCCTTGATAATCCCTGTAGTTTCGCTGATCCCTCCTCACTGCTGAGGCTGGGAGTGCCTTTCTTGCCAGAGGTGAGAAAAACTGCCCTGTTATGTTCTGGAAGCACTATGGGAGAAGTTCTGAAAAGCACCAACATCGCCCAATTTCGCTTAATCTACTAATCACAGTTTATCTCAATGAAATCAGGAGCAGATCTTTAGCGACTTCAATAGCAACAAAGCAAAGATACTAAAGAAACGTTAATAAACACCTTTGTTAAACCCACAACCCATTTTACACAGGGGAACTGGGCGAAGATAAGAATGGCAATATAAATTCCAGGGCTTGTGAGCTCCTTGGGGCAGGCAGATCCACCCCATGCCTTTTTTTCCCATACGAAATACCTAAAGCAATGCCAAAAGTCATGCCTGAGGATCAAAGATCTAACAGAAAAAGTGAAAAGAGCATCCAAGAAGTATCTCAGTCTTTCTTCCTCTGTTTGCTTTTGGAGGTCAAGATCTGGAGAATACCTATTTGTTATACTGTAAAGACATATCTACCTGGGCTAAATAAGGGCATGGTTTGCTCTCCTTTTCCCTTTCCCTTTCCCTTTCTCCTTTCCTTTCCTTTCCTTTCCTTTCCTTTCCTTTCCTTTCCTTTCCTTTCCTTTCCTTTCCTTTCCT
>JAWLRI010000168.1:264852-290121 GCA_034781795.1 Crypturellus tataupa | reverse complement strand
TCTTTTCTTTTTTTTTTTTTCCCCTATATTCAACGGGATAATTGGTATGAAGAAGGAAGAGGCATGTTCTTGAAAGTGATATGTAATGAATGAAAGACCTTACTTACAAGAAAAACTACATGCAGAGAAATCTAAATTGTGCCCATGTTTGTACTAAGCTCATTCATGATTGCTTTGTGCTAAAAATAACCTAGGAAAAGGGTGGGTTCTCTTGAGACCATTCCTGCTTTGAGGATGCAGGACAGTAATGACTAAAATTAAGTAATCCCGCAGAAAAAAAAAATCCCAGACATGTTTAAAATACTGAATGAGTTAAATTAAAAACCTTAAATCATGACATTCAATCATTTTGTTTCTCAAAAATCTCTGTACTTAGGATTAGGGCTAAGAAAACACTTTTGTGCTCTTTTTTCCCCCTTCTCCTTCCTCTGAGGTCATATTAGTGTAATATTTAGATCTAGGAAAACTTAAATCTCATTTTCTCTGCCCTATTTCTAATCCCTTTCTTAGTAACACTGCCTTAGGAGAGGAAAATGAACTTAAGTCTAAAAAAAAAAAAAAAAAAGAAAACAGGAAAAATATGCCTGTCATTAAAAGGTGCTACTGATTCTTCCTGCCTGCCTGGTTGTTTTCACCTGCTCTTTTTGAGGCTCATTGACCTTTATGTAAAACTACTGTCCTTCTTCTATTTCTTTATTTTCTTCCTTGCTTATTTTACAATTTGCATTTGCTTTAAACCATATAGTTGCTTTGATAATGAAAGGCATCCTTTAAAGCAAACGTCATTTTAAATTGGAAGCAAAAGCTAATGACTTAGGCATGGCGAAAGCGAATGACTTGCTTAAGCATGGCATCACCTCCAGATGAACAGAGTGAGAAAATGCAGACCTACATCTTTGTGTCTCAGAGGAACATCTACCAAGACGGACTCAGATCAATGTTCCTTCCTCAAAATATCTCTCTCGCTTTGAAGGGCCTTCCGCCAAGGTAGGGCTAACCAAGCTGCCTTCTCCATGCATCAGTGCTGGTGTGTGAGGACCCTCTGTAAACATTTTTAATTCTTTCTTCTGTCTCTTCCTACTCAGCATCGCCACCTGTTCAGAAGTTGGCTCTGAAATACTTTCTTGCTTGTTCTTTTTTTTTTTTTGTCATTACTGCTGTGTACAGCAGTGCATAGACGCTCATTTCATGTGTAAAGCATCTTATGTGAGGTGAAATTAAGACAGTAAAGAAGTTAAGTTGATTTAAGTTAAAGCAAAATCCTCAAAATCCTTTTGCATCCTCAGATTGTGAAATCTCAAAATGCAAAACGGCACTAAAAGTACAGAAGGTGCAGACTGAAACTGACTGGAAACTGATCCACACATATGCCATTCTGTTCAAAATAAAACTCTGAAAATGTTAAACACAGATGATTTTCCTTTTGGGATAGACTGAGACAGATGACACTTCTGACCTCAATTTATAGGGAAAGCATGAGGAAGAAGAAAAAGAAAGGAATCAGGTGCTCCTATGGAAGCACCTATGGAAGGAAACCCATTAAATGTTATGGAAATCACTTGAAAAGGCTGTTAAAAGCTGAATTTGCAACTTTAAATTCAGAAAGATGATTCAGTCCACCAGCCAGTTCAGGGTCAGAAGGGTTTTTACAGGAGAAATATAAAGTGAAAAGATCAAGGTTGCTGTGACATGAAATTAGGTGTGTCTAATACTTCAAAGCATGGAGTGGAAGGCACCAGAAACTTATATCCTTGAACACTATTTCTGAGGCGATCGCGGGACTGTACTACACAACACATGCAAGCACTGAAATGAAAAAAATATATACATATGTGGAGGATTTTATTAAGCCCACTTTCTAGAAAAGATCTGGAGCAAACAGATACCAAATATCTCAGCCTAAAGGATTTAAATTTCTTAAACATCAGGAATCTGAAAACAATTTGCAGTAGCATTGGGAATAAAAACGCAGGAAGTGGGATGGGGGCGGAAATTAGAAGAAAACAATGCACTTAAATGACTGCAAAACTGAAGGGAACCGCTTGCTTGGTGTCAGAATAACCGGTATAGGGCCTTAAAAGTGAGAGGTTGCCCGAAATTTCCACAGAAATGAACTGTCTTTTAATGTACTTTTAAATCCTGCAGAATGCGGGGTACGTGCACCCCTCCAGAAGAGGAGGAAGCACGAAGCCCAACTCTCGCTTGTGCTATTTTTCTGTGAATATCTCCTTCCTCCAGGGGGAAGCGATACTGGAAGCATTTGCCCCCCACTTCTTTTCTTTTCTTTTTCTTTTTTTTTTTTTTCTCCACTGATTTTCAATGAAGCGGGGCCTTTGTAACCCTCTAAATGAGCCACAGTCTTGAGATGCAAAAAGGTGTGCTCAGTGCTGGGAGCAATCAAAGGCTGCAATGAATGGTTGGCTGCTGTACAGCTGCCTCGCTCACAGTCCCCTGGAGAGGACTACTCCGCGTGAATTAAAACCTTGGCAATTCGGTTTAAAAGCTCAACAAGGCATTTCTGAGCTCTCACTTCGCTTCTTCCACACTCAGACGCTATATTAAAAATAATACAGGCAATCACAAGGAAGCTACAAATGCTCACAGAAGAGATTCCAGGGGATTAAAAGGTTACAAGAAGCCATCCGGACTCTGACAGCAACCCAGAGCATTTTTAGAGTGTCTAAACCATTGTCAGCTTGGCGGTATTCCTCTCGCCCGCTTGACTTTTGCAAGGCATGGGAAGGCAAGCTTCACATTGAAAAAATAACGTTTATGCTGGCATTACCCAAACACAGAAATCCCCTTCTCCTCCTTGGCGGGAGTGCTGCTGGCAGGCTGGCCTCCTCCCAGACCTCTCCACGCATCCTCCCAGAAAGGGGACGCGGAGCAGAGCGGGTAGACCGTGCCCGACTGCACAGCACAGCTCCACACATCCCTTGGCTCTTGCACAAATATGGAATTTGCTTGGCAGAGGCCTTGGAATATCCACACCTTGACACATCTTGCATTGCTGAAGATACAAGCTTAATGTGACCTTTAGTTCTAGCAGCAACTTTCATCTTCCCTAGTCCCTGCTATCACCGTGGCTTATTTTATGCTGCCTTTCACACTTTCAGCAATCTCCAGCAAAGTGTAACACCCAAAGTGCTATTCACTTCAAAAGCTCCTGGGAATTGCAACTTTTGCAACGACCACTTGAAATAAAGAGATATTTAGCTGGTATTTATGACTGTCCTCTGTGAGCCCTCAGTGCTGATAAACACTAAGGCACGGTGCCTTATGGTCATACATATTCTGCTTAATGTTCTGCTTGGAAAGCATCCTCCACGTACCTGTGCAACACGCCAACATGTAAAACACAGCTTCTAGCTTCAGTTGGCCCTGCTGCTTTTGAACATTTGCATGACCAGGCCAGTACACATCGTACAACACGTGTGCATCCCCCTGTGTGATGCAAGGGGACGTACACCTGGTCGTGTAAGAAGACATGTCTGTGTTTTGGCCATGCGATGTGGTAGGATATAAAACTTCCACGCAATCAATGCAAAGCCATTAGCTAACTTATCTTCCCCCCCAACACCCTCTCCCGTTGCACTCTTCTTACCCTATTTGCACTTTGGATCAAATCTGGATATCCTTCCGGGGCCTTTAGCACTCTGGGGACAGCGCTGATCGCACCTACTGCTCCAGTTCCTTGTGAATGAGGAACATTCAGGTTCTTCCTACTCAATAAGCTTGGCCTGCCTTGCGTCTCGTCTTTGCCTCAGCTTTCAGAGAGGCAGCTTATACTGCCGGTCGTGTTTAGTTAGTCCTTGAACCTCTTCTAAGGCAGCAACTGAACTTGATTTAAGGCCCCTTTCCAAGTCTGTTCCGCAGCACTGGAAGCAGGCACCAGGGAAGCACAGCCCTCCGTCTGCCAAGAACAGATATCACATTTGCTGAAAACAACTCAAAGGCAAAAGGTCCATTAACATTCTTGTGCATATTCAACAGTTTGCTCTAACAGACTTATAAAATCCTTTAAAAATAAATAAATAAAGCAACCCAATGCTACAGGCAATTAAGTCCTGCCACTGGAGACAGTGCTGCGTTTTATTTTGAGTGATGTAGGAAAAGCAGAACACTGAACAATTTAATGGATTTTATAATTCATAGGTGTAAATCTAGTGTAATAATCAAATCATAAATTCTGGGGCACTTGGAGAGCAACCAGGGAGACATGTTCCACATGAAGAGTCTGAACTTACCTTTTACGATGAATGCAGGTGGCTTTATTTTCAAAGTCACCTTAATGGTAAATTACTCTGTTCTTTTAACATATGCCCTGCTTGCTCCTAACCATTTTCAGATACAGGTAAAACCTTCTGCAAGTCATGAGTTTTTAATGCTCCTTAAACAAAAGAAAACTCTGCATGCGCACTAGGAATGTTTCACAATAACTCTGAAATCAACAGTGTGCCAACCCTGATGCCCTCTGCATGACCAAGTTTAACACTCGAAGACCAAAACAGACAGTCCTCAAGGATGTTAACAGATCCTGGGCATACCTTATGCAAGACCAGAACATGACTCACAGTGGAAAAAAGACTTGATTAGGGTCAGTTTCACAGTTTAGGGTCAGTATCGCATTTTTCACAAGTACATCTTGTTATCTCTTCTGTCCTCCAGTAAACATTATTTAACACACTGGAACTAACATTAACAGGTTGCTCAAGTTTTCTTTGTATGACTTAAACTCATGCAGAAATTACTGCTGTGGCACAAAAACCCCTGCCTTTATTTAAAAAGTCTGGAAATTCTCATTCCTTTTTGTTTCCAAAAATAATGTGAATACAGAAGAAAATAAAGTGGAAATAAAGATAGCATTCAGACCTATTTCTGGCACCCATATTTTTTTTTTCTTTTTTCCTTCTTTTTTTTTTTTTCCCTGGCAATGTGACAATCTGTCAGCAGGGAAAGGGTAGTTTGTCTTTCCTGCATGGGATGATTTAAGCCCTTCTTTTGTAATATTTAGGAACCAAACAAGGCAGTGGTCAATTTTATAATATCTTTCTTGTGCAACCTTATGATCATGGGAAACTCAAAGGCAAAATGTTTGTCTTGAGCTTTCTTTCTTTTTTTTTTTTTTTTTCCCTCTCAAATGTACATGAAAAACCCCTTCTGGCTGTTACCTGTTTTAGGCGAATTTAAAGATCTTAGCCATAAAACCATAGCTCTGGGTCTCCCGTTTCAAAGAACAAGCAAATGTGCATGACAGGGCCTGCTCTCAAAGCACCTCAGCAGCAATTCACACCTTTAAATGGTGCATAATGTGTTTTAACAAAGTTTACCTCCTGGGTTTGATAAAACACAAGTAATGAGCAGGAATAACCTGCCTAATGGCCTAAAATAAGGATAACCCCTTGATGCTAGATTCTGCTCCTTAACCAGACTGGAAATCTCTGAGTGTATGCTCCGTATTTGTCCCGTTTCCCTTATCTCCTGTATCCTCATATCAGAAACACGGAGTGACATGACGCATGTGAAGGCCTGCAACCCCAGGACAGAAACTAGCATTTCACTAGAAGAAAGCAAAGGTAGCTGAAAATACTTAGAAATCACTAACTTTTTTTTGGAAACACGTCTACAGGAGCATGCCAGATGGTTGGTCCAACGCACATCCTTTCTGCTGTAGCCTCTCCCCTGCACCTCGGCGTTGAACACTGAGCAAGCCTTAAACCCCAGGAGGGCAATGCTGATCGAAAGCAGTAGCTCACACGGGATTTTGAACACAAAATAATCGATGCCACGTATCTAAATGTACTGAGATAAGAGCTCCTGTAGCTTGGCTGGTGAGATTAGCAGCTCGGACAGCAAGAGAGAGAGAGAGATCCCAGCAGCTATTGATTCCCCTTCCTCCTTCACTCCCCCATTTTGGTATACAGAATTTAAATTAGTGCAATCCTCACAGTACATTGGATATATAACAGTACACTATCATATGCAACAAGAAAACACAATTCAATTATTTTCCTAGCCATTAAAGAAACCTAGTTGACACCTATTTTTTTTTTCTTGCTACTGAATTAAAAGTAGAAAACATAAAATCAGAGTTTCTGATTAGGTTTTAATTCCTAAAAATCAAAATTGAAGTAGCTCTATTTCCTTCTTATTCAAAATCCTGACATCTTTAAGGTTCATCCCTGTCATTTCACTGCCAAATACAAAGTAATTTCAAAGCAATTTGGGACTCAGTGATTGAGGTGCTGCTATAGAAGATGAAAGTCAGATTGTAATCACAGCATTTCTTACTTTTGGCTGAATCCTTTAGAAAATGAGCACCTGAGATAAGAATCTCTAGAATTACTTAATATGCAACTGGTAAAATAAAAGTGTCTTAGTATCTGGCAAGTATTTTCTGAGTCTTTAAGGAGAAAGAGAAAAAAGATGGCAAGCTGTGCAGGAAGAGAGCAAACAGTGTTTTATGTTTGGACAATACAAGACATTGCTTTGAGCCTAACAAAAACATAATATAATTTCCTCTGACAGGTTTTATCTTGCATTTTCCCATATATGTAAGTTGATATTTTCCCTTTCATCTAATAAAAATAAAAATATTATTTTTATAAGCTTAGAATAGGCCTGCTTCTGGGAATGGGAGCATGAACAATGTAAGCAGCACACATCACCCATAATAATAAAAACAATTAGCTAGAAAAATGCAACAGGGAAGATCCTGGTCCCAATGGAATTAATAAGGTGTTTACCACTCACTCAACTGCAGTCAAGATTTTACCCAGTGCTTTTACTGGCTGCTTAGCAGGTCACTGATACAGAATACGTAGGCACCAGCAGCAGCTAGGGACAGGTTCCTCAGACTCTGGGCATGACTGTTTCTTGCCTGTCTTCCTCTTGAAAAAGAAGGAACAATATTTTAATTGAAAAGAAAAAAGAAATAAAAAAGGGAAGAAGAGAGGAGAGGATAAAGAAAATAAACTTTGCGCCTGACTCCAGGTTGCCAGTGGACAGTATCTCATAGCATTAAATGAAGGTCTTTATCATATGTTTAGTGCTATTTTCCTAAGGCAGAGTTTTCAGGTTTTTTTTTGTTTGTTTGGTTTTTTTTTTTACAAAAATACATTTATAATTAAGGAATGTAAAACAGAGGCTTAGACTTGGCAGACTTGTCTTTGGTCTGGGACAGAAAATATAACCTAGCATTGAAATTCTCGCTAATAACAAAGACCGTTAGCTTTCATTTTAGTTCTGTCCCTCATGAACCCCTACATCCACCATCCTCACTGTATTTAGCTGCCTTTATCTTCTCTCATTAAAGGCACATCAAGATGGAGAAGGGTCTCTCAATCTCAGACATTTTAAGAGCAAGACTGTGTTATCATTTTGCCTTGCTGATAATCCTCAATTCTTTTTCCTGGCAGCTCTGTTAATGGAACAGCATCCTATTCGTGTGAGAGCAATTTTCAACAAAAGCAGGATCTCCCCTCTGGGATTCACTAGCTCTCGCTTTAATTAAAAAGAAATACCATTAAAACTTGCCACTGCCACAAGTGAATCAAATTAATTTGGAAAACAAAATAAAACAAAACAAAACAAAAAGACAGAAGAAACAACTGCAGCTTATACCAGCACATTTGTTTTAATAACACAAAATTGATACTTACGAGTTAGAAACATTTTGTTTGCAATTGCCCTTTCTTACAATGTCTTTTCTAAGCATCGTTACATAAACACCCTAATTGTACTTACATTCACCTTAGAGGAAAGTCACTGCAACTATGTGGTATAACAATAAGCAAAAACTGCACTCATCAAGAAACAAAACACCAACCCATTCAAACCTGCACATATACTAATGATGGCCATAACTATTTTACTTTTAATAGGAAAAAAAGAAAGGAAAAACAATGAAAATACCCCACTTGCAAATTAGATCACATTTGTGACATCTTTGTTTTGGAGCTTTCAATAACTGCAGCAGGATGTGTTTGCTTTTAATTTCCTACTATTGAGAAATATAGGTTTGACCTACTACTGCAACTGAACTTTGCAAGAGTGTGCACTGGTACTACGTATGTGATGGCAAACGATTAAGCTCAAATTATGGTCCTGATGGCTCTGCTGAATAGACAGTCCTGTCACTTATAGCTGGAGAGCGGATTTCAGAGAGAGAAATGAGCAAGTTTGGTGAAGAAACCTCTAAGCAGGAGAAGAGAGAACACAACAGAGGCAGGGGCCGCAGGATTAACCTCTTCGCCTGGGGTACTGGAAATGGAAGGACATGGTTTGTGTGATAGGCGAGATCTGCAGCTCTGGCAGTGCTCTTCAGGATGGCTGCAGCATTTGCTAACTTCTTAAGTCCTCACTTACGTTTCCAAGACCCTCTTGAAAATATCATTTCCCATTGCCACTGTTCAACTCTTGTGGTACTGAGGTTGCCAAAGCACCACAGACCAGTCCCACTTCCAAACTGTGGGAACAATAAGACTGCGACAACCCAAACATCTTTTCTTCAGCTGTCATGCCAGGGATAGAGATGTCTTCTTGAAAGAAATAAGTTTATATGGAGTATTCCAAAGAAAAACTCCAACATACATGTAGGGAGTTATTTGATAACACTGAAAAAGGGTATCATACTGTTTGTTATCTTGGCTGAGTTGGAAGTGCTCTTTAGACCAGCCAGAAATCTTAAAATGCTCCAAATGTTACCTCCAACCCCATCTGAAAACATGTCCAGCTCTCCTCTGCTTTAGGTGGTGAACTTCTTTTCACAATCTCTTCCAAAACCTATGCAAACTGCTTTTCTTGCCACTTACATCACTAAAACCCAGCAAATTCTGGCAAAAAGCCTAGATATCAGCCCACTACAGAATGCAGCAGGCTGCAGACCTTTCACCCAGCCTCTCCCATTTCTGTCCTGCCACTGAGAAACCGCCTACATCATAGGAAAGCTCTGGCCAACTTCAAAAAAAAAAAAAAAAAAAGTCAAAAAAAAGGAGTGCCCTCACCCACCTTCCACTGAATGCATGTTACTATTCCTAAACACATTCATGGTCAAAAAGCTCAGCATGACACTGGCATCTATAGCACTTAAAACTACTTGCCTTAAGATACTTACGCTCTGCATGAGAGAGATTTGCATTTGCCTATTCTGTGAAGTAAACAGTATTAAGAAAATACATCTTTTTTCTGGACAGTCATTTTCTTCTAGGATTGGCAAAGCACCATAGGATGGTGAAGTTAGATCTGCTCTCATGACTGCATCCATGACAGGATTCTTAATACACTTAAGAATGTAAGGCTGGATCTTGGATAGGGTAATGTGAGTATAATGGAGGGCAAAATTTGACCTGAAGAATCATCATTAATGGCAGAGGAAGAATGCTGTCTGCTTTTCAAGTGTCAGAGAATGCTTAAAGGGAGAAAAGAATTGCTTATTGTAAGCTTATACAAGTTGGACAAAGCCATACAAAGGATTCCTACTTATCTTCAGAATACTTTCACCTTTTATGTAGGTCCTCCTTCTTTCCTTTCTGACTTTTGTGAATAAGTAGCATTAGAAAGGAAAATAGTGGGAATCTGTTCCTGCTCGTCAGGAGGCAGAATCAAGAAAATCCTACGAACAGCAGAAGAAACACGTTATTATCGATAATTAAGGGATTAGAGACACATTGGATCATTTTTGCAGAAACTGCGGATTACGGGCCATCTGTCAATCTGCTTCATGCTGGGCGACACATGTCAGCGCTTCTGATGTGCCTCACTGTGGGCAGCGTGGTCAGGCTGCCTCCCCCAGTTGCCTGGCTCTCCTGGGCACGAGGCTCACGAGCGAGCGAGCCGCTCATCCTGCGCAGGACGTTTTGCATCGCAGGTCAGCCATGCCCTGATGACAGGATATGCTTGGAGGAGAAAGTGGAGCTTCAGCCCCAAGGATTAGTGCTTGGTCCCTGCAGGGCCTGCTGGCTAGATTTCCCAATTGCACAGCAGCACAGGCAAGCAGCACCAGAGAGAAGATTTCATCTTCTCCCTTCTCTGGGTGAAGAACCACCAACTCCTAACGCACATTCTGAGAACACCTGGCTCTTAACAACATCTTATTACTCTCTTTCAAAACATTGACTCAAAAAATTAAGTGCTTCCTTTTGTTACCCTGGTGTTCCAGCCTACCGCCACACACGTATTTCAATGATAGTCTAATTTTAAGCATTGTGTAGAGGTGAGCTAGCTCAGACCTGGAGTCAGGTGGCATGCCAAGAAGATGCTAATTAGTGGGCTGAGAAGGAGTTCATTAGCTTTATAGCCTCAGCTACAGAATTAATGTACAATTAATATACAACATCAAAATACTATCACGCGTGTTCAAGGTTGAAGACTGTGCATTCTCAGGAACCAGCCAGCAGAAAAGAGCCACACAAGACAATCCACATGTTGATTAGAAAGATTCTCAGATGATGGTGATGGTGCAAAATCAGGGTTTTATTACCAATGGATTCTGATCAAGATACTGTTTACTATCTTGAACTACAGAGAACAATTTGAAATTCAAGTGAACACAAAGTCAGATCAGACTTCAAGGAGAATTTCCATACGGAAAGATTTGGAAGAAGAACCGCTTGCAAGTAATGGAAATACCAAGGACTGGTAAGACTCTGAACCGGATAAAGTATATGTGACAGTGATGAAATTTGTTGCTTTTCTTCAATATGAAACAAGTTTTGAAGGAAAAATACACATAAATGGGTGTTGAACCAAGGAAGCTACAAATACTGATATTTTGGTTTTTAACCAAATGTTCGGAAGACATATTTCTGATAATACATTAACGTTCTGAAGAGTAGCTAAATGGTGCACCATCCACACATGCTCTCAAAACACAATCTCCTTTGCACCTTTTCAGTAATAAAAAAAAAAGTAGTATCAACAGACACAGAACAACAGAAAACAGATGGAAGAAAGAAACACATAAACTTTGAAATCTCTTTAAAATCTATTTAACATGGTCAGCTTTACAAAGATGATGGTTTGACATGAGCGCCAAACTTTTGGAAAATAGCAGCTGCTCATGTTTTGGAACAGCTAACCAAATTAGAAGGTTAGAGGAAATTTATTTTGAAATTAAGCAACTTGTGCCCTCCTCTTGCTGAACATCTCAGAAATTTCTCTGGTTAATTTTATTTGAGTCTACCCTAGTTTTGAAATCCCTATGTAGGGAAAGTCCTGAAGTGCTAAGGCGTATTTTAGTCTAAATATCAGTATACATAAATAAAGTTAAAAAAATCAATAAAATATCTGAGAACATAACATATTTCAAAGACTAGTTTCTGTTGTCTTTAACTGAAACATATTCAGATTTCTAGCAAGATATAGGTGATGTTCTACAATTTCTGTATCAAAAGCAAGGCCAGGAACTTAGTGTGCTGCACTTCTTTAAACTTTTCCTCCACAGGTAATGGATCTATGGAGGTAAACAACAAACATGCTTTAGGACATGTGGGAGAACTAACCACACGGTCTTTTTAAGCCATTATTATCCAATGTGCCTCTAGAGACACTATCACAAATTTGAAAATTTGCCCTCCCGTAGCTCCACCGAAAGCGTACAGAACCGCGAACTCCTTCTCTGCTTTGATTACCATCCCATATGGCAACGCAGCCCAAAGTAGCAGCTCAAAGAGACTTTGCATCTGGCCCACGTTATCTCCTGGTATCATCCGTGCAGCTTTCGTGCGCAGATGGCGACGGCCTCGTTAGCCGGCGCAGCTGCGGCGCGCTGCACTCTCACCATTTCCACACCCGTGTCACGGGGTGACATGATTCAACTGGGTAATTGTGAGTAAAAAAACAATTATTTTTCCTGATACCATCTCGGCCCCAGACCGTGAGAGCTTCCCTTCACGCTGCCTCTGCCTTGCGGATCCCTCCCGCGCTTCCCAGGCTTCAGCTTACTCCAGTTGCAGATAGGTGTAACTGAAGCCCAGAACCACCAAATAAACACTACAAATTTAATTAAAGGACTATTAATATTTATTCCTGCTAAAACCAAGGCTGGCTGCATTAGCATTACAAGCAGTACCCTTTATACCCCTCGGGTATAAAGCTGTTAATCTTTGAGAGTTCCCTCTCGCTTTCCTGACTGGCTGGTCTGCATAGGTCTGGTTACGGCAGGTTTGACTTTTCAAAATATGTCCAGAAATATACTTTGAGAGTCTAAGAAGCCAAAATTAAGAGCATATCCCACATTCTGCTTTTTTCCTCTGTCCATTCAGGAAAAGCTGTTTCCTAGTCAAACAAAGACTTTCAGAAACCTCAGGCTGCCAATTACAATCACGAAATCATTAAAAATATTTTCAGGGTGAATTATACTAGGAGAGGCAAATTCAGTCTGTGCCCACTAGACTCTCTGTCAACACTGCTCTTCTTTCACGGGTCTAACGTGGGAGCCATACCCACCTTCCTCATTTTCTATCCTGGCAACCTCTGTTTTGGGAGAGAAACTGTGTCCTACAGAAGCTTTTTGTAATCTCCTAACTACAATTTTAAATCTCAATTAGAGATGCTACAATGAACCATTTGCTCTAATGCCAACAGGAAGTTAGAACATGAGGGAAGGAAATTAAACAAAATTTTGGTTTCCAGAGAAATGCCAGAGTGGGAGCGTGAGCTCTGCATTCCTGCAGCTTGTGTCTGTGGGAAATCCCACAAGGACCAAGGGAAACAGGAAAAGGTGGGTGATGGGGCCTACTCGGTCTGATAAAGTAAAATAAATCCACAGGACATCACAAGACTCTCTCTCTGGCACGGTGTATGTGCTCTAAGCAAAATTACTTCAGAAGGGTTTCAAACCTGGTTTTAGGAACCTTGTCTAATAGGTACAGAAATGGGATATGTCCCAGTACCTTCTACACTTAAAGAAATTTTCTTCTGTTCCCCCAATGGGAGCTACATTAGATGAGGATCAAATTTCTTTTATGAGATGTTAGTACCTAAGGATGCTTTATTTGGTTAAGGAACATTAATAAACAAACAAACAAACAGACAACTGCTACTGATTCACAAAGCATCAAGTTTAATTTATACTCCTAAGAAAAAATACAAGACTCTTATGCTGAGGAGCCTCAGTATTTTCCCAGAGCAAGCTACAATTATCTGTTTGAATAACTGTCAACCTACTTTCTAAAGGGCACCATAAAAAAGACTCAACTACCAAACCAGCCAGTGGACTCCGAATCTCCAGGAGTATGTGTCTTCTGTGTCAACTTAGTTGTATGCTTTAAATTAAAAATACATAGAAAATTGTTTTTGATTTTGAACTGAATTGCTGAAATCTTTACAGTGACAGCTGTATCTTTAGAGACTGAGGAAAACTGAAGTATTGCTACTTTTTCCTTCCCAACGATATCAGTTTACAGCTCAACAACACAAGGGTGGAGGAGGAAATTCCTTTATTCTCACCTCTCCCCCTCCCCCTGCAAAAAAAAAGTTCCTTTTCAACAAGCTGTAGCACAATGCATTTGTCATCAATTGTTTGCAGGAAACATCTCACATTTTTTCCCTCTATGCAATGAGTTTGATCCCAGCAGGTTGACTTAATTTTAGAAAGAAAAAAAAGGCACATACATATGAAAGGGAAAGGCACAAGCAAGAACCAGAGTCGCGTAAGAAATCAGAACTCCCACTGACCTCAAGAAAAGTGCTCACACAATGCTCACACAAGATCAATGAAACGTATGAACACAAGACCACAGCAATTTGGCCACATAAGTGAGAAAGGGCATGTGTAACTTCACCAAATAACATTAACAAAAGTAATGAGTATGAAGAGCTTACTCCAGTCTGACCACTTTGCAAATTAAAAATTAAAATATAAAATTCTTTAATTGCTATTAAATTATTATTAAAAATAATAATGAAGAAAATAACAGAACCCTGGCAAAATTCCCATCATGAGACTGAATTAATAGGGATTGCTAAATAACTTTTTGTTTGTAGAAAAGTGCCATGAATAACCTTTTCATCTTACAGCAACCATACTGCAGCTTACAAGAGTAAGCATTTAAAAACAAAAATGAAATACTTCCTCTAACTAATTTAAGAGACTTTCCCTTAAAAAATGTACACACTTTCTGATGTTGTTCCTCTTAGTAACTTCTGCAGATAACGAAAACAACTGTTGATCTTGCTTGGAAAACTCCTGAGTTTTCTTTGAAATAAATATTCAATGGTAATGCAGGAGCACACAATTTTTTATAAATGTCCTTTGAACTGACCACTGAAGAAGCTTGTGTCCTCACTGCAGGAAGTGACAAGGAATAAGGTCAAGCCTGTAAGATCTCCCTGTGGCCTCAACTTCCAGAGGGATTTCATGTCATTTATAAATAAGTATGTGATGTTGAAAAAACATATAGGAATTAGCAGAAAAGTGCAAGGATTTGTCTGGTGATTACATCCCAAGAAGGGATGTTCTGCACACAAAGGCTACTATCCCAGGAGCAAAATCATCCTTTAGAGTAAAACTGGGAGAACTCCACGATGCATTACAATGAACAGCTGTCAGGAAGACAAGGTTGGAAGCAGGGCAAAATCTTTTTCTCTGCCACACCATTATATCCATGCTGTCTCCAGCAGCTTGGGGAGTCACAGCTTTTACTGGTGTGGAGCTGGCAGGAGAATTTGTTTCAGCTGATGTTATCAACATTAAAAAAAATCAACCCCTACATTAACAAAAAGAAAAAGCTAGTCTCCATCTCACTTTTAAACTAGATTCAGTTATTACAGGCACCTCTGTTTTTCACTGCTGTTGCCCTCCTCCCGATTTATACTACAATTTGGAGTTGTTATGGATGGAAATGTGTAAAATAAATCTTACAGGATCCCCCACTGCTCCCATCACATACTGACTGTATCACTCCTTTTGAAAAGCTAGGTTACGCAAGCAAGAAACTTCCTCTTTCATGTGAATGTTCAAGCACCTCCCTGAACAAAATGGGTCAAATTTCATTTCAGCCTCACATGGATCCGCAAGTGAACACAGCTGGTTGGGGCTCAGGATCCGGTACACTCTACTCTTGTTTAGGCCCTTCGCACCTGATGTCACTGAACACTTCAAAGAGAAAGTCATAAAATAACAGAAGAAGGGAAGTTTAAAGGTGGCTGCACGTCAAGAATGTGTAGGGAGGTGACCGACTGCCCTATAGAAGAAGAGACTCCATATATTTGTGTTCAATAAGGAAAGGGAGACCATGCCCGGAATAGAAACTGATACCCTTGCAACAACCCTAGAGCTGTACTTGGGCAACACCACCATTGACCACAGGAGAAATACTGGCAAGGAAACTCACGGTGTGTTTGTTTGTTCATTTGTGTTTGTCAGCAGGGAGAAAAGTCCTCACGTGTTCTCTAGCCACAGCACACCATTGGCCTTACTCATCACCACGATGCTCAAGCTCGGGTTTCAGGTGTCCGGTTTGCTGGAGGAGGAAGGTTTTTATACACGCCTTTCTGCTCATATATAGTAGTATATAGTGAAACTATATAGTATGTAGGGAAAACAACAAAGGCTCCACAGAAGTCATTCTTTCAGACTCTTCTCATCTTTACAAAAGAGTAGATGTCTGAAAGCTTTTTATTCTTTTTCAAACTCATCAGTTGAGGAAGTGTTCTGAAATATTAAAAAGTCCAACAAAAATTGCAGATACTGAGCAAAATTTTATTATAATTGATGCTGAAGGTATACATAGAGGGCTTCACTCATTCCTTAGGACTCTCTGTAAAAGGAAGACGTCTTTTCAGTGGAAAAATCTGCATCATCTACTTCAAGCTCCAATCAAGCCCACATAATCCTAGTAAACACACCTCAGCTAGGTAAGGTTTAGGAGGTTATGGAAATGAAATTGCCTGCTTTATTTCCTGAATCCTGGCAATATTGATTTCTGCGACAGGTCTAGAGAGTACAATAGCTTCTTTAGTAGAGTGGTCACTGAAGTCACAGCACCTTCAACTACCAGATGGAGTCTCAGATCTCCTCTACTCCATTGGAGGGGTAATGTCAAGAGTCATCTTACAGCCTTATGTCTACTCACTCCCATCGCAGCTGAAAACATGGATCTTTTATGGTCTTTCTCCACATGATGTGATATTTCATGTACTGCCAAGCTGACGCCCGATCCAAAGTCCTGGATTTATTAAAAAAGGTAAACTTTCAATACTGATCTACAACATGATTGATCACTATTTGCTGTTTTTTTTTTTTTTTCCAGCTCACTGAAACCCAGCAACAGAATTATTCATATAAAATCCATCACATCAGTTGAAATCTACCCCCCTCTTCCAGCCTCCAGTATCATACATGAAATCTCCTTCTCTGGAGATCTTCAAGACCCGCTTGGATGCAGCCCTGTGCCACGTGCTCTAGGTAACCCTGTGTGTGCAGGGGTGTTGGACTAGATGATCTCTAGAGGTCCCTGCCAACCTTAGGCATTCTATGAAACGCAATACAGCCACAGGAGTTTGTTTCCACCCTGCCCAGTTACTTAAAATGCTCAGGGTCCTTACCATGGGAAGGAGCCTGAGAAGTCTGGACGTTATTTTACCCTGCTCAGTGCATTTCATCCAATACTGGAGTGCTTCACCATTTTCTCAGAGAATGAAACTGTCAGTGAACCTACAAAATCATGGCACCATGCATAACAAAACGATATGCTCTTGCCATGAAAGTAGGTTGTCTTTTTTATTTATTTATTTTAAAAATTCATGTATCCTGTTTCAAACACACATTTACCACAATAAGTACCGTCAGCCCTACACAGATTCCTTTTTCCTTTCCCCACCTCCTTCTGTCTCCCAAGGTATTCATTAGAGCCACAAGGTAGAGTGAAGATTTAAATGGCAGGGCTTACTACCTGATGCAGAAACACTCTGACAGGCTGCTGATGCTGAGGGAACATTAGTTCCAAAAGGCAAAGCATGAACGTATGGGCAGGGCTCAGTCCCATTCCATGTACCGTCTCTGCAGTTGTTGAATTGCTGCCACAGTCCAACTAAAATCACGGATCCTCCGTACTGCCAAATAAGGGAACATAGCTGAAAAGACCTTGAAAAGGACTGGCAGAGGCAACTAAACATTCTGGTATTTGCATGTGCGAAGCTCGTCCCCTCCGAGCCTCTACCAGCTGTATGAACAGCTATACCAGTGCTTGGAGGACACAAACCTGCTCAGAGGCAGAAAGGAGGCGCACAGATGTCTGGTTGGACATTGTATGCTTTTTCTGCAGATGTGCAGGTGCCTGTAATTGATAAAGCACTGAAGGATGTAACCCCTTTGGAGAAACTGAGAGGGAGGCACATCCTGAGCCTGACCCGACACCCTCCAGAGCCACGTAACTTGGCATGAGCGTTGTTAGGACATCTCGAAGCTACGGTGAGAGCAAGGGGGCACATACTACTTGCATTCAGGGAAGTCTTTGGAGAATCCTTCTAATTACCTCTGATTTCCTGCACGAGTACAGACTGCTTTGCATGTGCTGCATGATCGATAATCTCTATCTCTGCATCCTCTGCAGATTAATACTCCTGCTGATGCAACAACACTATGGCTTTAAACACCTCTTGACTTAATGAGCACTGATGTAAGTCACGGTCTTCTTCCATGCTCACCACTCCCCCCCACCTTTTGTTTTTAATAGAAATGGCTTGTTGATGTCACAAGAAACATTTTAAAATATTTTTGTTTTTTCCTGTGTTCTTCTAGTACCTAACACTACAAAGAGAGATGAGATGCACTCGTAACATCTGCACTTTCAGCATCCCAGTTTTGTTTTCTATTATGGAGGAACATAAAAACATCCCATAGTCACAGGCAACGGTCTCCTTTAAAATCTCTAAGCTCCGCTTACTGATTTACATGCCAGGCAGTTTATGCTGAGTTTGCAATGCCCTCCTGGGCTATTCCGTAAAATCCTGTTTTTTTGACAGCTCACACTGTTAAGAAAATAGGATGTTGACTTGACTTGGTTTCCCTTCACCAAGACTGTGATAATCCGGAGTCTTGGAGCACACAAGAGAACAGTTCTATCATCATCCTTGTCTTAAAGAAAGAAAAGAGGTTCTAGCAGGAGATGGCTTCATACAAACCCTACCCAGCTATTCACAGAGAAGTCATGTCCTCTCTCCAGGTCAGCAGGATATACTAACTTGCCAGAGTCAACAAGAACAGTAGGCAAGAAATGTCCGAAAGCTGAACTCCTGGGTTTCCCACATATCCCACGAGAAGCAGAGAAGAACAAAGACATTTTCCTCTAAAATCATTTGATCTTATATAAATGAAACCTCTGTATTATGGAAAGGCCAGGGGAATGGAGAGGCAAAATAACTTAAATGCAGTTTATTCAGAGTAGAAGGAATCTGTGGAAAATAAAAAAGATTTGAGCCAGAAACTGAACAAAAGAAACAATCAGTAATCCTACTGAAGGCCATCGTTTTCCAGTTAACTTTGAAAGACGGCTTAATGTACCAAACATTCAGCTAGACTTCAACCCTGACAACCCTCACCCTCATACCTTTACCTGATACAAATACATCAGCCAAACATCTATGGAAAAAAGTGTCCCTCAAAGCTAAATTCCGTAAAGTTCTTCCTACGTGGTAACCATTTCAGCAACTGGTTCTAGGACATGGTAAATACACTAGAGGCTGTTGACAGCTTTCTAATATGAAATTTCTTCTCTAAGCCCAACCCTCCTAGAAATTCCTACATTATCTGAGCACGTCATTTATATCTCTAAATGAATTGAATGGAAAAAGATTTTCAAAAAAGAAATTATTGTGTATCTTGATCAAAACTGCCAACTAATTATGACATTTAAAGATAGAAATATTCAGTAGAAACCTTTGGCAATATGTAGTTGTTCTCATCTCCTGTACCGTGTCATCTCTGTCTTGGTTAACCAAGTTGATAAACATGTTTTACACAATATATCTGGGCCTTACAGACATATTAGCCCAGGAACTCCAGAAGACACGGGGGATTATGAGTCTCAGTGGGATACTAAGCACCAGCGTGCCCTCAGAAAAAGCACTGTGCAAAGATCTGAGCTGAAAAAAAAAGGGGGAGGGGGGCATATCTTCTGTCCGAAATGCTTCCTTTAAAGCATATTAGGTGGAAGAAAATAAATTACCAAAATTCCCTATAAGCTTGGCTACAGCACTGCTGCCTCAGAGCCACTGTTTGCCAGGGATTAAGAGGAAACTCTCACCGACTCAGAAATCATACAGAAAAACAATCTTACGCTGGCGAAGAGATGTATGAAGAAGGCTGATATATCTTTGTCTGTCACTTCTAAATTAAACAATATCAAGACCTGGACCAGATCTGAATGCTGTAAGTACAAAATACAGGCAGTTCCAAAATACAGTAACACGAAGGAGGCTGGAGACTGGCAGCATGAAATGGATGCAGGAACAAATTCAGTCTCCTAACAAAGGAAAGAGCAGCATCTAAAATGGAAGAGGTACTTTTACGCTTTTTCTTAGATCTGGAAGAATGTTTTAAGTCAATTTCAGTATATTTAGTAATTCATTCCACTCACAATAGAAGAATTCTGACATGTCAGAATAGTTCGAATATTTATAACCTTCCACCACATAAAACGAGATAGGGAAAAGATTCACCAAAAAAATAAAAAATCAGGTCACAAGTTTGCCTTTTCTCACCTTTTTAATGAAAGCACAAAAGAGGACTAGGTCTTCATTTAGGAATAACTAGTACTGCTGAGTACAGATGAGGCACTGCTCTACCCAAGACAACTGTGTTCATCCATTTGTGCCTCAATCATTGGCTGTAGCCATCTGAAACGCCACTCGGAAACAGGAATACCGAGAACTGAGAATGTGCTTGAACTTTTGTTGTTAAGTTTCCTCTTCACACATCTCATCTTCCTGCAAGCAGCTGCAGACCTTTCTTGGGACTTTTCCTTGCCGCTCTTGCCCTCCTCAGTGAATACAGGCTGTGCTCATAAAGCTCAATTTAGAAAACACACAAAGGGCTGGAACTTCAAATGTGACACACACCCCAATGGGCCCCTCGCTTTGCAAGCACTTCTCCTGCTTCAAAATCAGGTTAAGTGACTCCAAGGATTTATTGGTATTAGTTGCCCGACCAACATGGGAGCTCTCAAGGGTACTACAAGCAGAACCCTTTTCTTATATTCACTCTTGGGGCAGGGTAATAGCTAATGGAGAACTCTAAAATTGGAAATAAAATGACCTATTTACAAGAAAAGGTGATAGAACAGTATTTTTAAAAAATGAGACTGTCTTCATATGATTCTTTAAAAATACAGGAGCACTGTGATAAATTCTAATAAACCCTCCAAAATAAGAGGAAAAAACATTGTACAAAACTACTGATCAAATTACACTTTTTTTTGACCGAATTAATCTTTTCTTCTTTACTGGAGAACCCTTACCCCAACTTGTGTTGGAGGCAAAAAGCTAATGTGAGCGTGAATTTCAGCTGGCACCTATTTCTAGTGTAATATCTTCCTGAAGCCTGTCAAAGAAGAGTCAATAAAATAAAAACAGAATAAAAGTGAAGTTTTTAAAAGACGGATGAGCAAATTTGTGTGGAAATTATTTAAATTGGCACTACTAAAATTGCTGGAAGACATGTAAATAGGGCAAGTCAAGTGTGTATACAGATGGATCTGTACTCTTCTCCGAAGCACCAGGGAAAAACATGTTAGAAATCACAAATCAAATTGAGCTAGTGTTACTGTTCCAGAGTTATAAGGCACAGGATGACCATGTGAATTCTTGTAATTACTGGATAAAACACAACAGCAGTTGATGTCCAATATCAGTTCCTGAGGGAAGCTATGTATGCCTGAGTATTTATTTGTACACAGGCCTCATAAAGAAATTTGTTGCACTTAGCTAGTGTGGTTGAGGTAGTTGGGTTTTACTTTTGTTATGTTCAAATCCTACAGCCTTGCTGCCAGTGTGAAGGTGTATTGACTTTGTTCAGGCAAAAGATTATTCCTCTCACTACTTTAGGTGTTAAGCTTCAGCTCCTACAAAGGGAGTAATCTACACAGATTTATGTCTTTAACTGGCACTATTACGCCCACTACACTACTATACCCTTAAAAGTTGTTCCCGCTTCATGCACACAGACATATAAACAGATGCTACATAAAGCAATACAAAAACATATGCAGAAAAGAAAGGTAAAACATGGATAACACCCATTTGTGAAGCGTAACTCACTGTTACAAATCATATACGTTACGTTTTCTGCCTTTTTCCTGTTTTTAACACAGAAAATTAGAAAGAGGGAAATTGTGATACTCAAAGCTACAAAATAAATCAGTATAATTATCAAATTCTAGAAAAAAAATCCAGTGTTTGAAAGCATCCTCTTCACTGAATGAAGATCTCTCTCTACAGTCATTAGAAAAAGAAATGAGAACTTCCACATGAACAGAGCACACTTTCATTACTCAGTAGCACATAACAACTTTTCCCAAGAGCTATGCAGGTCTTTCAAAGTAACTTTTCTAACCCCCTGAAGAGTTATTTACAAGATTTGAAGGAAATTTGCTGCATCTTAAGTGCATTATTGTTTTTCTCTGTTATTAATAAGGGACTAAAGAAAACATTTTCTCTGCTGAACAATACCTAGGGAAAATTCTTGTTTTGCAGTGTATTACATGAAAGTACATCAACCAATGTAACAACTGAGTCCTATTGTTCTTAAGTATTTCTATCACTTTTTTGAAGAATGACTCTCAAGGCACAGTACTTCTTTCTCTGGTAAACCCAATATCTCACCACAGGCAATGCATCTGTTTTACAGCTCCACACACAATTCTGTGCTGATTTATCATGATTCTCACTTGATTACAGAGAACAATGTTGGAAAGGCCCTCAGACGCCAAACCCTGAATTCTCACAGTCAACCTTAATGGCTATAAAGACAGCTTACTGATAAGGCATTTTAAAGAAACATCCCAATCTCAGCTGTATTATTCACTGGAAGCACCCACCACTGTTCTTGAACCACAGAGGACTTTACAGAATCAACACAGACTGGACACCTAATTTTTAGATGGCTGAGAAAAAAAAAAAAATCAAGGATAGTGGAAAAATGCAGGTTTTACATCCTTAGTAATAATGACTTAACTGTAAAACTGTTCTTCAATTCCCCTTTTATCTTGGTGTACTCTTAAGTATCATCTACAGCAGCAGAACAACCCCAGGTAGGAGAGCACGTATTTTCTATAACTGACCCCTATTTGTTCATTATTATCTGTTTATAGTTTAGAAGACTCTGAACTTTGCTCAGCTGCATTTGTCTTGCCACAACTAATTAGTGATTTATCCTTTGCTAGGATGAAACAGACTGATGTGGAATACTAATTTACCAGAACGATGCAGACAAAAGTCAGGTGAATTTTAGAATTATTTCTGCAGATATAACTTAGAGTGGGCAGATGCAGAATAAAAAAAAAAAAAAAAGATAAATTAAAAAACACTAGCATTTTGGCACAGGCTAAACAAGAATTATGTAGATTAGAGATATAACTGCGTTTGCTGGCATTCACTCAGTGCTGCTGTTATATTTCATAATTAAACTTGCTTTTATAGAGCTGTGCTCTAGCGGTCCAGGTCAGTACTCAATTAAAGAACAGACCTCTGCGGGACAAATCAATACTCGGATAAGCGTGAGCGTCGTAAGCCAGCCGGCCAACCTCTTCGCCCGCATAACGCGGTCCCAGGGCTACCTATACGCGCTTCATCAGACCGGCCCAACGGGCAGCGGCACAGGGACGTCTCCTGATGTCCAGGACTTGGCCAGGGCAAGTCCATTAGCTTTTGGCTTGTGAACAAATGTGAAGACTCAGCTGTAGACAACAGAGCTCGCAGGCCCTGGGAGCTGCTGTCCCATCACCCCGCTCCACAGCACGCAGCTCAACACGAGCAAGTGTCCACCAGCGAGGCCCACTCACCCCGTCACCCACCAGTCTCACCTTCAGCCAGGGAAGAAGTGAGGAGCTGGGAGAAGACCCAAACAGGGCTGATACGTGAAGAATGGAAATATGAACTGGGCATTTGCTCAAATACCAGCTCAGTACATTGACGGCTTGGCATGAGCTAAAGGAAGCCAAGCATCTTCCTCAGGGAGGAAAGAACCAACCTGGATTTGTAGAGTCCTGCACCTTTCTCCTAGGGATTGTGGTCCTAGCTGAGAACACAGACTGGGGAAAACCTGTCACCTCTGCTCTGCTACAGTAGCTTCTGCCACCCTCAAGGAGAAACAGATTTCACTCCCTTTCAAAAGGGAGGGTGGTCCATGAAGGATAGAAACTGGACACGGGCAATGGGAAGTTGCATACAAACGGCTCAGGATTTGAGATCAACTCTACATAATTAAACGTGCTGTGCGCACAAAGTCCAAGGAGAGCCTCTTCATCACAAGACTGCTGGAAGAAAAACAGTTGCCAGCATCTTTTCTTTTTTTCCTGAGCCAAAAAGAAAATTCTGGCAGCTTAAACCTGTTTATACCGCTACCGCAAATGGGCTAATTGCTGGTCAGTTGAAGTCAGAGCTGCCTATTGGAGAAACAGTATTGCAGTGTGTTGACAAGAGAAAATCACAGTGTGAATGGACATAATGGAGATCGTTCTAGATGTCTCATTATGTAGCACTCCATATCTTGCCATAAATACAGTATCAATGCAGCCCACTAAATCAGCAGGTGTTTCAAGTGGCAAAACTGAGTTCTGCAGTTTAGACAAGTCAAATCAATCATGAATTAGGTTATCCCATGGCCATGTTATCCCTACAATGAATAGCGAATTTACTGCTCATGCTATAAGGTATACGATCTTACATTCTCTGAGGCGAAACTCTTGCTTAAGTCAATATGAAATCTGAATAACTTAAACAGAAGTACAAACCTCTCAGTACCAAAGTTACTCATTCACTGAGAACGAAAATAACTATCAGCTACCATAAAAGCTACTACTTAAGTAAGTGCACTGTTAAAAGACACCTATAAATATGGCTTAATTTGCTTAAGAGCTCACCTAGGACTTATAAAACCTTGGAAAGCCATTTGAAAACCAACATGAAAAGCAACCTACCAGTTACCTAAAAACAGCATCTATGTAACATTTTAAATTTGTTAAGAAAAAAAAATGGCAAAAGCTATCAAGGGAAGCAAATGGGCTGACATTCAGTTATAAAATGAAAATATATTGAATAAAACTCACCCATTATTGACTTTTTAGATATACTTACACTTTAATTTCAATTCTAACTTCATTCCCTGCTGTGTGCAGGGACATAAAAACTACAATCTAACAACATATACAATAATTTGCAGTCCTTGGGAAAAAAAAAAAAAAAAGTCAAGTAATACCACAAATACTGATGTATACCTAGATGGGATCCTAGGGCTAGTCAAACCAGAAATGTAATTGTGAAAGTGAAATAAATCCCTGTCAGATAGAAAACCTCTGCAAAACACTTACACAGCATGAATACCAATTGACATACCAGAGCTATGAGACAGTGCTAGAATCAGAGGATATCATTACAATGCCGAACTGTTAATCACAGCTCAAAATAAAACACGTTTATTTCTCTACTACAGTCACAACTGGGGGTTCTGTTCTACCTCTTCTAACACCAGGGAGGAACTCGCTGCCCTGGTGCATGTCTTCGGGGGGCTGATACGTGATTCATTTGGAAATAAAAAACAAAGTTCAATATGACGACTGGTTTTCTATGGCTAATGATTAATGACATCAGTCCTCAAGCATCTGTTTCCACAGTAGCTGCCTGAGTGTCCACCTTAGCAATAATCTCAGTAACATTTTAGGAAGAGACGGCGTCTGAGAAGTTTACGCCGCAGTGGGAAACAAATATAAAGAAGAGATGAAATATTTAAAACTCGTGCTCTGCTTAGCGAGAATGGCCTAAAAATAGAAAGCCTTGGAACAAAGACGAGGTAAAAGGGAAAGTCCAAGGGAAAAAAAAAAAGAAAAGACAGCAATTAAAAAAACCGAAAACGCTGATTATAAAATCATTGCGTCAGGGGTTTCTCCGGACGCCTGGAGCCCTTCGGCGCAGCCCCGCGCCCACCGCCCCGACGCGCGGCCGGGACGCGGAGACCCCGCGCGTGGGCGCGGGACGGGCAGGACCCCCGCGCCACCCGCCCTCCGCGGCGCCGGCCCCTTCCCTGCCGGCATTTCCACCTCCCGCCCTGGCCTT
>JAWLRI010000168.1:230940-253270 GCA_034781795.1 Crypturellus tataupa | reverse complement strand
GGGGGGCGGTGCTGGCGGCGCGGGCCGGAGGGAAGATGGCGGCGGAGAGGGAGCCTCCGCCGCTGGGGGAGGCACGGCCGGGCGAGCCGGAGGAACTGGAGGACGGCGAGGACCTCTTCACCAGCACCGTGTCCACGCTCGAGGTGAGCGCCCAGCTGTGCCCGCGCCCGCTCGCCTCCACTGCTCCGCGTCGTCTGTCACGGCTGTCGTCCCGGCCGTTACCCCGGCCGTTACCCCGGCCCCCCGCCGCCACGGATTATCCCCCAGGTCGTGCCTCCGCCATCTCCCTCGGGGCATCCGGTCCGTCCTCTCTCCTCTCCTATGAGGCCTCTTCTGCGAGCGGCCGCTGCGGGGCCCTCCGCCCCCCCGGTGCCGCTGGGCCCCGCCAGGCCGGGCGCTTTCCCCGGGCGACGTCCTGTAGCCGGCGCGGAGCCGGGAGGGCTGCGGGAGTCGCCTGTCGCGGGCAGCCGCTCTTCCCTGTCGTCCCGCTCAGCTGCCGGGAAAACGCCGGAGCCTGCCTCTCGGCAGGGCGCCGGTCTCAGCAGTGCTACTCCCCTCGGACGTGCCGAGGGGTAATAACTCTGTTTGTTTGTTTGCTCCGAGGCTTTGCCCCCTTCCAGTTTGCTGAAACTTCCAAAAACTTATTTCTGTGTGGATCGTTCCCTGTCACAGTACAGTGCTCAGCTATAAAATAACACAGCATATCTCTGATAAACAGCTGCCTTTCTGGCCTTACAGAGGGTGGGTTTGTTTGTTTGTTTGTTGGGGGGGGGGCTTAACATCAGTCTCTTACATGAACAAGTGGCAATTATGGATAGCTAAAGAGAGGCTTTCATGCAGGAGGCTATGAAACTTGTGCTTATTTGGAGAAAACAGTCTGAAAGATCAAAGGAAAAAAATCTACTGAGTAAATCCGTAAACCACTCTTGCTTTCTCTTTTGAGCATTTAATAAAAAAGAACAGCACACTGCATGTGTAAATACTCACTACTTCTGGACATGTTTGCACTCATTAAAGTGGAAGCTTTTTTTTTTTCTAGGTTGTGGTCATCTTACCCATGCCAGTGCCTTATGGAAAAACTTAATTCTCTCTGTACACAGTGATCCATTTAAAAAGAAAATTGTTCCTGCTCTCCTTTTCCTGGAGTTTCCTGCCCCTGACCTTTACAGTAATAGGATCAGTGCATGTTTGTTTTGCTCTGGCTGTTGCCTGTCCTTGACCAAAAAAAAAAAAAGTAAATAAAGATACTCTTAAATTTGTTTTAAAGGCATTTGCTTCCTCTGCAATTGCTTAAAAGATTTTCTTCTTCTTCTTTTTATAGATATATGATCAGTTTATTCCCCCTCCCCCCAAAAAAAGTGGAAAAATAAAGTGATGGGATAAGAAATTATGTGATTTATGAAGCTTCAGTTAATAGCTGCTTTAATAGACCTCTGTCCATGTGTGTGTACAATGTGTGTTACTGGAGTCTTTGTACTGCTAAGAAAAACTGCAGCATTGAAAATTCTTCCTCTTAATGTTTTAAAAAATAGTTACTGAAAATCATAAAACTGAAGAAACAGGCAAAAAGGTGCACTTTCTCTGTATCCGTATATTTCTGTGTTTCACGTGTTTTGGTTGACAGTTCTGTTCTGCCTTTTTATTTTATATAGCCAGCACGATCAGAAGAAAGTGGAAGGGGAAAGGCACTTTGTATAAGATAAAGATAAACTCTGAAGAACTTTTGTCAGTAAGACTTTTCCTGACTTATACTCAAAGAGTGCTTAGGAAAGAGTATTAGCCTTGTTCTAGCAAATTTGGAAGGAAGTTCCATGAAAATGGAGTTTGAACTTCTCCTAGTTGACACTAGTTTTTTTAACTGAAGTGTAATGTGCTTACTTTGCCTGGATATCCTAGTCCAGAGAAGAATGATTATGTCATGGTATGGGCCTAATTAAACTTCTATATCTAAGTGCTCTTCAAGTATATTCATATTTATGAAGTACCTGTTTATAAGTAGCAGTTGAAGTTCCATTAAAATAAAAACAGAGAGGATACAGCACTCTTCACAGTTGCTTGTATGTGCTAGCTGGTAACAGAGAGAAGGACATGCCATGGTGGAAGACAGCGAGGTCCAAAGACAGGTTATGTGAAGCTTATGGTGCTTTGAAAGGGCTCCTATTTCAAACTTGGAGCTGCTCCTTTGCTTTTTGTGTGATTTACTTCTACTTTTTTTTTTTTTTTTTCTTTGCTACTACTTTGCATCTTGGGAAAGACATGCTGTCCCTTCTTACTTGTCATCTGACAAAGCAGTATTAAAGCTGTAAAACTGCAAATAGTTCTTCCAGATAGCTTCGATGTTAACAAAGTCTCCCTTTAGCTTATTATTTGTTTTCTAAGTTTGTTTCAGTAAAACATTTCATATATATTATAAACAGTAAAAATAAACAGAATGCTTAAATGTAGTTTATAAAGAAGCTCACTGACTTCAATTGTTCCTCTTTATATATAACAGGAAGAACATTACTTATTTCAAGCTGAATTCTTCCTATGAAGAGGAAGAAGCTGGATCTTTAACTTCCCTTGAGCATGTATTAAATGTTAATGTCTTGAATTAAATCTCTTAATTCTAGATATAAGATGTTAAGATTTGATGCTCTTCCCTGTAAGTTCCCTGGAATTTCTCCTGTGCTTCCCCTGGAATTTCTTTAATACAGTGGAAAGGAGCTGCCAGGTATGGAAACAACTGGACCTTCCCCTTCTGCGGAAACTTGGTGCATGGAGTAGTTCCTCTGAGGTAGCAGGGTGCTGATTTCCATTTCAGGTCCGTACAGTACCTACAAGTAGTAAAATTATTTTCAGGCTTATTTTGTGTCAGCTTATTCAAACCTTTCGTGGAGCATCTTCACTTAAAAAAAAGAAAAAGCTTTGGCAGCTGCTGCACTTGCTTTCTTAGGTAGGAGCAGCCAGACACAATCAGACAAATAGTCTTTATAGACTGAGTTCTTGTTTTCAGTGGAAGTCAACGGAGAATGTCATGGGAAAGCTTTTATTGATGATTATATATATGTATGTACTGGAGTTCACATGGATTACTATCCTAACTACCAGCATTTTGTAGTTCATGGGCTTGCTGAGCTATAGGTTGCATAATAATATTAATAATCTTCAAGAGATTTGCCTGATTATTAAGTTTTCAGGTGTATTAAAAAAAATAATAGTTATGAAGAAGACACATACCTACAGCTTTTTTCCACAAATTGCTACTTTGCTGTGTGTGTCCTCTGCCACTATTAGAAGAGACGGCAAACAAAAAAAGTGTGAAAGTCGCTTTGTGGTGATATGTATCAAAAAAAAAAAAAAAAAAAAGAAAACATCCTTTGGATTTTTCTGAAAAATAGTATACATAGTATTCTCATTTCATCACTTCTCCTTCCTCTGTTATGGCACTTCTTTTTTTCATCTTTCCCAGAGTACATTTCATGGGTTTTATTAACAAATGTCTCCCTCTTCTGCCAAGGACCTGCCTTGGGAACCTGTAGCTGAGTTGCCATCTATTCATTTCCAGTGTTTTTTATACTGTTTTTTTTCTCCCTTTTAATGGAAGAATATGTGGAGTCACTTGAAAACAATGAGTAAGCAATAGATGTGGTAATTTATCAAGGACTGTCATTTCGGGCAGGGTCTGTATGTAATCTTGTTGCATGTCATTAACCTATACATGGCTAAAATATAATCTTGTTTGATGCACGGAAGGCAAGACATTGGGTAGGCCATTAGAAAAGTCCGATATATATAGGATTATATACTTCTTTATAGATGTCTAAACTGAATTTAACATGAAAATTGAAAATGGTAGGGAAGGTGTTAATGATCCTGTCAAAATACTTGGGATTAAAACATGAAGCCTTTCAATGCTGAGTTAAAACTTTGCAGAAAAATAAGTCAGTATCCATGACTGAAAAGTGTAATTCTGTTGGAAGCACACTTCCTTGTCTTCCGTGTTAAATACAAACAGTAACAGAAACATGAAATAGTTGATCCTACTGAGACTGCTAGTGTCCTGCTGCAGAGATCACTGCCCTGCCTTGTTCTGTCTGCCCATGTGGCAGTTTGTGGGCCTCTGTCCCCTGTTTCAGTCACAGTGATCCAGGTGGCTGGGAGCAGTGTGCTTTTTGTCAGCCTGCCCTCTTCCAACTGAAAGCAGTAGGAGGAGTTTAGGCATGTGGCTGAACTGGCTGGGCCAGGGAACTGTGCTATTACAAGGGGTAATGTCTAAACAACTAGGGCTGTTATTTCAGCCAACAAAAGGTGTGTGGACTTGTTCTTGTGCCTCCATAAGTCAAGGCTATTAAAATACTTGGTTATTGTCACCAACTATAATTCATGATACAGAGGGAAAAGTGAGTTCTTGTTACTGCCAGTGCAAACTGGAATGGGGTCATAGTCTTCTGACACATGTCCAGTAACTCATTTTCTAGAAAACAAGTAGAATAGGATCCCACGTGTCTTATGTGCATGAGTTTACTGACCGTTAGGTATCTTGGCTGAATGTTCCTTCTGAGTTACTTTCTGCTCAGGAGTTTCTCAGAAACTTTGCAAGCCATATACCTGTCAAGAAATGGACAGCTTTGTGACTTTGTAAATCCTTGAGTCATATAAATCCAAATGTTCTAAACAGTTGTCCTGCATATGTGGCTGTCTAGGTTATTTTGCATGGTTGATTGCCTCCATCTCTTGTCTAGTAGTCTGATTTTTCACTGCCATGTTTCTGTTAGGTACTCTGAGCTGCTCTACTTCTGTAGATGTGTTAACTCTTCAGCACTAAGGGAACAGAATTTCTGCCTTACTCCAGCTTGCACATGCAGCAGAATGTAACTAGAATAACTTAATATGGTGGCCTTTTGTTGGAGAGGCTGAACAGCAGCACTGTGTTATCCACTGGTTGTATAAAATAACAAAAAAATGGGAATCATTGACAGCAGTTTCTGATGCTTTCAGGAGAGTGGCTGTGTCCTCCTAGTTCACTAAGAAAAGGTGTGTGTGTTGAAAATAGACAAGTAAGTTTTGTTGCAGAATTCTTAAAAAGCTGAGGCTGTATGATCTATGGTGTATTCAAAGTTGCAATAACTTTTAAGGCCAAGCTTAATAAGGTCCAGTTACTATTAAAAATTAATTTTATTGTCTTTTTTCCTACAAAAAACGTCCAAACTGTATGCAAAGATATTTACCCCTATTTGGATATATTTGTCTGAGGACAACATCTGTAAAAAGATACTAACATGCCACTGAAAGGTTAATAGTCCAGGAAATGCCTTATTCAGCTGAAAATACATTTTAAAGGAAAGATGGTTTCTGTAAATCATCTTTAATATCTACTCTTCACAGTAGCAGAGCCCAATGTATGTAACAAGTATTAATTTCTTATATAGTAAGTTACAGATAGATAGGGTATCTGTTTTACTGGGAAAGAATCATCTGTGGACCTTGTTTAACTTGCCTATACAAGTTAAAGTTTGTTCATGCTGTTGTTATGTTCCTTGAGCTTTCTGGGGTGCCCCTAGGCTTTGCTCTTGCCTCTCATTTTGTGAGTATTCTCTAGTTTCACTTCATTGCAACACAGTATATGAAATACTGTGAAAGACTCTTGTAATTGATACTTGAGCTAAAACTGCAAAGCATGATATGTGCAAAAGGCAGGGTTTTCTTGAATAGTGCCATTGGCAGAATTTGTCACAATTCAGTAATAGGAAATGTAATCCTACCAACACTTTGTAGCTATTTTTTGGTATATTTATGTCTTTTTCTCAGAAGCCTCTGTTCCTTTCTTCATAGTGGGAATGTTTTGATACTGTCCTGGTTTAGGTCCTCTGGTTAACTTCTTGATTTAAGCACGTAAATACTGCTTTTTTTTTTTTTTGATTATGGAATATGTGGATCAGGTGTAATGATGTGGGATTTCTTTTTTTCTGGTTAGAAGCTGGGTATAGTCAAAAGTGATTATCAATAACCGAGATAGCTGTCTGGTATAAAATTGGGAAGATAGACTAGAGTATAGCTTGAAAGCCTGAGTGCTCTCTGAGGTCTCTTCTCAACCATTCATTAATCAAGAGCATGACTACAGGATAAAACTGGAAGCCATCTGCTCTAACAGATGTTTGAGAAAGCTTTTATTTGCTGTGCCTGGCTGTGTTACAGCTGTTTATAGCAGAGGTGAAGCATGAAGCACCTCTTTTCGCTGTTGGCCACTGACAGAACTAGAGGAAACTGCCACAAACTGAAGCATCAAAAGTTCAACGGGAACTTGAGGAAAATTTTCTTGACAGTGAGGGTGACAGAGCACTGGAACAGGCTGCCCAGAGAGGTTGTGGAGTCTCCTTCTCTGGAGATCTTCAGAATCCGCGTGAACGCAGTCCTGTGCCCCGTGCTCTGGGTGGTCCTGCGTGTGCAGGGGGATTGAGCTAGATGATCTCTAGAGGTCCCTTCCAACCTTAGGCATTCTATGATTCTATGAACTGTATGTCATCCTCAATCTGTGTTAGTGTTGGGTTGTTCACTATGCACCGAAACTCACATCTGTTGGGACCGCAGAGGGTAGTTACCAAAGCTGAGCAGCAACTAAACTGATTCAATATGAATGACCTATGATGTTTAATAATATATATTTTTGTTGATAAAACTTAAAAGTCTTTGAGAGTTTCTCATCTAATGGGGAGATAACTTTTCCAATGTCCTGTTGCTTCAGCTGACATACAAAGTTCAGAGCTTTGTGCAGCTCTGTGCGGAAAGAACCTTTTCTCAGAAAATATTCTGCTTCCTGAGTTCTTAAATCATTTTAAGCTGCTGACTTATATGTGACGCATACTATCTATACTGTCATTTCTAAAACAGTGAAGCATGGTGAGTTGTGCTTGGTTCTGTTGTAATTATTTAATTTCTACTAAATTACTTGCAAGTTGTATGGTACAGCTTAAAATCCTACTTCAGAGAATGAGCAAATGTAACTTCATTACTTTATTCTCTTCCTGCCATAGGATCATTTTGGCATTGATTTAGCATAGTATGAGAAATATACACTAATTGGATATATCTGTTGCTTGTAAGCATATAAACTGTACTGCCTTCATATTGCTCTCCAGTATTTCTGCTCTTTCTTTCAGGTTCTGGGGCAAAATCTAACAAGCAGCTCAAGAGGCTACTGCATGTTGTGCCTTATAGTTTGTTGCCATGTTGCCTTTTTTTTTTCTTTTTTTTCCTTCAAACAAATTGATTTCTCAGTGCTATATCAGAGATTTTCAGAGAATGGCAATTTTGAAAATGCAGTGCTGTATAACCTTGGTCTATTTGAATGGAACCTTTTCTTGTGGCAACCTTAATCTGTTACATGTTGATTCAGAAGAGTATTCTTTCAGCATTCCTGCTTTTAGCTTTCTTGCATGTTTAGTGGGGAAAGGCTTATTTCAGTAACACTTTTCCAAGTGGAGAGAGTTTCAGCTTCATATGTCCTGTGAAATAAATGTTTTATAGTGTATCTAAATGTTTTTCTTCCTCTGACTGGGATTTCGGGTAGCTGGATTGACAGTGATCAGAGCAGTACTGCTGCACAGACAGCAGATGCACTATTCTTGGAGAACCTGGTATAAGGAGGATTGCCCTCTGTTTTCTGTGCTGCTTTCATGGGCATGGCAGTATGGAATGTAGACAGAATTTTTTAGTGTTTTTTTTTTTTCTTTTTTTTTTTTTCCCTATGACATCTGTTGAATTGTGGCCCTGAGAAGAACCTTTCTTCTGAATTCTGATTTTAACCTTAAATTATGACCATTTTATGTAAAACACTAGGAAGTCAGTAGTGAGGCCAGATTTACAGATGCCCCTTTAAGGCATGTGGGTTTTTTTGCTTAAGTATGCTGTTCTTGAAAATCCCTTTGCTAGCTTTCTTGGGGGAAGTTGCGGGAAATGAGTCTTGCAAATTTTGAAGTACTCTGAAATAACCAGAGTTGACTGATTCAGGAAGAACTTGCATACTGAAGCATTTATCTTCTGTTAGATGTGTGCTCATTTTGTAAGCTGTGCTTCAGTACTCTAACTTCAGTAATGCTTTTATTTTCCTGAATGCCTTTGAGTATTTCTGTTTTCACTGGACAAGTCCTAGTCTTCAGTTAATTCAAAGAATTGGATCCCTCGATGCTAGCTTTCATTTTTGCATAGTGTGACCCATTGTGGTAATAATCCTCAATTTTGAGCTGTTGCAAAGACACTATCTGATTGCATTTGGAAAGCCCACTTTCTCATTTCAAAATTTCTTGTGGCTGTAGGCAGCCATGGATTGTTCTTTCAATGCAATAACTTGTTTTCTTAATCTCTGAAAAAAAAATGGATGGAACACTTGAAGTCTGCTTTTATACACAGAAAAAAAATCCTAGACAAAATGTAAGCTTATACAGCTAAATGTAGGATTTTTCAAAAGGAACTTAATCAAACTCAGAAAGACTCATGTACATTTTCTAGATACTTGTGTAGCAGTTTTTGCCTCATGTTAATTAAACATGTCCCTCTGATAAAGGAATGAAAAGAACTGTTGACCGACTAACTCATATTCTTGGTTCATTGTTATCCCAGTAGGAAATGAAAATAGCTGACAGAGTTTCCTTTCTGTGTATCTTGCTTTGTTTCTCTGCAATAAAGGAATGCTTATTGCAATAATTCTTATATACTGATACACAGCAACTGTTTCTCTACTTATTTATTTATTTATTTTTCCTCCACCTAAACAGTCAAGCCCTTCATCTCCAGAGCCAGCAAGTCTTCCTGCAGAAGATCTCAGCACAAACTCTAATGGTCCAAAGCCAGCTGAAATCATGCTAGATGATGACAGAGAAGACCTCTTTGCCGGTAACTACTCTTTTTCTTTGTGTCTAAGTAGACTATTTTCCCTTTGACATAAAGGGGTGCGTCTTTGTGGGGAGTAGGAGAAAACATTTTGTGCTATCATTTTATTTGATATAAGGAAATAGGGAGCAGTACCCTTAAAAATAGAAACTTCAATTTTTATTTTTCACAGTTTAGTATTGTAGAAAGTCTTATCTGTTGCTTAATTTGCAAGTTACGCTTTCTGGAAAGATCATTAAAGTTTTTTCTTTGGGTTTTGGGGGTATCTTTTGCAAATCATTCTCTGTTGTTTTAGCTGTCACCTAAATTTCTATGGTCTGTCGCAACATACTGTCAAATTTATCAACTTGAAAATTAGCAAGAGAGGTAACATACTAAGAATCATAGCATCACAGAATGCCTAAGGTTGGAAGGGACCTCTAGAGCTCATCTACTCCAACTCTCCTGCACACGCAGGGCCACCTAGAGCACATGGCACAGGGCTGCATCCAAGCGGGTCCTGAAGATCTCCAGGGAAGGAGACTCCACAACCTCTCTGGGCAGCCTGTTCCAGTGCTCTGTCACCCTCGCTGTCAGGAAATTTTGCCTTAAGTTCCTGTGGAACTTTTGATGTTTAAGTTTGAGGCCATTTCCTCTAGTTCTGTCAGCGGCCACCATGGAAAAGAGGCCGGCCCCATCCTCCTCACTCCCTCCCTTGAGGTACTTGTACACACTGATTGGATCCTCACTCAGCCTTCTCCAAGCTGAACAGGCCCAGCTCCCTCAGCTGCTCCTCATAGGGCAGACGTTCCAGAAGAAGGAGAACAGATGAAGTTCTTTGGGCAACAGAGATGTTTGTTCAGCCATTTTTAGTATGTGTAACTATTAACTTGTGGTGAATTTGTAAAGCAGAAGATTTAATCTTGCTCGTTATTGAAAATAGTGACACATGGCTTCTTTTTATGAATAGATAAGGTTTGCTTAGCTTTCAGTTGTAAATTAAAAATTAAGCCGTTACTCTGTGAGTTTGTGTTTTTTCTGAGGAGTAAGCACTTGTATCACACTCATGACAAAACACATTTTTGTAGCAGACCTTTTAGGAGTTAATCTATCTCGCATACTGAAGTAATGGAGCTTTGAGAAGCTTGTTTAGCAGAGAAGTAAAATTTAATTTTCCTATGTCCTTTACCAGTGGAATACAGGATTCTATAGCTTTAGTTGTTGTTTTTATTTTTTTTTCCAAGTGCAGGTGCCTTGTTTGTGCTGTTATAGTGTAGTATAACTGACACAGTAGAGTTAGTTTGCTAGTAATTTGTTCTGCAGACATCAGTGCAGCATTTCTCACTATGTAATTACCAATACTCAAGTTTGTGTTTATTTAAAAAGCATGAAGAGAAGTTAAAAGCATTGTTTCCTACCTTATAACCTTATTTAAGCTGTCCAGCCCATTTTCTAGTTTTGCAGAATGACAAATTCAGGCTGTATTGCAAGATGGAGAGCATTTCTATTTATTACACGGCATTTTTATTATAATAAAAAAATGAGAAGCTGGCCTGTGTGACTATGTGACATCATTTCACTAGTATGAGATTCTTTCTCTAATACCAGACTATGATGGATGTCTTGGAGAGAGTTGTATGAAAATTCTCATCAGCAGTCAATTATCAACACATTGCCAATCTTTCATCAATTCGTCATTAGTTTTTCTGTTCTCTGTAGTCTGTTTTTTGCAGAATGGTCACAGAATCACAGAACAACTACAGTTGGCAGGGAATTCTGGAGATAATCTGCTCCAGCCTGCTCTGGTCAAGCAGGAAGAGCCAGTGCAGGCTGCCCAAGACCATGTCCATCTGGGCTAGGAATATGCGTTTCCATCTTCGAGGATGGAGACTTCGCAGCTTCTCTGGACAATTTGTGCTGCCGCTCAACCACCTTCATAGTTAGAAAGTGTTTTTTTGTGTGCAGTTGTTATCTTGTGTTCAGGTGTTCCTGTGTTTCAGTTTTGCCTCTTGTTCTGTCACTGGTTGCCATCGAGAATAGGCTGACCCCTTTCTCCTTATACCCTCCCATCAGATATTTATTATGCACTGTCAAGATCTCCCTTGAGCCTTCCCTTCTCCTGGCCAGACTGTCTCAGTTTCTGTCTTTCCTCTAGTCCCTTAACATAGACAATTAATTGTTCCTTTTACAATTGTCCTACAATGTAGAAGCATTTATCATTCAAGGAAGTAAGTATAATGTTTAGAATATCTTATACATATCAAGAGATAGTTCTAAATGCCTTTTTGCAGTACTAACACTATTACTATTTATTGAGTCAGTTGACAATCTACTTTGAGTACAGTCCTAGTTTCATCTTCATTGGTTCCCTAGTGTAACCATTTGGTAGCATTTAGTTCTATGTTGTTTTAAGTAGATAGGTGTGTATATGTATTTGATTATGACGTTGTTGGGATGTGTTGATTAATTTATGAGCTCTCTGGAACAGGCTTAAGAGAGCTGCAGAATAAACAATTCAGTGATAATCCTAGTAGTTTTGTATTTATTACCTGATCTTAAGACTCTGAAAGATGGGAAGCACTTGAGGAACAAATCATTCTTGTACTAGTAATTTGGTTATATAGGTTCAATATGTAAAGGCAGCTTTTTGTAGCCATTGAGCCATCTGGAAAGAATATTTCAGGAAAACCAATTCTCCTTTGCTGGAAAATATTAAATTAAGAAAAAATATGCCTAGAGTAAATATTGATGGGCTGCAGACAGAAGAAACAAATGTTACCAGCCAGATTGTTGCAACTGAAATGAATGCTGTGAGAAAACATGCTTCCAGAACATATTTAATGTTTGAGTTTTACTACCAACAACATTCTTTCAAAGGTAAGGAGCATCCAGTTGCTGCTGTAACGTACAGGAGGTTTGATAAAAAAGAAAGCTATTTTTTAGAAGGCCATTTCATACACAGATGAAAGCTAATACAATCTGAATGGGGGAAAAAAAATCAGAAAAATCTTTCGCAGTATCCCATTCTAAATGGGAAGTTCATGTGGTGCAGCGCTATCCTGGTGACGAAGTTTTATTTTTGTTGGATTGTCAGCGTACAGGTTCTCAGAAGCAGAATCTATTTCATGCTTCCATGCTGTGCTCTCAAAAGAATAACTTTTTTTCCTCCTTAGGACTGTTTTGCTATTTCAGCAGTTTCTTGCACTGATTTGTGATAAGCAAAAGTAATGTGAGATAGTTGCATCAGTGCTGTTTATTTGCTTTCAGTGTGATTGCATAATCTTTGCTTTTTACGAAAGCAAGATTTCCATGTTAAACCCTGCCCCCTCAAAAAAATAAAAATCAAACTGCTTTTTTTTTTTTTCTTTTGTTTTGGCTCTCCCCCCATCCTGTGCACCAGCCGTGTTGTTGTTTTCTAGCAAATTTAAGTTTGATAAGTCTTTTTCATTACTGCCTTTAATAATATTGCCTAATGGGAAAAGGAGGTGAAGGAAATAACAAAGTGGAAGATTTCCTAAACTGTCTTAATGTAACTGAGAATCTGAAGCTTTTAGGCTTTGCTGATGTGCTTCTGTGGTAGCTATCAGATAACATCTGCAATAAATACTTTCAGGTATTCTTTGTCTCTGAATCACAGTCTTTGAACTTTGTCACCCCATTTGTGGTTCACGGCTCAATACGTGAGGACTGCTCTGTTGCTGTTAAACACTATCTTCTGTAGGATAGAAGTCAGTGTGTTTATTTCAAGTAGGAGAAAAAAAGAAAAAGGAAAAGGGAAAAAAAAGGGTGTCATCTCATAGGGCATTTATGTTTAGAGACTGCTTTGGTCACTTCTTCAAATCATGTAACATTAAGAACATTTTGGACGTATTTGGCTCTTTGTGGATAGGAGAATCCTAATGAGCCTTCTAATGACAGGAGCATCCATAGTAAAGTTCTTAAAACTGGGCCAACTCTAAACATTTAATGTCAAGATAAGAACAAACCTTTGGAATGACTATTCCAAATCGGTGGTCTAAAGTGCTATATGTAATGCCAGCTGAATAAATGTCATGGATTCGCAGTACAGACCATAGCTATGCCTTCTGGTGCTTGTAGATTATGAGCAAATTGTAAAGTTTCTGAAATTGGTGACAGATCACAGATACAATTTCTCCACTTCTGTAGTCTGGTGAAAGATTACTTTTTATGCGCTTTGGTTTATTCTGTTCTTGAAGTGTTATGGGAATGGATCCCCTTGTGCAGGTTTGTAGCTGCTACATCCTGGTCTTTAGGTCCTTGTAGATTTGTCTTAGGCTTTTCTTGATTTCATAAAACATCTTGCAGCTAGATCTGAGCACATTTTTTCAGAGTTGATCTAAGGTTGATGCTTTTCTTATATGAGAAATAACACTACCCATATGACTGTTTAGCAATAGAAAGGATAGTTGCTTTGTTTTGTTTTGTTTTGTTTTTCTTTCTTGGTAAATACAAGCTCAGAGAGAAATGTCTACCCAGCTGCTTCATATAGTCTGTGTGGAAAAACAAACCCGAAATATCAGGCTTTCTCCTTCTGCTAAATGTTAGCAAGTTATCAATGAAAATTTCACCTCTTCATTATTTACTACAACCAAATTCATTTTCTAACCTCGTGGTAAGGATGCCATTGTGTTTTTCTATAGAGTTATCCGTGATAATATTTTCTGGTTTCTGCTCATGTTGCATATCAGTGGTAGCACTGAGTCAGCCTCCCTTTTACAAAACTGCCATTAAGCTTCCTCCTTCAGTGGGAGTGTCATTATTAAAAAGTGAAACCTCTTTATTCTAAATAAATAATATATATTTTTTTAAAGCAAGGAGAATACTAAGTTAGATTTTCATATTTTGTTCTGGTGTTTGGTTATAATCTCAGACCCTGTAAGTGCTTTAGTATCAAAACAAATTGCATTCCGTAGTCATTGGATATATATACCAAGGCAGCAAGAAAATAGACACTTTTTCAAGACCTTCCTAGAGCTATATACTCTCCCTAAAACTCCTCCCAATTCCAACCAGTACACCAGGATTTGGCAAAGGACAGGACAGACACATCTTTAGAGAAGAGATACAGTTCACGCCGATAGAACCTGCTGTGCAAAATACTCCCGCCACAGTCTGCTCAGAGCTGAGAGCGTGCGCCCATCGCAGCATGTGCTGGTTGTCACAAGGCACCACATCCGAGCAATAACACGGATCCCCACATCTGTGACAAGCACAAGGTAAAAGGAAACTTACCCTTGTGCTCTCCTCTGCCTCCTGGGGACTCTCACAGGGCCACAGTCCTCTCGTGTCTGCCGGCATAACATCCACTCCCCCCTGGTCTGCAAAAGCAAAGACATTTTATTACCTACACGAGAACACATACTTCTGAGAGGCTGCTTTTTTATTGGGATCCATTCCTATCAATGATGCTTTGTAGCTGGCCTGCTCTTTCATCGGCATTTAAAAAAAAAAAAAGGCAGAAAGGGTACAAAAACAACAGCTAAGAAATAGATGTCTAGGCAGCTGGGGATGGCCTTTCATGGCACGGGCAGCGGGCAGCACTGCAAGGACACCCGTCAGGTGCTCGGCAGGTTGACACAGGATACAGCGGGTGGAAGAGGCGCAGCACCAGGTATTGGGTTTCGGCGCAGCCGGCGCGGGGCCGGTGTGGGAGCTGGGTGCCTCTGTGGCCACGTGCACGTTAGCAGAACGGTGCCGCGCAACAGGAGAGGAGCACAGGGTTGGAGCAGAGCGTGATGACATTTCTAGATCTACGCAGTAAGTGTTTCAGGGTTTTGTGGCAGACCGTCTTGTTCCCTGGGTCAGCGCTACCATGGTGTGAGCAGGACTAATCCTTGACCTGAGTTATTTGTGTTCCTGGCAGGGTCTGGAGAATATCTGATGCATCTTGTTTCCCCCAGAAGGATTCTCACCCTGTGATTTCAGCCTCATTATACAGTGTGAATCACTTCACATCTGAAGCAATTCTAAGAATGGCAGAGGGAAATGGGAAAAAAAATCACTAAGAATCATACTACTACACATTACTCCAGCTAAAATGCTGATATGGACAAAGCCTCTACTTGCAAAGAAAAGCACTCTAGGGTGCTAACTGGAGATGAAGGTAATTCCATACCTGTACGAAGACTGACATTCTGCATAACTTTGGATAGTGACTGGAAGTGATTTAAATCATCTATCTGTGAGAAATATTCCCTCCTGGCATTGCAATATAGTAAAGATAATAGGGAGAACATTACAGCGGTAATACATGTATTTAACTAGAAAAATGTCATCCAAGTCTAAGGCTTAGAAATTAGATATGTAAGAAAGAATATGTATTCCACACTATTTCACAGATTCGAGAATGCTATGAATCCCTGCAGACTTCATCTCTGCTCTCTGTGTTTAGTCGAGTCCGTATCGGCCATAGCACAGAACCTGACCTGACTTCCATGAAGGGATAGGACAGCTTTACAGTTACCCTGTGTTTAAAGAAAAATCCCAAGCACGTTCACTTCGTGGACATGGAATGGCCACACCAGCGCCTGTGCCATTAGCACAGCTGACGTTTTACGTCTCTTCTTGCCTGCTCAGCAGCAATGAGGCAGCTCAACCGGAACAGCTGCAGGGCAGCCCCATCAGCACTATCCGGGCTCAGTGGCTTTTCATCCATCTCCGTGCTCGCCAGCTCCTCTTCTGTGCAGCGCAGTGCTGACTTGTTTGTTTCCTTTTATTTGCTGTTGATTTCGACTGCGAATGCAGTTTGATGGCTGACAGGAGCTCGACAATGAAGAGGCAGGACAACACAACGGGAATGAAGCTGAGCTGACAGACTCCTTCCTCAAGAGGGGTATCCATGCAAACTCGGGAGAGAAAGAGAGGTGCTGCTAATGAGAAGGAATTTAGGCTGTCAGCTATCCTGTGTAAACCAGGAGAGAAAGCATCTAGAAACAAGCACTATAAAAAGAGGGAAGATGATGTTTAAGAGAAAGAAGCAGATGCCTGGTCCCTGATAGAGCAGCTGGCAGTAAAAATACAAAGCATGGATGAAGATCAGAAGCACTGCTAAAGGATCTAAGAAAACCACTGTGTACAGCTACTCATTGCTGTTAACAAGCAGGGAAGATGTCAGCAGCTGGTTCCTAAATCACAGTCCTACACGGCCTGCATGTGGGCATGCAACTCTCTGTTGCCTGGTTGTGGCTGCCACGAAACACACTCATCCCCAGAGCGTTTACTGAAGCTCATTGCAGCCTGTCCCTCCCGTCAGGGATGTGTTCCACATCTTTAAGATCCCACGGGGGAAAAGGAAAGTTTAAAATGCAATTTAACTGTCAAAGCACATGAACTTCCTAAAGGGACCACCTCTGCTCTAGGAAAAAGTCCACAGATGTTAGAAAAACACAACAAAATCAAAACAAAACAGAAAACAACACAGATTTGACCTCTTATTTTTGCTGTAATTTTAACAACAGAGTGCTGTGTGCTTTCCTTATATGTTCTCCACTGCTGAGTGGATCTTGATACTTCCCTGTTTTTCCCTGTAGGGAGCAAGCAACCTGACTCAGAAGGGTAAATGCTTACATGTGTCAGATTGCATTACTGCGGAGCAGGAAGGGGGACTGCGCTCTGCCGGCACTCGGCTGCACGTAATAGAGTGTGCACGAGAGGACCCATCACTCTCAATTTTCCTCTCACACCTTGTGGTGTCTTTCTGGGGTGGCACATTGGATCTGGTTGCATTTGGAGGGCTGACAATAATTGCAGATTTGCTGAAAGCACGGGAGAAATAATTGAACTGCATGCGCACTGGCTGGATATAATTCAAACAACAGTAGCTTTTCACTAGATTTCAGTGGATTTAGGAATAAAATATAGCATATTATGAAAATATTATTTCCTCCACTCTGCTGAAAGAGCTGTAAGCAAAATTTTGCAGTTAACCCCAGAGTAAAAAATGAAAACAAGGGGCGTTACAGCACCAGTGCTTGAAGAAATACTTCAGTTCTTGACAACATGACAGCAAGACACCTGAGTTAGACTAAGGGTGGGCTTGTCTCCTGACTGTACACATTCAGAGCCAAACTGCAATGAGGCAGACTTCAAACAAAGCTCCTGAACCCATTCCTCACACAGACTTCCTCTACTGGGCCTAACTTTTCATTCTTGATTTTGTGCTCACTTCTGCAGACTATTGAATCAAGATTGTACTGTCAGCTCCTTTGAAGAAATGTGCAATTTTTCTGTCAGACAACTTCGCATCGACACTTTGTTTGTAAAGCTGAAACTGCCAGTTTTGCTTGACAGAAGATGGAATTAATGAATGCCTTGTCATTATCTTCCTCTGTTGTGGTGAAGAAAGATTTGGACTCATTCATGTGATTGGCAATTACAAATAGAGCAGGTTAAAAAAGACTGTTGTTGTTTTCTTGCACTGTTGGGAAACTCTTTCTTATTTATAGACTGCTGCTGTCTTGAAAGACCACATCTCAGCCTCATGTTTATACCAGACACATGTTAGTGCAGATCTTGTAAACTCTACACAGCAGAGTCAAATATTGCTCTTCTTTGGGCAGCAGAAAGGTGCAGGTGAACGGGTGTATGGTATGAACCATGTTACTTCTAGAAAGCTAGATGATCCAGCAGCACAGACTGAGACCATGGCTCTCCTAGGGTTAAAGACATATCTGTTGTCTATGAGAAGAGATCCAGCAAACCCAACAGGATTAATAACTTTATGTTCAAGTTAAAATTAATGGTCACTCTAAAGCTGACATAATCGGGCTTTCCACAACAGGAGATCACAACGAAGATACAGATGTTTAGGACAAAGACACCTACCTTCACCTAAATTTAACTGTGCTGCATGGTGGTCACTTTCACCTGGTGGAAGTGGGAGTATTTCAGAAAGAGTATTTATAGGGCAAGCTACCGCTCAATTAGAGAAGATGCATCAGGGCCTGTCCTCTGTGAATAAGTTTGACAAGCTTCAAAAATGACATATAATTAGGAAAAAAATATAGCTTTTTGGTTTGCTTTCAAAGTAATACTCATTTTCCCAAAAAAGAAAAACCACTAGGCAAAAAAAAACAAAACAAAAAAAAAACAAACAAACAAAAAAAAAACAACCCATCAAATATGTTATATCCTCTGTGGTTATTCACATATTATCTCCTCCAAAATTAAAATAGGTAGTTAAATGCTTCTCTTTCCAGCCACAATTTTCAAACTTGCTGGTAAATTGCTTGTGCAAAACTTCAGCGATGTTTCTTAACCAACCTATACGCTTGAAAAAGCCACAATAAAGATTTCTCTCCATGATAGAGAAAGAGTAAGAGATAAAGCAAAAGGAAAGATAATAGAATATGATATTGTTGTCATGATATTGGTCTACATTTTGCATCTGAAAGTCTTAACACTTATGGAAAGGTCACAGTTAGAAGATAATATCAAATGATGCCACACCAGTCACGTTCCAGCCAATATTCAGTGCATTACAAATATAAGAAGCTCTATTTCTTGAGCATTTTTTTGAGCCTTGTTGCACAGAGATGGGTGAACTGGTTATAATTATCCAGGCTGCCCCATGTAAAGGCTCTGCATCACAAAAACTTGTGCATTGACCCTGCTGGGGTCAATAACCAGAGGCTGAAGAGGGCCTTTCACCTTGCACTTACTTATTGAACACAAGGGAATTAGAGATTCCAAGAGAAAATGGATCATGAATCTGTCCTTTCACAGTTCTTCAAAGTCACAACATGTGCTCCTTAAAACATGCCCTGATGATGCAATGCAAACATCCTAATACTTGTGCCTGTGGTATACTAAACACGAGCTTAAAAGGGTATAAAACAACAGTTGTGACATGATCCAAAGTCAGTAAGAAAATGCTGGTTGTCTTCTGTAGAATTGCGGAATTTATCACCTCATTTCTGCTTGTTCTCCTTCAGCTGCTTATCTGTTCCATGATGTGCATTGTCTAAAATAGAAAGTTAAGGACATTCCTAAGGCAATGAATGTGTGCAAGTGCTCACATTCCCCAGTACTTAGCTTAATCTTAGGCTTAGGCTGATGCTGATGCTTAGGTTGAATGCTTGAACGCTTGCATCCAAGTTCTGAAGCTTCCCAGTTCTAGATTGTAGCAGCCTCATTACCCGCTGGGGCAGAATTCAGTGAGGGGGCAGAGCCGGGATGCGGTGACTGTCCCTGCCGGATCGTCCGGTTGACTTGGCTGGCCGCAGCTGTGTGGAAGCGGCGCAGCGTGGGTGACTGCGGGGTCTTCACAAACCTCGAGTTCCGAGGCTAGTCGGAGGTGTGTTGAAGTCGCAGCAGACTAAACCAACCTCCTTTGAAAAGGCGGCTCCTGAAGTGTATGTGCATTTCCCAAAACTCAACCTATCATTTGGTTCCCTCCACTCCTCGTCAGAGGAAGCAGCATGAACAATGAGCTTTTTAAAAAATTATTATTATTATTTTTTTCAGTAAAGGGCTTTCCCAAGGAATTTAGTTATCCTTTTCAGAAAAAGTGATGTAGGCACCAGAGAACCTATAATTTTTTTTTTTTTTTAACAACTCTTATCTTGACAATAAAGCCATAGTACCAGTGGAATAGAGCATGAAGAGGGAATAAAATTCCATCAGGGCTTAAATTAACTTTCCTATTACCTACAACTCGAGTACTTATTGCTTCTGTGACAAAGTTATTACTTGTATAAGATTTTAAACTGTAACATTTTAAGGAGGCAGTGTTGTCTGTAGAGAGATTCCAGGTGTGAAAAAAAGCAAAGGGTAGGAAATTTGAAAAGATTTAGATCTAAGCCTCCAAATGTCAGGCTGTGCATTCAAACTCTTGCTTGCAAAACTAAGCTTGAAATCTAGCAAGGAGAGTTTCTTGTGAAATTTCTTGTACGGTCTAATTCAGCAAGTGCTGGAAAGCTTCATTTTGAGAGAAACACTAGGCTCTCATGTCAAGTCCTGTTGGAACATGAAATTATGGAGACCTAATGAAAAGATGAAATTTTTTTTATTCTTTGTCTTTAAATGACAACTAAGCCAACTGATCCTCAGTAGCTCTCCATTTGTGGACAGTTCCGATTGAGTTTAAATCATGTTCACAGCTGTTTCTTCTTTTATTCACACTGTTCAAATATTCTGTTCACAACATACACCTAACTATAGATATAGATATAGGTGTATAACTATCACGATGAATTGATTTTAACTATTCAGGGATATGGCTTGGAGTTTCCAGATTCCTTTTCCAAGAACAGCAAGGAGTCTTCCTACAGCCTAGGTATAGACTGTTTCTAAGAACATACTCTAAGAAATACTCTGTTAGATCAGAGCAATTGTCTTTGACAGTGCAGGAAGAGCTCTCATTAGGCACCTTAGGCACCTAAGCCTGGCCAGTATCTGCAGACCCTCCCCTGTATCCCACTTAGCATCCCAAATTGCCAGATTAGAGGTATCATTATATAGGTCTCTATCTTGTCTCTTTAATCTGTTAAACCTGTTATGAATCTGTTGCTCCTCAATCTATCCCTCACAGGGACATTTATATGTTATGTTATGTTATGTTATGTTATGTTATGTTATGTTATGTTATGTTATGTTATGTTATGTTATATTATTTATTTTTACTATACTTTTGACTGAACAAAATTCTTATCAGCTACATGGTAGGTGAACTAACATGTTTGGAACTACCAATCTGGGAACTACTCAAGAGGACAGATAGTGAACTCACATATAGCTACAAGTCATAATTTCCTAAAGGACTTGGTAACTGTGAGTATCTCAGAAATGAGTGGAAAGGGGCTGGGTGCTCAGGAATATTAAGCATTCACAGAAATTCATACAGTGTAAAAATACCTCACATGGTACTAGAAACAAAGGCAATCAAAATAGTTATAACTTGGAGGAATTTTAGCCATTAGCAATGTTAAGTAAGAATTAGAATATGTTTGCGTGCACTGTAGGCACCTTATTTAATGGGGAGTTAATGGGTTCAGCACAGTTCCAGCTGAAGGACAGTGTCTGGCCTATGGGTTTGCATGTATGTAGTGGAAATAAACCTGAGGAAACAGAGAGATAAAGGCTTGTTCAAGGCCGCTGGGTAGAATGGAAATATTATGAATCCTGCCTATCTCTGTCCAGCTCTCTTAACTGCAGCAGTCCTACAGGACCTGCTGTTGGAAACCTATCTCCATTTAGAGCTACAACAGCAAGAATATTCATGCCCTAAATCAACCGCTGGAGAATGAGCGCTACAAACCAGCACTTCCCCATTTCTAATTTCCTTTTTCTCTGGGCACCTTCAGCTGCTGGGGATCTGGGAAATGAAGCAATGAAATCAAAGGAGTACTGAATGTCCTCCCTAGCTTTTCACTTGCGCTGTGGATGCTTTTCTTTACAAAGCCATAATGCAGAGGCCAGTTTGCCTCTTTTAAAGGTCTCTTGATTTGTAGTTTGTCATTTTGTTAGGCTATGAAATGACAAATTAGATCTCATCTTGACAAAACGGGGTATTACTTGATATTTGCTGCTGCGTAATGGTGTCCCGGACTTCTGTGGCTTGAGATGTATTGATCGCCTTAGCAGTCTCTGTGAGAAAATGCCTGCTGAAGATCAGTGACTTTCCTAATCCTCACTGGAAAACCGAGTATCTGTTGCGTATGAGTTACTAGAAGGTTGCAGAAGGAAAAAAGCAAAAAGAAAACAGAGGAAGGCCTAGTATTTGTGTTCTATTTCTCTGCTTTCCAAAAACATCAGGTAGGGATGCTGTTTGTAAGTGGAGGTAGTAGAAGATGTCTCGCTAATGCTAACAGCCATGTTTCCGCTATGTAATCCTTGCACTATGGCATTTCCCTCTCATCACATATGAGTGCACCAGCACAACAAGAGCCATAGAGCAACGACGGGCAATCATTCCTAGGCTTGGGGCGAGCACATTCTGCAAAACAGCCCGTTCTGTTTTATCAAACAGAAGGATGCCTCTTGCACACCTAGCAGCTCCCCAGTTACACTACCTGGACAGCTCTCGGGGCTGCGGCTTTTCTGCTCAAGACTTGTCCTCTGTGTTGGTTAAACATTTTACATGCACAGCAACAGTAACGAGCCACATCAGCCCAGGAAAACGCTTGGTTCTCACATCACACGGGCAGTTTCCCTCTGCCTCGGTTCCTCATTTTAAATGGAACAGCCTAATTTTAAGTGGAACAATAACTGCAATTCTCTGCCTTACTGGGATGCTGTGAAATCTAATAACGTGAAAGATTGTGAAGTACTCAGATACAACAGGGCTTGAGGATGGGTAAAAACATAATTATCCATCCCATACTGCTAAGCTGTGTCCAGAAACTTAAACTGAAAACATCACAAGAATGGCTTTTATATGAGACAACTGCACGGTCTGCTAGATATTGTGAAGAAAAAAAAAAAAAAGGAAGCAAAACAAATCTAATTCAGAACCCTCACAATT
>JAWLRI010000168.1:205800-229788 GCA_034781795.1 Crypturellus tataupa | reverse complement strand
TGCCACCCTGTGCCCCTGCTCTGGGTGTCCCTGCTGGAGCAGGGGTTGGACTGGATGATCTCTAGAGGTCCCTTCCAGCCTCAGCCACTCTGTGGTTCTGTGCTTCTATTCATGATTCTTAAGATGGATCTAACTTTACACCAAGTAAGTCAAACACCAAGCCAAGGCTCAGTAGTGTAACTAGATTGGATTCGCTACATTATCTGAAAACAAAAACTACAGTTTGCAGGAAACACATCTCATTTCTCAAACCTTGACACCTGCATGATACTAGTAGATTTTGATAAAACGTTTTCTTGGCATGATCCTTATTTACCTTATAACTTCTGTAAAAAATGACCGTTTTGAATCAAATAGACATGAAAAAGAGGAAGCCTATAAGAAGAGGAACTTGTATTAAACCAGATGGCTTTGCTGATTATAAAAGATAATTCAAATGTTATTCTAACTTTGATTTAGACAATATGAATACCAAAAAGATTCAGAATGAGAGACTGCACTTCTCAAAACTGGGCATGTGCAAATGTAACTGCAAAATCTTCAAGATGGACCAACTAGTCATATAACAATTGTCTATATAAGCTAATTCTTAAGAATTAAAAAAATGCCAACTAAAGCTTTTTGCATACATCCATTATGCCACTCCTTTATGACTATGTTGGAAGTTCTTTTTAATATTTTTTCATAAATATTTGATGACTAGAATGAACTCTCTGATCTCTTTACTGTGGGAAACACATATACTACACTAACTATATTCATAAAATTATTGCAGGGGGAACATTGTAAGATGCACATATCTGTGATAGGACTTTATGACAGCAGGACAGGCTTTGACTTAACCTCCCTGCTTTGAAAGCAGGTACTGGTAATATTAGGATCCTGACTGAAATTTCCAGTGTGAATATAATGCTGGACATTCTTCACTGTAAATTAATTCCTTAGCTTGTAAATAATATAGGATTCAGTCCTGAAAGGATTTGCACACAGATTCACTGTGTAACCCATTCCCAAGAAATCAATAGCAAGACTCCCGCTGATTTCAGTGGAGCCAGGATTTCATCTGCTGATTCCAAACAGAATAGCATTGAAGAGCTGAACCCACACAGCCTTTCAACAGATGTGGGGTCTAAGGCCAACCTTTTGATATGAGCATCTTTTCTTTTCTTTCTTTTTTTTTTTTTTCCACTTTTTTTCCCCCTATTCTTAGCATATTCTGAGATACTGCTGACACATTGACAGAAAAACAGAGAAATTGCCCATCTCAGTGAGACAGTCAGTGTCTCAGTGAGAGGAAATAAACTTGAAATCCCGAAAGACAAATACTGAAAGAAGTATTAACGGCTGAGAATAAAAGGCAAATATTTTTTCAAAACTCAGGTCTGTATTTGTTGTCTCGGGAGAACAGGAAATTGTCTGCATTCACACACACACACAAGTTAGAATTTTTACAACTATAAACTGATCAGGACTGTGAAGTATCTGGTGAAATTCAACCATGGGCCAGATATGTGTAAAGCCAATGCAATCTCTGTGATTCATTGAAATCTCAGAGTCAATGCTGGTCTACCCCTACGCAACCAGAAAATGAGGGGGCAGTTAGGACTGGAGACCTGAATGCTATCATTTTTATTTGACTGAAGCTAGCCTTTCTTTTACTTTTAGGTCTGGGATTTTGTCTTGACCAGTTTGGGATGTTCTGTGTTTGAACCTAACTAGGTCATCTTTGTGTCATCTTTTATACAACTCTGGTTAATGCTAGGTCTGGTGCGGATTTGATTTTCTGTGCAGTAACTTTTGCAGTAACTGCAACAGATGGATCCACACCAAACCTCCATTCCTGGCTCACCCATTTTCTGGAGATGGTTGGAACAAGATCCAGATCTAAATGATACAGCTGCCCCTCATTCTTGTGCAAAACCCATACTTTAGCTAGCACTGAAGTTTGGAGTAGGCTTGAGCCCTGGTCACTGTGGCCTGGACCCATCTCTACTATGCATTATTTACAAAAGAAAGGGAGAGTACATCCGTGGTCAGACTATGATTGCTTTGACCTAAGAAAGACTTGCAATAGCCCGAAATACAAAGCAACAAATGATCAAAGAAAATCCTCTGAAGTATGTGAAGCTTCCTTGTGCTTTTTAACTGGATGATGTGGTGGTGATTCTCAGAAAATAAGTAGGACTCTCCCATTGCACATGGGACGAGGCTTCTCTGATTGATAGGTTTGCCAAGCGCACTGGACTCCACCGTCCATGTTCAGGCACAACTTATTGTGCTCCTTGCGCTGGGAGCACACCTCAGCTGAGCTGTTAATCAACGCTCTCAGCTGCTGGTGAGTGAGCTTAGTAGTTAATATCCAACAGCCATTCTCAAGTCTTCCATAAGAAATCAAGAATAAAAATATCAGGAATAAAAATATCTGCATGCTTCCCTGTGACTTGCAGAGGGAAGAACAACTACTAATTTGATTGAACTACTCCTTTGTCTCCCCTTCCTCATAGTGCTCCTTTCCACCAGTAGCTCTTGCTTCTCTTTGCCTGTTGCCTTAAATTTAGAGGTGCCTTTCATGTCTGGTGGCAGGGCCTGGAGGAATTACCAGAAGATATGAGAGAAGAGGGATAATTCTTCCCCTTGGGAAATGTGCCCCAGATGTATCTGGGGAAAATACCTGGCCTACATGACCTGTACAGCCAACAACCAGCACAAACGAGAGAGGCTGCAGGTAGGAGGCCTTGGCCTCGAGTCCTAGCAATGGCGGATGGACCACACTGCTCCTTGTAGGGAGCAACTTGTAAAGATGAGTGTCCAGCAGCAGAGAGGAAGGCCATTAACCTGCTCTGACAATGTCTTTGTCAGTGTCAAACGTGCATGCAACCAGACGAGTTGTGGTCTGACCCCACTGGCCCCACTGCTGGCTCCAAATGTCAATGTCAGTGTGTCCCATTGCAGGAAATGGCACATTTTACAGACAGTTTTGGGGACTAACTGAAGCCACTTTGTTTCAGGGAAAAATGAACGCTGTTCCCTACCTGCATCAGGGGCAACGTTACTATCTACTCTCCCCACATGACTGAAAATTCACAATGTGGGGCTTGAATAACCTTGCAGTAGCACTAACACGTATATAACGTCATGTATTTAAATGAGGAGAGGGTGACAGCTTATCTCCAACAAAGCACATTTTATTCAGGAGAAGATTTCTTGTTAAGGACAGAATTAATTGAACTGAACAGAGCTACTAGCTCTGTCTCGGTGAGTCTGTTATATTCTGTGTTAATTATTCATTTGTGGAATAGACAGCAGCCGCAAGAATGAGCCTGCTTTACAACTTAACAGAGCTAGTGGGATTTCAGGGGTCCTATTAGTGCTTGCATCACCACCGGAAGACGCAGAGAGTCTCCATTTAAAAACCTAGGTGGGCAGATTAACTGAGAGAAGGAGCCCAGGTGAGCTGACTGTAGTGTGCAGAGACTAAAGTCTTTGAGCTGTGACCAGATCTGATGAGCTTCTGAATTAAAGAAGATCTTCCTCTCTGGAAGATACCTCTCAGATCCCTGCTCTTCTCTGAGCCCTTTCCAGAAGGCTAACTCACCTGTAAGATGTTTGCTCACTAAGCCACAATTTCCTTATACAAATGGTCTGTTTAAATAGTCTCTCTTACATTCGTGTCTCCACCTCAACCCCTCGATTTGAGTTTTCCTTAATTTGTGCAGAGAAAGTGGAAGAAAACAAGGCTAGATTTGGGCATTGCATGTAGCTTGAAGGTCGTTTTCCTATTGGCACCAGTAGGTTTTTCATAAAGGAGAGATGTTTCTGGCAGGAGGACCTGCGCTCATCTTCCCTGGGCACCGTCTTCCCTGGCCAGGAGCCCAGGGAAGACGGTGCCCAGGGACGAGGAGCGCCGCAGCAGGAATCTTTTTCTCATGAGCAGCCAGTCCCCTCTGTTTGCTCACGAGAAGCTGGAGCGTTGTTAGAGGGGGCTGTAGCCTCCCGTGAATGGCAGTGGGCATTAGTGCGAGCCTGCACGCCTGGTGGTGGCTGGATCAGAGGTAGGTGGATCTGAATAGCAGAGCTTTTGTGGAAAAAATGAGCCCACAGAAAATGAAATCTGGTTCAATTGCACTAATGATTTAGGATGCCAGAAAGTTGGAAGGAATGCTCTGAGGAGGCCAAACAATATTTTAATATATTCTAAATTAAATATTTTTTAAAAAGTTTTGAAGAATAAAAGTTTTAATTGAAACATCTAAATCTAGAAAAGCAATTTTTAAGCAAACAATCAGTTCAGAAAGTCTCATGTTTGGTCCAGCATGGTAGAATTCCCCACTCTGCTTTTCGTTGCTCATTCTGGCCAGAGAACCAAAACAAACTGCCATTTACCCTGCTCCAACACTGACAACATGGTCAGCTTCCTTTACAGAGAAACCTTCTACAATACTTTTTCCTCTCCTTTTCTACCCACTATCGTTTTGTGCTGCAGGAACAGCACAGCTTGGCTTACAAACTCCAGCAGACATGGCCAAGATCTCTGTAAAAGACAGGCCGCAGAAGAGGAGCTGCCTGCTGTGAAGAGCAAAACCTTCCCAGAGTGGTTTTCAGCGACCTGCAACACCGGAATTCACTAATATAGAAGGTTTGGGGTTTGATTAATGGGGGATCTGTGTGCATTTATAGTGCACAACACCCCGCCTGGCTTGGCCGGGCTGCGACGGTGGGACCTTGCTGCTCTGTGGCCAGATTTTCCACCCAACGGTCTGCAGAGAGCAGAACCGTTGCTGGAGATAGCTTGTTGTGTGACCCTAAACCTCCTTTTCCCTGGCTGGGAGAAGAAAAAGCAGTCGCTCGCAAATGCTGCCAAGACAGGTAATTCGCTCCTTCAGAACAGAGCAGGAGGGTTTCTTTTGATATCCAGATGGGAACTGTGCTTCTTCCCTGACCTCTTTGGTGTGTGGGCGCTCCTGTAATGTACGGCCCACCATCCTCTTGACACCAAGATCCATCTTCAGTGCATGGTTGTGTCAGAGAGGGTTCTCCGAACTAGCTTCAATGTGGTTATTTATTGCTGCCCTGCGGCAAATTCTGCCCTGACGTCGCTCTGAACGATCACTGGGATGGCATAGGGCATAAGGCTCTGATCTTGAGGGCGGTTTCTTGTCTAGGTGCATGCCTTGGCGTCCCTGCTTGCAGCGTTTGCAACCGCTAAGCAAGAGAAGTAACTGTTCTTTCAAACTGTATTAAATCTCATTTGGCCTCAGTATCTTGGGAGTACAGGAGAACCTTTCCTGATGTTGGATGAGAGAAAAGAGTTGTTTTTTCTTCTTTTTTTTTTTTTATAGAACATAGAGCAGCACAGATCTTCTATTATAGACTATAGATCTAGATCTAATCCAGATACTCTGAATATCATCTGCATTAAATTAAACATGGTTGTTACCTCTGTCGAAGTCAAAACTAGCACAGAATATGGAAGAAAGCAGGTTATAGTCTTTGTGTGGTAGGCTCTGGATTTGTTTTTATTTTTTGGTCTACTTAACAGTTTGGCATACTATTAAGAAAAATCAGTAAAGTAATGCTAATATTTCCAGTAAGATCAGTTCTGAACACTGTCATATAAAATAAAATAAATATTGTGTGACTTTTCAATAGTTTCTGAAGATGTGTCATATCATCAACTAATTATAATCAACACTGCTTAAAAATCAGGACTGTGGCATTTAAAATATCACACAAAGGGAGAAATACAATTAAAACTCTGCAGAAGTTGTACATGTCGCTAGAATTAATTAATATTTTCCGGATTTTCTTGTCAGCCAGGAAGCCCAGCAACTAATGCTTCTTTTCTCTTTTAAATGATATTAAGATCCTCTAAAATTGCTCATTTCCATGAGCTAGGGATTCCAAGAGGGCTTCTAGTAGAGCAAGCTCTGTGGAAGAAGTTGTAGCAGCAAAACCATGAATGACTTATCCCACATTACATTAAGGGTTATTCTCTTCCTAGGCTTCCATGTGAATGGAAACTATCTGCCTTAAATAACTCATCTGATTTACTAACACCGTGATGATCTGCAGCTTTGTTTCTATAACAGAAAGTCTGGACCAAAATAGCAACAACAGAGGATTTCCAGATGTGAGCCCTCACTCCCAGCGTGCAGCTTTGCATGTACTTACTGCACTTGGTGTTTAACAGCTGCATCACTTCACCCCATATCAGACAATATAGAGCTGTTCAAATCAACTAGCAGAAGGAAATTGTTGTACTGTCTCACCAGCAATTTGGTTGTGAACCACTGTTTCTTCAGTGATAAAGATGTTTCTACAACTTAGTGCAGAACGTAAAGATAGAAACGTCAAACCACATAACAAAAATCGAGAGGTGCAATAAACTATTTTTTAAATGTTGGGGCAATGGAATGGATTTTCTGTAGACGGGGATGGTATATACATATATATGCAGCGTTCTCTGGTGAAATGTAATGACCAAGACCTTCAGCTGGCCTAAGCTGGTACTCTCCTGCTCAAGCCATGACAGGATCACGGGCCACAGCGTGATGCTATCTAGAGGCTCGAGGGCACTGCAGACACTTCAGCAGGGAGAAGTGACCTCTGCTTTCTCCCAATTCGCTTCCCACAGCCACCATCAGTCCTGCTCTATCGTTTCATTCAGCACTGCGCCTGAGTCCTGTGTAGCCAGAAGGACCCTATGGCCAGCGAAAGGTTAGATGCTGTGGAAGTGCTGGAAAACTGCGACTGTTTTCTCATGTCTTTTTATTTTTTTCCTCCACTCGTTCCTCTCATTTTGTTCTCTCCCAGGCAAACAACTAAATATGCTGCTGCTACATCTTTTCCTCTCTAGATCTGTCATTCCCAGTGAATGCCCAACTGCCTTGAGCCGTCCGTTTTGACTGTAACATACCTTTCTCTTTAATTTGGCAGTGCTGCCATAAGCAAAACTGTTTCAAGACAGATACCAAAACAAAGACTTTCTTTGATATTGCATACTCAGAGCATGTCTCACATTCCTGCAGTCTTCTAGCTGATGCTGGCAGGCTCATCACCACATCCCTGAGAGCCAGGCCAGCGTTAGTTATCTGAGGCTATGGAGGTAAAATTAGGGTGGTACAACCTGGATCCACAGAAGATCCAGGTACCTGCATTTCTTTTTGAAACTGAGAGGAAAACTTTGGTTCTACATATCTTTGTATACCTGGAGATGAGGCATTTTCTGTGAGGTCCTGCTGAGCCCTACAGAGCAGTAGGAATAGGAAACTGTTTTCCTGGATCTTGATTGACACTTTTATTCAGTGAGTCCAGAAAGCCTGCTTACACTGGGAGGGAGGGACTGCTGTTCATAAACGTCTGGAGCCAATTTCTTTTTGTTCTGAGACAGCTTATTCTCTAAATTTGCAGACCACTGCTTGTGCACCTTTCCCCATCCCTGGTTTGGAGTCACCAAATATAATATTATTTGTTACCTGCCTTCGTTATTAACTTCTATATGCTAATTCGTTATATGCCTTTTGGGTTGTATACTGAGAATTTCACTTATCTAAGCCTGGTGTTACAAATTGTATTTCTGTCTTTTTCAAATATATCCTTACTTGTATTATCTGGAAGGTGGCCAGCATCATCTCTACAGCTGTGAATTTACAGTAGGGAGCAGGGAGTTTTTCTATCCCTGGTTAATGTGATGTTTTGTAGGGCTGTGCCACCCACTGTTGTTTTGCAGATTCTTCAGCAAACAGCCTGGGTTTCCACCACAAGCACCTAAAAAGGATGCATATATGAATGTACACAGTAAAATAGGGATCTGAGGAGGCCTTTAGTGGCAGAGGAGAATGCAAATAGAAATAGAATGAAATGTGAAAAAAATGGTGTTAACTTCGGTTGCCTTTTGTATTTGTTCATGCAGTTACTGGCTATAGAGGATTCTTTCTGTAGCTTTAAAAATACTGAGTAATAAAAAGCAGAGGATATTGCTGGCTCAGTGTGTGTTTCAGTGGCTGAGGCCTTATCCTGCTGTAGAGGAGGAGGCCATCTGAAAATAAGCTATTCCGCTTCTACCCCTAGACAAGCTACCAAAAGATATTAGATGTTAAAGGTTGAACACAGAGTAAGCTCCTGCCTTCTTTCTGTTACCAGAAGGACATGGAACTATTAAAATAAAAGTGGAAAGTAGAAAAATCTCAGAGGGGTATCCTGCTCAAAGAAATACTCAGGCTGAACAGTCTTAATTCTGTGTCACTGACTTCCATGGGCCACCCTAGAGGAGTTTCAGGATCTTACCAGCTCCTAAGCATTTTCTTTCTTCATACTTGCTTTGAGGGTGGAAAATACAAAAAGAAATACTTTTTATAGTGGCTTAAAAATAGGAAATGCATGGAAACATTTGGTTCTGGAACTTTAGTAACAATTGAATTATCTAAGATTGTTTAGATTTTTTTTCTGTGTTTTCTTGGCTGACTTGGTTCTGCACAGCTGAAAACCTTCTCACAGATAAACAGTTAAGTGAAGTAGCATGAGAAACAGCAGTGCAGCCCAGGCCATCGCACAGCAGGAACAGCAGGAACGTGCAGCACATGACAACACCCTTGTCACATCTGCTAGCTCAGCCTTAACCTCATGAGCCTTCGTTTTGCCACATTAACACACCTCCTGATCTGGGAAAGTCTTTGCAACACCGGAGAATTTTAAATACTGCTGCTATTACGATCACCTATTTCATCTTTAGGAATTTCCTGTCCTCTGATTATATGTATCTATCGGCTCTCCAGTCGCTCACTGAGTCTTCCAAATGACTTTCTCATGCTCAAAAACAAGCAGTGACAGCAGCTCCACACCTTGTCTACTGCAAAACTTTCAGTCTAAATATAAAGCAGGGCACACAGCCATTTTTCCATTCAGTGACACCAGGCAGTACAATACTGTAAGGCTTATGGGTGTAGGTGTGTGTGTATATATTTGTACTTGGATGGGTACTAGCTAAGAGGAATAATATTTTGCAGCAATAGGCAGTTTGTGGCAAGTTTGTTTATGTGACTGATTTTAGGATGTATTTTTTAATTCTGAGTAGGGGGGTTGGCTCAGTTCTCTGTCCCATAGGATCCTAAGTTTAGGTAAGTAACAAAGATATCTTGGGGAAAATAAGAAGAGGGTCTTTCTCTCTCCCCACCCTGAAATCAGACTAAGGCAAGTTCCTCCCAGCCCCAAAAGAGAGTGGGCACTTTCTGTGACAAGTCCTGGAAGAAAACTGCATACCATTTATGTCGACAGTCCTTATATTCCTTTATAATTCTGGGGGGGCACTTACACATATCGTACAGAATATTTTCCTCATTTAGGAAGTACCCACGGTTTAATGCCCTGCTTAGGAAGAGCAAAACTTTATCATCTGCAAATGTAAAAAGAGGCATGGGTCTATAGAGCAACAGGGGTCCACCTGGCAAAATACTGTGTGAGGAGGAAAAAGGGAAAGAAACTGGACAGTAACAAGCACAATCAGTTAATTACGTGTTGAAGCATCTAATAGAAATGAGAGTCGGAGCAGCAGGGCTTGGTTGTGGAGGAAAGGAAGAAAAAACATCCTGAAACGTGTGGTGTTAGTACTTTAATTCTTTTAGTGAAAGAGGCTGAACCAGTGCGGTATATCCTGGAGATCACAGAGCATCTTGCAGAGTGGGAGTTAGGGAGAAACACAGTACAAAGACACGGAGGTAGGCGCAGTGAAAAGGCAGATTTATTTACTAGTAATACTGTACAGAGAAAAAAAAAGAGAGAAGCCACAGTTACAGCATGGCTGTTGCTGGCAGTGTTCTTGGTTTTTTTTTTTATTATTATTTTTTTGTACTCATTTTTTAATCTGAAGAAAAAAACATAACAGTCAAAAAAGTACACTTAAGGTTACAAAGTACAGCAGCTATCCCCAGCAATTCTAATTCAGTGTTAGCACAGCAGTATATCCCCAATAAAATTGGCTTTTATTTACATTTGCTCACAAAGAAAGTGGGAGACTGAAGCATAACAAAAAAAAAAAGAACAAAAGCAAAAAACCTCATCCACAACCTACATTCACCATAAAAGCTGCATTTTACACAACATTTTCTTGAACCCCTAAAAAGAGTCATTCTTTGCCTCTGTGGAGTGAGTGTAGCAGGCAAAGGCAGGAGGCCTCCAGAAATGTGCTCTTCTGCCTTCACCCTGACCTGCTCTTGGCTGCCCTGATTGCCCACAGGCAACTGGGAAAGCCAAACGCTTTCAGATGGGTTTGTCCCCTATACCTGCATCCATACGTGTGGAAAAAGCACAAAACTGGAGCCTCTCCTTTGGCAAAATACCCTAATCTTAGATACAGGCTGAGCTTAATGCATCCTCCAGGTGATCCCAATCAGCACAGTGCTTAGGTATGTCCTGTGCTTTAAGAGAGTGCTCAAAGCATCAGCGTAGCTCGAGAGCTCAGCTGAGCTTTACACGGTTGCACAGAGCTCCCTTTGCCCTCGTGTTTGCCTCTCCCTGACTGGACTCTTAGCTCGGAGGGACACTGCCTTGCTTCCTGACGATAATTTTACTGGGAATGCCCTTGGACCCTGGATCAGTGCGGGGTGAGGTTCGCGTTCTCCCCTGCCTCCTTTAAACCGAGAGCAGCAGTCTGTCCTCCTGAAGCCCCAGATGCCAAAGCACCGGAGAGTCTTCGCTGGCTCCAGCGGGCCCAGAGGACTGGCCACATGCCCACGGTAGCGGGAAAAGGGGCAACTGTCTAAATGGCGAGGACACAGCAGAAACCCTTGCCTGGGCAACACAGGGCGGGCTGGATGAGTAGGTAAGGGCATTGAACCTGCCACAGGAATCTAGAAGATATCTTCCTAGGTGTGCAAACACTGAAGACTAGAAACTGCCACATCTCTTCTATGGGCCTCAGCTGAACAACCCTGAGGTGAAGTTTTCAGTTCCAGTCTCTCTTTTCTTCCCTCTGTTTTTGCTTAGAGGAGACAATTGAAAGGGAAGCAGAGAGAGGAAGACGAAGAAGTGGCTGAGCAGTGTTGGCCAGAGTGAGAGCAAATGCAGAGACAGGGGACAGGCATAATCCGGAATAGAGACATGCAAAGGGAAAATCTGTGAGGAAAAACTCACTGTCTCCTCCAGGTCATGTTTATGTGAGGGTATGAAATCCACCCCAAGCCTCCTCAGGCCACTGGGCGTTTGAAGAGTTCCCAGGGGACATCCTTCAGGTCTCAGACACAGTCAGCAAGGAGACCTTGTGCTAAACCTCCTCTCTGCAGAAAAGTGCACCAGATTCACAACACCACTTTAAAAATCTATCCGATTAAAGGAAAAAGCAGTTGAAGCAGCATAAGCATTGCTTGTAAGATATTGTTTAAAGACCAGATCCTGTAAGTACAAATTATGCACATGCACAAATGTTTATATCTGGTTCATTTTGTTACACTAAAAGGAACTGCTTGGGTACTTAATTTTATGCTCATGGGCATGTCTTAGGTCTTACAGACCTAGTAAATGGATATTTAAGATCAGGTCTAAGTCATTAACTTAGCCGCAGAAGTTAAAAACATACAAATATACCCAAACAAGTGGACTTGAGTTACACAGGTCAAAAAGAGTAATTAAGCTTGTTCACTTTCAAAGGTACACTAAGTGATTAAAAAAAAAAAAAAAAATTCTTTCAAAAAAATCTGGGAAAAATTGCAGGAAATTTTTGCAGTACTGTAAGAGTAAAAAAAAACTCAAAGAAGAGAAATTTTTGCAAATTGGGGAAACAATTCAAGGACTTGTCAAAAGTTTGCACTTAAGTAGTCTGTCCTTAATTGGTTGAATAGCCTTAGTGGAACCACCACAGCAAGAAAGGCTTTTGAATTCACAAGGAAAAAACTGTAACGCTGTTGATTTTAAACACAAATGGGACATTTTTAAGAACTTCATGCACTTTTGTCACTATTTACAAGCTAAGTTATTATTATATATTTATATTACAGGTTGGATTTATATGCTCTTTGGACTAGATGACAATCCATTCATATTCTAAACTTAATAAATTCAGTCATTTTATGCAATTTACTCACTTACATACAGAAATTACAGTCCACTTTTGTTGGATAACGTCATAAACTGTGACCTCTGAGTAAGCTCAGAACTAAACTTTATTCTTGCCACCCAAAATTCTCATGAAACATGAGCAAGTCCTGAACTTTCTAATAGAAAGAGAGAACTGGTGGAAACTGAGTGAGTTTAGGTGTAAAACACCACATTTATAACACAGGGAAAAATCCTCTACTTCACTTCTGTGAATTATTTTGTTCTGTGAATTATTTTGTTCCACTCTTTACAGTGGCACAAAAATTGTAATCTCTTACTGGATAAGGTAGGACAAAGTGATAAAATGTAATATCATTTGCCTTTTTTCAGCTATATCTCTTTACTGAAAGTAGCTAGTTATTGGGTACTATGATGGCTCTAGATGAAGAAGATTTTGTCTAGTTATGGAAAACATAGATCCACCTTTTTCTGTGGAGAAAACAAAAAAGAAAAAAAAAGATAAAAGAATTAACTGTCTTTAGGTCGATATACATTGGATTCTACTCTTACAACTTTACTCTTTAAAAAGTGTTGTGATCCTGCTTCCTGAAGAAAAAGGTGGTTACATCTACAAAAGATCCCAAGAAGCTGGGCATTGTCACCAAAGTATGAAAAAGTTCAAAAGCTCAATGTCATGGGTAGGATGATATTCAGAAACTCAATCCCTATTTTAGGATTTGTATCTCCTTATAAAAATATTTACTCCTTAAAAAAATACACAAATGTAAAATACTACTTTTTCTATGATATCCCCATTTACTTTCCAAGCATGCCATTTGAATGTTGGATTGAATCAAAAGGTAACATACCTTTTATTTCTCTAGCAACTCTTGTATGCTATCTTTCGGCTCCCACTAAGTTGTTGCTTCTCAATAATTCTAAGCATAGAGAAGTCAACTTAGAACAACAGGGGAATGACTTAATAGCTATGTGGAAAGTCCTACTTAATGTTTGCTTGTGAATACCATTGCAGTAGTAGCAGTGCTCACTCAGGATCTCATCCTAAGAGATGCTAAGCACCATATATTTAGTTATTTATTATTTATTTCTCTCAGTAGAAGTAGCAATGCTCAGAATCGGCCTCTCAGATTACACCACTCTGGGCAAACTCAGCAGCAGCACATAAAATTGGTACAGGTACACAAATAACACCCAAACTACACCCTGTGTGAATCACTCGTGCCCTGATCTTGCAGAGACCTATATGCATTCTTTCTGTGAGCTGACTTCAGTTGGTCTGCACACAGTAAAATTAGGCATATAAGTTTTTTGTTTGCAGGACTGGAGTCTTCTATTGCACCAGTAGAAGTTCTCTTCGTGGAGAAGGGCATGTGCACACTTCTCTTGCTGGGGATTGAAAGATAATGTTGTGTTTATACAGCTTTGGAATACAGCCTGCACTTTTTTGGAAAGCAACAAAACAAAGGTACAAAAAGAAGAAGAAAAACTAAGAGTGCTAAGGCAAACTGTCAAAATGGCACATCATACCTACTTTGTCATTCATTTAGATAACATCACAAAGGCAGACCAGAGGAGTTCTGTAAACATATACCATACAGTACATCAGCCACGGGAAATTAAAAAAAGAAAACAACCCTGTAATTCTTTTCTTTCTGTATTGATATTCTTGTAATTGAAAGAGATTGCCTAGCCACTAATCATAATGCTGTGTTTTCTGATTTGTATTTTTCTTCTGTTAAAAAAAAAAGAATGAAAGTAAAATGCAATGGTTTGCAAAAGAAACAGTCTCTGCAAATCAGGGACAACATGGAAGTGGATTCATAGAAACTTAGAAAATACAAAATATAAAAAAGTTTTGTTGGTTACTTTCTCCCAGTCTAGGAAAAGATACACTGAAAAGAGTTTTTTTTTTGTTTTCTTACAAAAGTTAAGGCGAGCAGTTTGTTGTGGCAAAATGTTATCACAGAACCAGTTTCTGACTCTACTTCTTTCCTGTATCCTTCCATACTGAAATCGAGAATATACATGTGACTCCAAAAGTTAAACGGACAGGGAGTTTGCTTAACACAGAAGAGCTCCCAAAATGATCCTTATGAAATCTCTCTCTGCTTGACTGTAGGGTGGACCCTTTCCTTTGTGTCTGATTGTGCATATATTTCCATAGGCTACTTTCTGTCTGAAGGGAAGGGGAAACTTGACCCATTCCGAATCTCAAAGAAGCCCTGGAAAACTATTTACATTCATCAGCCTATGCTAATGCATTTGAATCCCTGTATTGTTTGCTGCAGTCTAATGGAAAAGCTAATGTCCAGGCAAGTTTTCTGTGCTTGCAGAGAAGAGTGATTGGAGTAAGCATGTTTAAGCTGACATAGCTAAGGCCCTCAGAGTCCAGATTGATTTTTTTTTGTTTTGTTTTTGTTTTTGTTTTTTGTTTTTTTTTTCCTGACCTCAGACATGAAACAAACTTCGATCCACAAAGACAAACCCTTTCCAGATAATCTTCTAAAAACCTCAGCTATTTTTTGAATCTGTTATGGGTCCATTAACCATGCAGCTCATATGCACATGTGGAAAACACTGGCCTTCTGAGGCACTCAGTGTCAACTACAGCTACTGAGCAGTAAGTATTTGGCAGGTTTAAGGTTTAAGGCTTGTGCTCTACTTCTAACCACTAAAGGGCCACTTCTAACCTCTTTGATTTGCCACCATTTCCCAGTGACTTTATGAATAACATGGTGCAGTGGTCTCCGACACACTCCGGTTTTAGGCCCAGTAAATATCTCCCAGGGCTGTTTTTTTTTTTTTTTTATTCCTTTTTTTTTTTTTTTTTGAGGGAGAAAATGATGAATATGTGGCTCATGAGAAGCAGATCTGTTGCGGGACCACATAGCTAAAGAGTTGTGTGGACAGACTGGATTAGGAGTGTTCAGGGTACACCCCAAATATCCCATGCGTGGGGTTTTGAACAAATCTGTCTTTAGGGAACAGAGGTGGTCAGGAAGAAACAAGATGCGGTTAGGAAGGCATAGGGAGGTCCAGGCAGCCAGGAAGGCAGGACTGCACCTAGAGTGGAAAGGACAGTAGGGTGTTAAAGGGCTGGCTAAACGAGGAGGAGAGGACTGGAATATTTGCTTTTGAGCATTCCTAGTACTGTCAACAGGCCCCCAGCCGAGAGAATTATTGCGAAGAGGCGCTGCCACCGAGCTGGGCAAGTCTGTGCATGAGTGGCGTTCATGATGTAGGAAGGAGCCAGAAATGGTTTTACTGTCCCTATAAATTTATGTTACAGTTTTTGTTTTGTGCTTTGGAGTCCAAGCTTGCCTATTCAAAGGCCTAATTAGCTCCCTGGGTAGCTGCAGCCATTGCGAGCTGCTGTTTCCTAACCGTACGAGCTGGGTCAGGTTACGGAGAGGTGTGCGGGCTGCTCCTTGTCAGCTGAGTTGTGGTGACCTCACCGGGGACACCGGGAGCGCAGAATAAGCCATGAAATGCTGATGTTTGGCATCAGTGATGGTCTCGGAGTTGGGGTACCACAGCCAGGCTGACAAGGGGTGATTTAGGAAGCCAGGGTAACTCAGTCTCTCGAGGCTGCTTATCCACACCGTGGCTTGCCGTGCACGAGGCTGCGGGGGTCATTAAGAGCACAGTGGAGATGGAAACTCATGGCCTCATTTTAAGAGATGCTGAGGGTTTTTGTTTTATCATTTAGCATTTCTGGAAAAACAAAGCAAAGCAAAAAACAAGTAGCTAATTTCCAACACAGTTTTTAACGAGCAGCCACTGGACATACTGTTAAAATACAAGATTGCTGCAGCCGCTCTCCTTTCCTTGATAAAACTGTTAACCACAGAAGCCTGAGTGAAGTGATGATTTGCAGAGTTTCTGTTGGCAAGTTTGGTCCTTCTCTTATCCAAAACCCCCCAGGGAGGCTGAGGGAGCATATGGAAGTCTATTGCAAGTTAAATCAGGCCACTGCAGTGGGTATGGAGGCCAGTGTGATTTTTGCAGTTGTCATATTGATGTGACCTTCTCTTCCTAATCTACTTGCCTTTTGTTTTTTTTTTTTCGTCACAATCACCTGGATAGTTGTGAAACGTTACGATAACCAGCTCCATAATGATGGATAAGTGACCTAACACAGGAAATAGCTTTTGCATTTTGTGTGTGTTTTTAGTGTGCCGTATATTAATCACTGTCATGAACAAGTGTCTTTCCTACTGGCACAGAAAGAAAAGAGTACAGAGCAAGACCTCTGTTTAATCAGATGCTCTGAACTAACAATTAATGCAGTAAAAGCACCATCCAAGAAAGAACAGAAATATTATAGAAACCACCTCAGGCTGGAAAGAGGCTTTTTTGTCGTTTTCCTTCTTTCTTTTTTTCTTTTTTTTTTAGGTTTTTTTTTTCACTTGCTGTTATCCATTTTCTGAAGTCTGATAGTTTCAAAGTCACTTCAAAGTTATATCTAGTATTTGTTAACAATACCAGAAAATATAAATTCTGATATTTAATCTCACTTCTACAGGTGTAAACCTAGATGAAGTCCACTGAAGTAAGTGTAATTACACTTACATAAAGCCAATATGAGACAAAAATTAGGCTTATAATAGCTTGCAATGAAAAAGTTGGTTGCTTTTCCATTGTAGTTAGAATTAAAGGACCAAAACCAAAGAAAGATCTACTGATTTTGAATGCCTTCTCCTGTTTACATGTTTGAGATCTTTTTTAAAACGCTCAATTTTCAGAGCACAGGAAAAAATGCCGATAATCAAGTCTTTCTAAAATGCATCCAAAATCACTAACAATTTTTGCAAATGCTTATCTTGCGGTTTTAGGCTCTTCTCCTGAAATAGCAGCTCAAACAAAACTCCAGCAGGCCCTTGCAGGAGTTTTACCTGGATAAGCATCCCAGGATCAGACCTATTGTCTCTAAATAGATAGGTGCACCAGAGGTACACTCAAAAAAATGATACTTTCCTAAGAGTTACCAAACAAAAATCTGCCCCTAACCCCATTGCCAGCAGTAAGAATTTCACTACCGATTTCAATGGGAAGAGGGTCAGACCGTGAAGGAAGTTCATTTTCTATTCTAAGGAAATAGAAAGCAATATCTCTCATCTACTGGAGTTTAGCAGGAAAACTTTATGTATAAACATTGGCAGAGTTACTGAAAGGCAAGTAATTAGATCAGTGACTCCATCACAGTTGGAGTGACAGCTGCATCTCTTTCATGTCAAGTTAATTTCAACTATAATTTAGAGAGATGAAGTACACATACAATACTGTAATCTGGAAGATTTATATAAGGCAAAATCATCTTTCATACATTTTTCAGAAAGAAAATTAAAATACACTTTTGGATTTACCAATAAACAGAAATGGCTGATGGTATTTTTGACACCTCAAACTAAACTGAAAAATTACTATAAAACAAAAAATATGAAAAAAAAGGTGCGGAAGGACTTAGCTGAGTTTTAGCAATTTAAAAAAATAAAATGACCTAAGCTTTCCAATGAAAAATAAAAAAATAGGATCTATAACATAATTTAAAATGTGATTAAAAAAAATTTTTTTAAGGCTGTCATATCCAGCTGCTATGAAATTCAGACTCCCACAAAATCTTAGGAATCTGATCAAGCCTGCCAGATATCCAAAGAAAAATGTAAAAAGTGATTTCATTATATATATAATATATATATAAATCAAATAAATATGAAAACATTTCAGTTTCTCATTTACCTCTCACTCTGTAATATTAAGAAAAAAAATCTCCCTGAACCCCCCCAGTAGTATGCTTGATGGGAAAATAACCATGTGTTCATCTTCCTGGAGAACTAGAAATCAAAGCAACCCAACTGCAAGGCAATGGAGGCAACCACTTCCAGTTCACAGTATTGCAGTTAGAAGTACAGTGAGGTCTAGGTAAGTGATGGAGCAGGCGTTGCCTGGAACAGGGAAGGAGGAAGCGTTCACATGACAATACAGCATTGACAGCGCTTTTTCTTTTGTGTACCTGGGGCGGCTTCCAAGGGCAGGCTTTCTTCTTTCCCCTCTGGAGACGAGGGCTCCGTGGTGTCTGAGAGAGGCCTGCCAGAGACCAGCTCAGCGGCATTCCCGTCCATGGTGGAGATGTCTGTCACCGTCTTCTCCCGCAGCGACTTCTCGTCATCTTCATCGATCAGGACCAATTCTGCCTTGATCGTTTCGTCGTAGCCCAGCACTTTCTTTGTCTCCTCTTCATCATCGATGTTCTGGTAGCCCATAAATATCATGGTCACTGGCTGATCTGTGCCGGCCTCTGGGGCTTCGCCACCGCCACAGGATTTATCTTGGGGCTGAGGGTTCACAGGCTGCCCTTTGCTGGGTTTGCGTACCATTTCCAGCTTTGCCTCCTTGAAGAGCATTTGCTCCTTCATATGGCTAAAGTTTCCATCTGCTATCACATTTCTGTCTGACACAGTCACCGTTTCATACCCTCCTTTTACACTTGATTGTCCAGCTTTTTGCATAAGTTCATCTACGTCCTTTGAGCTTAATTTATGTACTCCATTTTCTACCACTGTGCCACCAGAGTGAACCTCATAGACTACCTTGGTACCATCATCATAGACTTTGAATCCTTTTTGATGGGCCCCATCTGGGCCAATAGGTGAAGCAGAGACAATCTTGGTCTCTCCTGTCTGTTTGTCTTTCTCCACATTAATTTCCATGGTGTACAAAGCTTGAATGAAAACAAGAGAGGAAGTGCATGTTACAACAGAAAAAGCCAGTGAATGGTTAATTGCCAAACAAACAAAGAAAACTATGGTGTCCTTTTCCCTATCTCCTGTCTCTAAAGGGCCAAGCGTTCTACGTTAGAGGTGGGACGCACACTGTGAACAGAGATAGTTATTGCACCACAGATCTGTATGCAGCTGGAGGCCAGGTATACCTGCTGTGCACTGGAGACAGTCTTCCAGCTCCCTCCACATGGAACCATTTCTGGTCAATTAGAAGCGTGAAGAGCGTTTTGGGTTACGTGTACTTTTGACAAAGGGAGGTGACAACATGCATTTTCCCCTTTTTGAACTTGCCTCAAGTTCAAAGAAAAAAAATACGTCCAGCATCTCCCTGCTCTCTTCTCCCTTCCTATCATGACACTGCCCATTAGCTGGTAACAAGTTTTGTTTGATGCTAGTAACAAACAGGTTGTTTTATTATCAATACTTGTGCTTGCTTAACTCCACTACTGTTGTGCTCATAAATCTTACAGAGGTAAAGAACTATTGTTTATCCTTGTTCTACAAATGGGACAACAAATTCACACATGAATGCAGCATTTGCTCCCAGGAGACTTGTGGCAGAGTAGGTTTCTTGGCTGTCATACCAAGGTATTTACACTGTGACCTTTGCTTGCAGATTAAGATTGTGTAAAAATGACAGTGAATGAAACCCATTTCCAAAGGGGTTCCATCACTTCCAAAACAGAAAGTTGAAGGAAAAAATAATAATGAATTGCCATCATGAAAGAAAATATAAATACATGGGTAATGTTCTCCAGGAATAGCAACGAAACATTTCTAGCTATTAAGAAGGAGTCAGTAATGAGAAGAACTGTAGTGACCATACAGTAGGAACAGACAGGCAGTCTGCACCGCTTTAACTCACAGTGGGAATGCACTCTCATTAGACAGATTTCCAAGTTAAAACATGCAAAGGTTTCACAGATTTTCCAGAAGTTGTCATCTATATAAGAATTCCTTATATGGAGAAAAAAACTTTTCATTTTTTGAGGACACCCACAGCCACTTGATTACAATTTACTACAGGAGTTATTATGACCATTTCCATCAATGAAGCTCACTGATATAACCATGATTTGTCTTACCTGGGAGTATTACAAACCAATGTGTTTGGTTTTGTGATCATCTTTCCTTTTTAATGGGTACAGAACATCCTATTCTTCAAATCAATGTAGAATTCATGTTTGTATTTAAAACATCATTACTATAAAAAAAATTACTCTGGTTTTAATATTTTCCTTCACTCTTACTATCCAAAGACTGCAACTTTCTTTTGTATTCCTAAGTGAAGTCTGTCATCAGAACTAGGAACCTTATCATGTTATGCATCATGAACATCTCCATAACTCTGTATAGGAAAGTAATCTATTGTTGTGAGGAACCTAGTGTGCAATCTGATTGGCAAGGCCACCCAAATCTGGCCCTGCTGCCTTGCTGTGTGTGAAAGGCTGAGAGCTCAGATCTACCACCGGACAGGGCTGATTTGATCAAACACATTATCACACAAGCATCTTTACTGAGTTGGAGGATAGAGAAGCCAGCTAAAAGAGTCCTAAAGACTGTGTTTTATTCATGAGATTCATGAACTAGCTGTGTCCTTAGTAATCATGTCCCTGAGTGCAGGAACATCCATTTTCTTAAGGAAGTACAGATATCAGCCTTATGAACCCTCTCCCTGTCTTTTGAGTTATGACAGCTGGACTACCTAAAACAGTTCCCCAGTAATTACAAGGAAGCTGCTGAGGAGATGGAGCAAAGCTCTTCTGTGATGTGCACAGCAGGAGGGCACACCTTCAAACAGGGGAGATTTAGGCTGAACACAATGATAACATCAAGAGGAAAACAGTTAAGCCATGGGGCAGCTAACATGTTGAGACCTCAGTCCTTGGATGTAAAGGTAAGCTTGAAAGGCAGAAATATGAGTGAGTAACCTGTAACGCAGATGTTAAAGTTGCGCTGGACAAGTTTCTGACTGGCAGTCAGCTAAAGGGAATTAAAGTTGAACTAGGAGAGAGAACGAACATCTCCAGAACATCATGTGTGGCAGGTAGAAGTTCCTCGTATGTGCTGAGCACCCAAGCTCTGCAGAGCAAGGTCACCACTAGCCAGCTGACTGGCAGCATGCCACCTTCTCACTGAAAAGCTGCATCCCCAGCTCTCACTGGGTTTCTGAGCTTCTCCTCTTGTTGGAAAAGCAAAGAAGGTTATCTGAAGCACAGTTTCAGAAGACTGCTAACTTCCTCCATAAGGCTGCTGTTTTTCCTTTCAAATATTATTTTCTGCCATTTTATTGCACATATTTTCAGGGCAACCTGCCATGCTCTTTTTATTCTTAAAAAATTCATTCAGCAGTGGTGAATACTTGGTAGGGCACACATCTGAGGAGCCCAAATTCTGAGGCAGACAGGGGAAATTCAATGTTTAAACCAGGAGGACTTAAGTCATATTTAAGAAGGGCTGGAGGCTACATCTGTCTGTCTACAACAGCTACTACTGGACATCCTAAAAATCTGGAGGGTTTTAGGCGACTGCAGGTTACAAAGCTGCTTAGAAGACTGTGACTACTTCATGACCTGATTTAGAAAATCAGTAAGTGTGGTGATATCCACGTGTGTTTGAGGTTTGCCTGATTTGCTTACAATAGTTTGCCACTATTCCCTTCTTTTATGATTTTTTGTGAACATTCTTTTTATGATTTCTGAAACAGTTTTAAGATAGTGACATAGAAGAGCTTCGTGACTTACCCGAGGGATGACATTAAAGCTACTTGGGAAAGTAAAAGTATAAATCTAAGCACGTGTCTTAGAGAGCTGCTCGCTACTGAAATATGATACCATGAGAAAAAGGAACAACAGAATCTTGCTCATCTGCTTACAGGCATAATGTTTGTTTTCCACAGGAAAACCCAGCATCACAGCTTCTCAGAAAAGTTACTAATGCTGTTTTCTAAAACTTCCTTTATTTAAGGAGAGCTTATTGACTTCAAAATATGCTCTGTTAATACAATACAAAACTGATAATAGAGTTGAAACTGAAGGCAGTATTTGAAGATGACAGCGTGTGTGCATGAGTACAGTTTTCTATACAAGCTTTAATTACAGCGTGACATGATGCAGTGCTTCATGACATGATCCCAATGTGCATATGAAAAGGTTCTGCTTTTACCTGTAAGTGTGAAAGACTTTTCTTTAAAAAAGCACCTTAACAGACTTTGAGCTATGTAATAAGATGGATGCTTAGAGACCACCTTTGAGAACACACTGGATGCCTTTTCTTTATGTGACTTAATTCACACAGTGCAGTTAGCAAGAAATATGTAAGCCCTCCAAGTATTGAAAGAAATGATTATTTTCTTTGTGTTTGCTAAACAACATGAAATATTTAGGAAAAATTATGTCTGACGTTGCTTATGGGTCAGTTCACAGAAAGCCCACGTTTAAGGGAAGTTTTTGGAACATTCTGCAACAAGACCTCTGGATAAATAACATATACTGTAGAAATGTACTGTGTTTTAGCTCCAGGTACTGCATTGCCATGATTTTTTACCTGCATTTCAAGTAAACCACGCTTCACTAACACTCCTTGTGACACCTCTTACATAGCCTCCAGAAATTTGGTATTGAGATAGGGAGTACATTGTTTAGAATAGAAGGATCTTGAAAATAAGAAATATATGGTTTAACCACATACATTTAGGATACACATTTAATCTGAAAAAAAAAAAAAAAGAATTAGGAAACTTTCTGTATAACTCTTATCACAGAACACACCATAATTCTTCCTTATTCTCCCCAAGGAGGAAGAGCACAATATAAATTAGTATAAAATGATGCAAAAATTTGAAGCACATATGAGGTCATGTGAGTGCCTGTGTATCTCATTTATCTTAACGGGGGATGAATGGGCACAACGAAGGAACAAAACCATGGCCCTGATATCATACATAGGTATCAGAAGAGATGGAAAGAACACAATGTTTCTCTTCAGTAAAAAATGGACGCATTTCCTATGCTAGTTGTGTGTAGTTCAAATCCATTGTCTTGAGACTACTTGTTGCTGCTCAGCTTATTCACAAAATACAAAGCAAGTGGAATTTCCTGGCATTTAAATGATATCTGGACACCAGTCCCATTAAGGCAACATAAGAGAACAGAGTTCATGGCTACTGACTTGGTATTACAACACTAAGCTCCTCAAGACTTACCAGCTACTCTGCTCGCTCCGTCCCGCCCAGGAACTGGCTCTGCTGTTCGTGAATAGAGGGTTGGGAGTTCAGGGATCTGGGAGTAAATGTAATTTACTGCATCTGGTGTCAGAGAACAGGAAACAGTTAGGTTCGTGCTACGAGCACCAGTGGCTTCATTGCTTAGACAGCAGAGTGTTAAGTTATCAGCCCGCACAATAGACATTGGAGCTTTGTACTGTGTAACTGGATCAAAGTAAACAAAGTGCAAAGTCACTGTCATGTGATTGGTGTTCAAAAGACTAGCTGAGGTAGGGGGGAATGGGTGCAGATGACTCAAACTTTAGGTCAGTTGAACACATCGAATTAATTGTCAGGAGGTTCTGGATTTATCAAGCCAGTGACCTTTAAAACAGCGTGTGTGTGCGTGGGGGGAAGGAACAAGTTTAATGGGATATACAAAAAGCAGTATTTCAAATAGAAACATAAAAATCTTAAGTATGATAGCATCAACTGAAAAGGAGGAAAGAGCAGTTTGCACTGAGTGTTCCCGACATTATTGAACTGGCATTCGGCATTTTGTTCCTAAAGCTAAAGGTTAGGTTATAATGAAATCCTCTCTAGGTACTGTTTGATACGGTGCCTGCTGTGATGATCAGTATGTGCAAAGTCTCGTAACATGTTCCCTTAGCAGACCCCCAATTAGCAAGACACTCAGCTTAAAGAACCGATTTGCTTTACCTTTCAGCTTATGCTTATGCAGTGTAAGCTGTGGATGTGAGTTAGGAGTGAGACTTTAGGGGAGATTTACAAATGTTAGCCAAGAGCTGGTTAGGCTACGAGGTGCTTTATGGCAGAGTTAAATGTAGCTGGTCCAGGACTCAGAGGCAAAGTTAACAACAGAGTTCAGAGGAGGGGTGTACAAAAAGCTGTTTTTCAGTCTGTGTGTCAAATAAATGAACAACAACAATAAAA
>JAWLRI010000168.1:173412-205700 GCA_034781795.1 Crypturellus tataupa | reverse complement strand
CCCTGGAGCGGGGGTGGCACCCAGGCGCGCGTGGGGGCCGCTCGCAGCCGCCTACCTGCTTGCGGGCTCTCTCCAGCTCCTCCGTGCCGGCCGCGGCGCCGGGGCCGGCGGCGGCCGCCAGCAGCAGCTGCACGTCGGCCAGCAGCGCGTGCGTCCTGCGCAGGTCCCGCCGCAGCCGCTTCTCCACGTCGAAGTCCCGGTGGCCGATCTGGAGAGGGCAGAGGGTGGCGTGAGCGCCGCGGGGATGCGCGAGCCCGGCTCTGGGCGCTGCATGGACCGGGGGCTGCTGCAGCCTCCTCGCAGGAGCCCTGCGCCCCGCGCGGGTCCTGCGGCTGCAGAGCTCAGCACAGGGCCAGCAGTCGTGGTCCCTGTCCCAGCTTGGGCACGCTGAGCAGAAATAACAACCTCCCGGCACGTTGTCAGGGCACGGAAGGAAGGGAAAAACCGCCACAGCTTACTGGGGGAATCACAGGTTGGGGAAAACACAGCCAAGGGCACAAGGAAATGAGCCCGAAGGAACAAAGCTGCAAAGCAGCGACCAGAAAGGTGTCATTAGGAATGGTCTGCACATCCCAGGCAAAGCACAAGGCGGCTCCAGCCCGGGCGGGAGGCAGCGGCGGCAGCAATGGGCCCGGCAGCGGCCCCGGCGCCGCCGCAGCGGGAGCAGCCTTTACACAACAAGGTAGGAAGCGCGTGAAAGAAAACAGAACCGCGCGCTGCCCCCTCAGCCTGCGAGCAACCATGGTTACGGGGCTGAAAGAGCTAGAGAGACACCAAGTAAACAGGGACAGCGTTCCAGTGCTTGATTTCAAACTAATTGAAGCGTGAGAACATTCTCCATTTAGCCCCATTTCCGCAGCTCCTCTCATCTCAAACCTGTTCTCCTATTTTCTGTTCCCTGGCAGAAATCAATCGCGCAGATTTGCCCCTGCAACCTGTTTCGGAGCCTGCTGGCATCTGCTGCAAGCTGGACTGGTTGGCATCTCCTTTTCCTCAATTAGTTTTCTGAATTTGAGGCTTTTTTTTTTTTTTTCCCTCTTTTAATGCGCTGGTCCGGGGCAGCCTGTCCACGGTAAAGCAGACCGTGCTGGTGCCTTCCCCGCTGCCCTCCTCCGCGCTCCGTCCCGCTCCGTTTGCAGCACCGCTCAGTGCCGCTGCAGAGCGGGTGCCTCTGCCTCCTCCTGCGGCACTGCCGCCCGCTGCTCTCCAAGCTGCAGAGCAGAGATCCGGGGCAGGAGGCGCCTTGGAGCTCCAGCTCCAGCATCATCACTCCCCGTCTCCCTGCCCACGGGCCCGCTCGGGCTCCGCGGGCGCCGCGGCAGCTCCTCGGCACGGGCTGCCTTTGCCGGGAGCTGCCAGTGCAGCCTCCCTCCTCCTCCTCCTCCTCCTCCTGCTTCCGCTCATCCATCTTCGTTTGCCTCCCCTACCAAGCACGAGGAACGCGTCGGGCTGAAAAGCAGTAATAATAATATCCTGCTTTTATACAGAGAGATTTATTTTGACAGTTCCCAAAACATTTTATAAGCCCAGAACCGATGGGACTTTATGGATTGGCCTCATTAGGCCATTTCGTGTCTACTTGAAATATGCCCAGCATCGCAGTGCTGCAAAGCTCCCAAATGCACCCGATTTAATGAACTAATACAATTGCCAGACGCGGCAAAATCCAGGCAACTTGTAGCAGTGACAAGGGGAGGTGGCGGTTAATTACTGCAACCCCAGATAACGAGTTCCTCCTCTGCTGCACATGCAGCCTGCATTGCAATGCAGCAGAGGCGGTTTGGAGGCATGAGCAAAGGAAGAGCCCGACAGAGCCTTGCAACCCTCGGTGCTAAGCGATGCCCCCTGATAAACGCTCCTCAGTGAGGCTGCATTCAGCCCCCTGCCTTCTAATTTACCACGGAGCAGCTGCGTGTGCCCTCCCTATTACAGGCACTTCAATCACTGCCGCACACGCATTGGAGAGTGAAAAAGGATTTGTTCAACAAATGCGTCGGGGACAAAATTCCACAGCAAATGGCAGGCCCCGACGAACTGCTTTTCTGGGCAGATGGTGCTGCACTGTTAGCTGTGTTTAATTTCAATGTCTCAGGAAAACAGCGTGGAAGAGCGGCCGCCCCTCTGACTCTCCGCTCCCAGAGAGGGAACAGCAGAGCGGGGAGCAGCCGCTGCTGCAGGAGCCGCCAGCACGAGGCCTGCGGCATCGTGGGGACATGGTCACCTGCGTGCGTGTCCATGCACAGCCGCAATCCCCTTCCCACGGCAGCGCTCCGAGCGGGGCAGCAGGGAAGCGCTTTGCTCCCGCGCGCTGGCACGGAGCAGGAGCGCCACGCGCGCCCCGGCTGCTGCAGGGCTCCAGCCTCTCACCTGCTCGCACAGGGTGCCGATGAGCCCTTCCAGATCCTGTTTCTCGTGCAGCACCATCTGCTTCTCCTCGTACTCCTGCTCCAACTGCATCTCCAGCTGACGGAGCTGCGCGCGGGAGACGAGCACAGATCAGGGGAGAGCGCAGCCGCCCGCGCCGCGGCCCCGGCTCGCACCCTCCTCACCCCTTCGTGCTCTGAACTCTGAGCGGAGCCGCTCATTGAGCCCCGCAGAGCTAATTCACTATCAACAGGGCTGCCTCAGGCCAAATAGCAACTGGCTGCTACAAGGCAGCCCCGCAGCCCCGCACCGGACACCCTGGGGATCGCCGGGAAACTGGGGTTCACGTTTGTGGCCACCAGCCTCAGAGGCTTCCCAAGACCTTGTCAACGGGGTAATTTCTGTTCATTGCCTCTGAAATGGAGCCCTGGCCATCTGGAGCGGGTGCCCTTGGCCTGGCTCTGGCTCTGCTCTTTTGGAATGTGGTGCCCGGGACCGTCAAGGGTTTGAGGCTCCATCTGCCCAAATCCCTGCAGAAGGGGACCCAACACCTGCCCAACACCTAGGATTTTGTGGTACCCAGAGCAAGGAGAGCAGCAGCCACTAGTGACTGAGTGCTGGGAGAGGGGACATTAACCCCGGGAGCTTTTTCTCTCTCCTCCTCCATCACGGAGGGAGCACAGGATGATCCATCTCCATCTAGCACGTCTGTGGGTGGAATGAGCCCAGGGCTGAAGGGGACCATGGTGCCTGGCTGGAGGGAGCCGTGCTGCCCAAAGCAGCCACTGCTCCCAGGGCTCCGTCCTGGCCCGCAGTGGGTCCAGGAGTGGGACATGATGGGTTGAATACTTCCAGGTCTGCCATCTCACCAGGCCTGGGCACTCCCATCACCCGCACAGGCCCGCGGTGCGGGTCCCCAGTGACCTCCGAGGTCTCCAGTGATGGGACAAACAACACCAGTGAACTGGCAGTGGCTCAGGCTGCAGTCTGCAGCGACAGTGCAGCCTGCAGTGTCCAGCATCACTGCTTGGCACGGCCAGATGATAGCCACAGTCCTCAGGAGGACACTTCAGCTCCGGAACCACATACGTGACTCGAACAAGGAGCCTCTCACTCTTTACTCTCTGTTTGCTGTGCAAGTGGAGCATGGCACAGGGGCACGCTTCATATTCATTCCGGAGAGGAAGAAAGTTGCATAAAAGTTCAGTTTTTAGTTTTAGATGAATTTGAAAGAACTCAGCCAGGGACATACAATTTTAATTCATGCTTTGATGGACAAATAGGAGTCCTGGCAAACAGGCGTTTGTATTTTGAATGCATAGTATCGCCTAAAAGTTTTTATGTTCTATTTTTAGCAATACCCTAAGAGAAATAATTATTTAGGACATGACTGACTGAGCAATGACCAGCAACATCTGCTTTCTTTCACAAGGTTTCTTGCCTTTGATGAAAAATTGGTACAATGCTTTGCACTGTTATTTTAGGAAACACCATTAGCCAGTGACCAGGCCATTACTGAAAACACAAGCCATTTTTTTTTTCAGAAAAGCTTTTTTCAGATTAAAGTAATTTTTTTCAGGAGGACTGCTTTGGGGGACTGGAATCAGAAGGCAGTTTGTATTCCAGTTATTCATCCCATAGAGTTTGTACAGCTGCAACACTAATTTCAGTATATGATCACTCAGTGAATTAAGTGGCAGACTTATCTGTCCACCCATAGGAATAATTAATAAACATTTGTGATTCTTAACTAATCATTCAGACTTCACACCATGGGCAAGAAGAACTGTAAGGTGCAATTTTGCTCCCAGGATCCAGTTTCATTTGGGAAAATCCTCTGAAAGTGTTTTTCCAGTGACTGTACCTGGAACTGAGCTGACCATGTCGGCAGTGTGAGATTAGTTCTACAGCTTGGTAGTGTAATTCTTACTTTAACATTGATCAGATTAATTGATTGTCACAAGTGTTTCACATCCTGCCTTAAGACACAATATTGCTGATATTGATTTAGCTTAGAAACTTCTCTCGGTATTACTTAGACTATCCTGACTATCTCTTAACCGCTGGATTGAGAAGGTAACAGTGTAGGGATGGGGTCTCTTCTACTTCTTCTGAAGTAACTAGCGGTGCCACCTGTCAGAAATGGGACATTTGGCTGGGTCTTTCTTATTCTATCAGCTCCTGCATTTCCAACACAGAATGAAGAGGCAGGAACAGGGTCATTTCCTGTCACCTTACTTTCAACAAGGTAAGAGAGCTTTTTTAGAAGGCGTAGATAAGACATAATTAGAATTGTTTACATAAGAAGTAGCATGGAACATAAAGATATTTGAACTCACTGCATTCAGTTTTTTTTTTCCAAAATTTGAAGAGTTACTAATATCTAAGAATGCCATAAAATAAGTTATATGGCATTTTGTACTGATTAAAGCAAACCGCATTTCAGAATCATGGCATTTTCCATATTATCAGACTGATAGGTCCTTTGGAAAGCATATAGGGCCAGACAGTTCTTCAAGGTTGTGTACGCAAAACTGAATCTTCAAAACACCTCAGAGTAGTTGCCAACAGAGGCTTGTGGCCAGATGTTAGATGAGCTCATTATTCGATGAGTTGGTTAACTTGAAAAAAAAAAAAAAACCCAACTATCACTAAAATCAATGTCTAAAACCTGCACGGGCAGGGCCTGTTCAACCAGCAAAGTCCTCTGGGGCTCTGCAGGGTCACACCACAGGGAATACAGGTCTCACAGCCTGCCCACCGAGGCTGTAAGGCTGTGAATGCAGGGCTTGAGCAGGAAGCTTTGCTAGGAGCTGAATGGCCCGGATCTGACTTCAGCTAAGCAACTGGCATTACTGTAATTGTGGCAGTCACACACTTCAGTAGATCCGGAGCCAATAAAATGGCTATATAAAAATTTATAAGTGGAAAAGAGTCACCGCTGAGTTTTACAAGACACAAGGAAAGAAGGCAACAAAGATCTGCATTCAGCTGCTTTGAGGATGCGTTCATCTGTTTTGCTGCTTGGCTAGACTGCTGATGAAAAATGGAGCAGAGGAAACTGTAATGGTCTCTAAGCAATGTGTTGTGAGCTGAACAGTCCTGGTCAGTTTTCCAGACCGTTATCTTTGCCAACTATATGCTAATTCATGTCAACTTCAGGCAGAGGTTTGTGCTTAAATCTTGTTTCAGGATTTGTGTTACACAAATTCCTAATGAAACGCTGCTGAAGCCAATTAAATTATACCATGAATTAATTTGCTCCATTGCAATTACGTTTTCCTTCACACTTCATGGCAAGGATAATTCCAGTCTTTCCCTCATGCCATTTTAATAATAACTTGTAAACTGCAGAGTTACTGTGATTGTGGCTTCTCTACGTCGGCTAAAGCAGCAATGTGCAGTTTGTATGTAAGTGGCCAAAGGCAGTAGGGGACAGTGTACCCTTGAGGAAAACTGAGCAATCAAGGGCATCACACCAGATATTAATGTGGCTTTTATTTTATGTATTTTACTTAGAGCCACAAATGCACTGGCACACAAAACAGATGTTTGCATTCCATTTGCACAGGGGCTTGTCAGTGGCCTAAGCTCACCAAGCGGATGGGGCACCACATGCTGGTGGAAACATGGCTGTGGGCAAGGAGCCCATGGACTCCAGCTTTGGCTTTTCCATTCTGCCTTCTGGTGTGTGGTGACCTGTTGGAGGTGGAGTGTGCTCACACCTGCGAAAACCTAGGGTTTGTGCTGTTTGTGCCTAAATGAGCCCAGAAATGCTCATTTCCAAATACAGCCAGGTCCTGGGAAAGTTCACGCAACTTGGGTGGGAAGGTTAAGAATGCCCACCGAATTGGCCAGCAATGCTCGCTGGTGGTTCTTCCCCTTTCCTCATAACCTTCACTTAAACCCCTCTGGGCTCTGAACGCCCACAGCTTTGCTCTGCTTTGCTTTGTGCTTGCTCAGAAGCGGTGTCATTGTTATATACGACACTGAAACATGCACAGGAATACAACTGGGAAGCAAGCCACTTCCCACAGCATCACCACGTTTAGAATAAATGGCGGAATGGATACGGAGGGAATTAACATGAGATTTATGTATATGACAGCAATTGATGTAGCTGTCACAAACCAATAGTTTGGTTTGTTGGTTTGAGTTTCTGTTTTATGTAGCTTTCCTCTATCATCCATTTAATGGACTCAATTTTCCCCTAGAGGGAGTAATGAATGGTTGCCAGACTGATTGCTGATCTCTACAAATACTCAGAGTGCTACAAGACAAGTCCTACACATTTTTTAGAAGAGGAAAAGTCTGTTGTCAACTCTTTCTCAGTTAGTTATGTACTTTTCTATGCCTGATGCGATCAGCTGCGCTCACAGGCTGTTGTCAGCAAGAAATAAAGGACTTGCTCATTTTTTTGCTCTGTGGTGATGCATAATCACATCTTGCCCTCTTTAGATGCATAGGCCTGTGTGAGGTCATGGATCCTCTCTAGAGCAGCAGAACACAGTCAGCTTCATAGAATTGCTTAGAGGATGGTCTAGGCCCAGCTTTGAGTATCTCATAATCTCAGCTAAGAAGGACCAGCTGCTAAGAAGAGATGTAACAAGTAGAGAATAGTGCTAGTTCATTTAGCTATATTCCATGCTCCCTCTGCAGGGATAATACATTTGTCCTGTACATACAACTTTTTCTCGTATTATTTTTCAGCTTTCTGTCAGGTCTTCAGAAATCCAAGGTTACCCTTGCTTCTGCCTCAGTTTGTAAGGGAACAGTCTGCTGAAAGCACGTAAAATCTGAAGAGCAGATTCTTTCTGAACCCAATGGAGTATGGAGGAAAAAAATGGGGGAGAATTATTGTTTGTATTTCTGGGGCATATGTTTCTATTTTGCCACTATGCATCTAAGGAGATGTGTCTTGCAGGAGTCACAAAGGCTCCTGAACACTTGGGAGGCTCATCCAGGAGGGACCCTTTCCTCTTCTCTTGAGCTTTTCACCAACTGCACAGCTAAAAGTACTTGAAAATCTAAAAAGAAATGGAGACTTCTGAACTGGATCTTTAACTTAAAAGGAAAACCTCCTTACTAGTTAATATTAGCTCCTGAAAAATGAATGTTCCCAAAACAAATCTGTTTTTTACTACATTTGATTTATTTCTACTGGAATCTTCTTTTTGAAACACCATTAATTAATTTTACAATAAATTAGCAATATTGTAACAAAAAGGTAACAGTAGCTGAGTTTATCAATATTTTTCATAGGAACAGTTATTGCTCTTCAATAGTCAAAATTCTGAAGATGACTTTGCATATCTGCTTCAACCAAACACAAGGGAAAAAAAGGCCTTGAGATCTCTGTTATCTCCACACTCACTCCTGCATTTTAGGTTTCAGAACTTTGCAACCCCAAGATATGTCTAAAGTTTGCTTCTGTGTTCCCTAAGGTAAGTACTTTCAAGATGTAGATAGATGCTCTTGCCTGAAAATTGCTGCCTGCAGCTACAATATGTGCAAAATTACTTGAGAAACTGCTCCCTCAAGTAGCTTGAATAATCTTCTACCTCTCTCCCATACATCTATTACAAACTTGGATGATGGGATTTGCTCTCTTACATGCAAAATTTGCTAACAGTATCACACTCTGAGAGGCTGCAAGTGTGGAATGTGAAGTCAAATGATTTTGATATTTTAGGGCAATTGTAACAGACTACTGTTAAGGAGCACTTAGGAGACGTGCATTAATATAATATGGAGAATGATTGAGGAGACAGGAATAAGAAATGTACTTATAGTAAATTGTGAATTTAATCTTGAGATCAGTATAAAATGTATCAGTATAAAAACATACGTTAGCTTGGCTTAATGGAAGACTATGAGACCAAGAGATACTTTTTCTCATCTTTCAAAGAACTCAGTGAATTTTGAGTTGATTCATGTACTACGCTGTAATTTTGTTTTGTCCAAACGTGCAATGTATTTATTAGGATGCTCCTACATATTTCTCATGTTTGCTCTAAGAATGGGCACCTGCATGTCTTGCTCAGCAGCCAGAGGTCATAGTTCTAACCTCAGTTTTTTGCATATGGCCTGTTCAAAGGTGTATACTGCAAATGAGTCTCTGGTACACAGCTTTGTCTGCAGATGGGTCCACTGAGTAGCACTAAAAGGGCTCAGCTACTTGAGAACAACCCAGATGTTTTGCTCACTCATTCACCTAAACTTACAGATCAAGACCTGGTGCCATCAAACATATTCAGGGCACTGAATTCATAAACGAGGAATTACTACATCCTCATCCATCTATGCAAGCTTTTCTTTTTGTCAGAATCATCACAGAAAGAATATACCAGTGAAGCAAGCTAGTATTAATCTAAAACAAGTTGATCTTGTAAATTAAGAGAAGTCCCCTTTGCATTTAGCTGTTGACGATTACAGCATGTGCACACGAGAAAACTGATTGTTTATCAGGTGAAAAAGAGGTCTGTAGTGTGGATGTTATGTGGTGAAAGAAGTCAATAACATAGAATTTATATTATGATGGTTTTAAGTCATCCACGGTTTTCTTTTCCCTTAGATGCATATAAAAATAGCTGGAACTTTGCCGAGGAATACTATTTCATGATAATAGTATCATTTGTGCTTGTACCAAGTAATACCAAAGAAATGGTTCTAGCAACAAATGTGAATGGCTTAAAAAGACTAATCCTTTTATTTTAAAACTCTGCAACAAAGTCTGTTAACAACTCTTTTAAAATGCAAAGCTCTACAGTAATATAAAGTCACTTACCACCATCCTGGTGTAAGAAGCTCTGCAAGAAGAAAGAAAGGAAAAAAAAGGAAAAAAAGATTAGTTAAACCTTCCATGTTTTGGATAAAATTTGCTTGGGTTTTATCTTTTTATACTTATGTTGCTTTTATGGTCTTTGCCACTTTACAATAGGTAACTGGTGATATAGCTAGTGAGGTTTAAATGATTAGATCAAGGTTTAAGTGGTTACAGATCAAGGCAGAAGAACCTGGTGTTAATGAAAAGAATATATTTGCCCCATTGCAGGCAGTAACTTTCAGAAACGGTGTTTGTGGCAAATGACACTGTTGCTGCATGCGACTGAGGGAAGGAAAGTTTGTGATGCCTTTCAGGGTGCTGCTGACAACTTACAGTATGGCCAAATCTCACATGGTTTCACTGCAGGTATACTAGGAAAATAAATGTGAAATCCCTTTTCAAAAAGCTGAAGTGGGAAGGGAAAATCGAAATAGCCTAACTGAAATAGATTTGACAGCTTTATATCTTTTCTGGTCTTCTTCATGCTGCTTTAAGTTTTTTTTTTTTTAAATACCTTTTGCAAGTCGTCAAAGGATTGCTCAGTCTCCTTTAGCTTCTCCAAAATGATTCGTTCTTTGGCAGATATTTGGGATTCCTCACTTTCTAATTTCTCTATTTCTTGTTCCAACCTAGGGAAGACATACAGACATACATATACACACAAAAATAGAACGTGAAAAAAATATTTTAGTAAATCCTAGTTGCCTAGATATTATTTAGCATTTCAAATATCATTAGGAACACCTTTCATAGTACTGTTCATAGCTGCTTTCCTAGCACATGAAGCACATGAGTTATTTGTAGATTAGAAAGATCTGCTCCAGAATGACAATAATTATTATCCTGTTCTGCAATACACAGTAAGTTTATTCGAAAATACTTCAGTGTTCCTTCACTTCAGTTCATGTACCATCTTTTATGCAGGCACTTGCATTTTAAAAAAAACACAGTGCTGGAAATGACTGAAAATATGCAGTAATAATCAGAGGAATAGGTGTCTTCTAACACTTCCTTACTACAGACAATGAAACTTGAAACAACTGCTGGGAGCTGGCAGTCACCCACTCCAATGAGTAGTATTTCTTGAACCACATTGCTCATTCCCCACAGTAATACATATGGCCTGGAGTCCTCTAGGATAGGATAGCCAAAGCAGTGGATGTAGTTAAGATTCATATAGTTACTTGATGATGCTAGGGGCCCCAGAGCCATCAAATAATAGAAAACACAGGTCGTGTGGAAAATAATTTTGTTCTTTTTTAGGCAACAGAAATTCAGCACTCTTACGGATCTCGTTGAGAGTTAATGGCACTCACTCACTTCTTAAAAAGTGATTTATTCTAATTTTAGATGCATTTAACCAAAAATGTACAGGACTGGATTCTCCATTACTTTAACTCAAACTTTCTTTTATTTATATGATTTATATCAGTACAAGAATTCCTTCTCTCTCTCAGTTTTTAGGTATACCACTATATATCGCTTTGTTAAAAACAAGATATAATACAAGCTGAATATCTGTAATCAGAGTTGATTAATTAAGAACTTTCTTTGTCTTGAAGTGAACTGGAGCTGTTCAGAGCTTGCTGCATCGTAGCTCCATCAACATGATGCATCACTGCAACCTAGGACTTTCATTCAACCAGGTGGTCCCATATTCCTGGACACTTGCTCCTGCTTTTCTGTGGTGAAGGACCACAGCTCTGATCCAGCTGAAGCGACATTATTCTTGCTTTTCCTCAACCCTGCTCAACATACGAAGGCAAGGAGAAGGTGGCCATGAGCAGCCGGGTCAGGAGACACGGAGGTGACTGAGCCTCTCAGGGACTTGCTGGCTTGAGGTGCAGGTGAAACGAAGGCCTTGTTCGTGTACGTAAATATGGATATAGGGGTCTAACCTTAAGCACTCACGTAGGAAAGTTTTGGACCCTTTCAGGTCACGCAGGGAGGAAAGGTACGTGGCATTTGCTGAGAGCACTTCATACTAGAGAGAGGCAAAAGCATTGCAGCTACAGATTTTGTGTGAAAAAGGCAGATTTTGCTCTCTTGAAATACGTAAATGTTTAATAGTCTCAGAGCCATGATGGGATGTAAAAATGTAATTTCTCCTTCCTAAGAGAGAACTCCCTCCCAAATGCTGATATGGCTTAATTCCAGTATTTTTAAATGAAGTTTTGGAAAACTGTTGTTCCAATGCAATAAATGCTTTATTCAAATTAATACTAAAAATGTAAAAATACAAAACAACTTTCACAAGAATTTCAAACAACAAATTTCAAAAGAAATTATTTCATCTCAGTTTTTCTCCACAGAATCTTTCTTTAAACAGCTACTGATGTGAAAAATTCCCTTGTCCTTGAGGTCTGTTATTGCCATGTTGCTGCTTAATGAATTTAGAAGTCAACAAAAAGGTGATTTTTTTCCCCCGTCGCTGGGAATGGTCAGTAAATCCATGCACATTTATACTTTACTGCTAAAGATGTTTGAATTACACTACTAAATGGTCTATTGAAATTACACTATGGATTTGGGTGAGTAAGGGTTTATTGCTATTCTTCTCTTCTTGCTAAGTGGATTCAGCCACATTCAGAATATATATTCTGTGGCGTGCTACATTTTACTAGCCACATGATCTAGGAAGAGACTGGAAAACAGGAGTGCATAAAATTCAGCAACAAAAAAAGTCCTTTGTCCTTTAAATGAGCTGGACATTAGTTAATTGTTTATGATGATGAATCCAATGTGAACATGTACAGTGTAAGGTTGCTCATTCAATGTAAGGTTATCAGCATCCAGACTCCTTGTAATTTGGGGTGATCCTAAATGCATCTTTTTGTGCACTGTTCAGAACTATAAGAGGTTCTTCATGATTTATTTATTCTCTGGAAAAATATTGTTTCAAATATGTGCGTGTGTGTATCTGCACACGCAGTTGCACATCCACACAGAAGAACTGCTTGGATTTATACTTTTTTAGTGTTTGGCTGTTTGCTTTTTTGTTTTTACTTCATTATCTCTTAGCCTCCTTCCTGGTTCACTTCCTATGTCTCTGCAGCATTCATGTCAGACTATCTTCACCTTTAAAAGGGGTCAGGCAGAGGGAACACTAGATCATTCTCTTTTTTGACAACACATCTTGTTCTTTTTTTTCTGATCTCTTTCTCAGTTCCTTTTAGAAGCAGGAATAACAAATTATTAAAGAGCAAAGGAATGGAGACAAAGCTGCTATGATTTAGAGAAATGGGTAGAAATGATATGATCACAAATTTCCTATGTGAAATTAAATATGAAAATATGCAATGTGTACAATTGAGTGCAAAGTCATGGACCATGGACAAGCGAAGAGTCTCCCAGTACCTGTGTAGAATGAGCCTAGTCCTGGAGAGATTGATATATCCAGCTGACCTACTGAGCTCTTGCTTCTGCTCTTCCTAAATGCTTCAGGAAAAACACTAACGACTCAATAATGTTCAACCAGAGCTGACCTGCTATACAGCAAGGGGATCATTTTCCAAGTAATAAAGTCCAGAGGAGGTCATTTTATTTCTTTTCATTTAATGTCATATCACTTCAGTCTGGCAAACTTCTGTTCTTCAGTAAGGACTTAGTGTTCTCACCCTCTCCTTTTGACAACATTCTTACATAGGGGACCAGCAATGAAACTGTTAGTAATAGCACAAACCAAATATTGTTTTGCTGCCATTGTCTTATTTTAGTCAATGTCATATCACCAAAATTGCTGGGTGATAGAAATAACTGCCTCCTTTTTTTTTTTAGTAACAATACATACAGGACTCATGCAGATTGCGACTGAAAAACAAAATGCACTGATATCTTTTTGGGGGATATGCTCTATTAAAAATATAACCAGTAATAAATTTATCTAGAGTACACATATGCACCTACAACTTAATCTAAACACTTAAGTTCTTCCTGTGTAAATCTGTAAAATATTCAATAATATCCTTTTCATCTAGCCTGGTTTGAAAAGGATGTGCTTTAATTGTCATTCGACACCTGGTAAGGAAGTCTTACAATTCCCTTGTTCCTGGTTTCTTAATGGATTTCAGGCTGGAGTATGAAAGATGGCAACAACAATAAAGTCAGCAAAATAAAAACACAGTATCTGGTGCTGCAGGGAATAAATAAAAAAGATAATAAATATCAAGATAGGATAGAAGCAGTGTGAAAACAGACTGTTAATATTTCTGCTTTTTGGCTCAAGTAGACATCTGATAACTGGGATTTATGAAGCTGTTTCTATAGGAAAAAAATAGTCATGGGCTAAGGAGCTGCTCTGGCACAGACACATTTTTATAATCAATGTACACAGAATCCTGTTTTTCTGAATATCACAGAAACAAACAGGGGAGATTTAATCATTTAGAAATCGAAGTCTGTTTCGCTGGTGGCTTGCCTATCTCTTAGCTTCCTTTAATTGACGACTGCCATAAAATGCCTTATGGTATAACAATATTTTTAAGTGGTGCGATTTCCTCAGCTGTAATGGGTTGAGTTCCTCCTGCCACATCTAAAGTTCCACTTCCTTGTCACAAGGAACTCGAGACAGGAAAGAAGTAATCTTGACAGCGCCTCTGGGTAGCGCCGGGCTATTCCCAATAGTGCGGTAAGCAGCGAATTTTTGGCTCCTGTCTTCTGGAAGCACCTGACCCTAAAGCACCGTGAGGAAATCCAATACTCCTCCAAGATTCCCATATCCTGATGTGGCGTCTTGGAGGCTGGAGTGACTTCCCCCTCCCAGTTAGCAACTATTAAACCGTGTAGCATCCTTTGTACTGCTCAGGTCTAGCACTGAGAAGAGCAGTCAAGCAACGCAGGTGGCATGCCTTGAGGGACATTAATGGTGCTGTCCCTCTGTGAAGGAGAAGCCAGCCTGAATAACAGAATAGAGGGTAATATTTAGGGATCTCGTCCTTTGAACATCATTTTGTTGTCAGCAGATGCGTGAGGACACCCTGATGCCTTGGTGAATAAGATCCCACAAAATCTGGAAGGAACGTCAAGGGGTCTTTAGTCCAACCTCCAGCTCAAAGCAAGATCAACCATGAAATAAGATTAGGTTGCTCAGGGCTTCATCCCTTCTGAGGGTCTTAAAAATTCCAAGGATATGGAGAAATAAATAAGACTCTTTAAGTCTACTCACAGACTTGTTCTTTCACAGTCCGTGAGCGTAAGACACCAAAATTCGCACCAGAATAGTTCAACGCTGCACTGGAAGAGGGTGAACCAGACAGCTAAAGGAAGTCTGGCCCATATGCTTTTTCCAACTTTGCCTCAGTTAAGGATTGTCACACTAGTGAAGCAAGGTAGGCAGTGAGAACAGGAGAAGAAAGAAAATAAACAGTGGATGAAGGAAGGAATAAATGGTGAATGAACTGCCTTATAGACATAAGGAGCATCAGCAAAAGAGACACAGGGCAACAAAAAAAGATTGCTTAGTTTTGGTGGTGAAGAGGGGAATTAAGCAGGAAGCCCCAAAAGCTGAAGATGGAGAAAGGCAAGGTTGGTACTCTGGGGGATGAGTTTATGTATGTGTGCCTGCATGTTTATGCTTAGCATTCAGGACCAAGAAAACATCATGTTTGCATATAGAGCTGACTTTTCTGCTTCAGGCTGAAGGTGAAGGTCTTATTGTCTGTAGGAGAAAGATTTTTTTCTATCTCTCATTCTAATATACGGAAACCTACAAACTCAAAACATGACTCAGACCAACCAACCACAGGTTGAAACACAGTGGCTCTTATGAGTAAGAGGTCTCCTTGTGCCTTTACCTTGCCCCTGGGGTCCATGAGCAGTGCTTCCCAATGGTACTCATGTGACCAGAGCAGAGTCACACTGCTTTGCAATAAGCACACACAAACCCATAGTCAGCAAGACTACGCCTCAAGAAAACACAGCCTCCGCTGTCCACCTAATTAACTCTGGCACATATGTGACTTCTGGAGATACCAACACTTGGGAGAAAGTTCAGCAGTGTTTTGTTTTCATTACAAATAGAGAGAACAGCCACAGATTTATGGATCAATTCCTCTACTTTTATTAGATTTGGATGCTGGATTGCACCCAACAATATGAGAAATACTCTCATGATTTCTGCAGTGAAGATAGAAACATAATAAAAACTTTCTGCAGCACACACACTCATGTCAGTGGAAAAGAAAAATTCATCAGCCCCAACAAGAAAAGCATGTAAGAATTCAGAACTCAAGAGGAAAAGAGGAAAGACTTTATCAGAGTAAACACCTGAAGGGAAAAGATGATGGATTCATACGTAGGTTGGTGGATAGCTCTGCTATAGGCTAATTGTTTTGCCATTGCCTAATTCCACCTGTGAAAGCCAGAAAGAGGCCATGGCCCTGTATATCAAAAATAAAGGTCTAGGAGAACTAACACTCCCGAGATATTAAAACTGGCAGTAAAATGGCACAGTTGCAAGGAGAGAAGTCCTGCCCTGACATTGAATAAACAGTTAAAGACTAGCTTTAGGGCGAAAGGGGCTTGCATGTAGCGATGAATTCAATCCCTGCATAACAAACTCAGTGCCTGTTTTGTAGCCCTGATGAGACTTTTGAACAGAGGACAACATCAGAAGATGTGGAGGGTTCTCCTCTGGGTAACCGAGGTTCCATGTGCAAGACTCACCTTTCTGCAGGCAGAGAAGCTATACGTTTCCTCTAAAGAGCACGGACATCAAAGCTCATCCCATGGGCCTCTCTTTCCCACTTCCTTGTCCCTCTACCTGTTTTGGGAGTTACCTTACCTGGGCTCAGAATGATGCTGTAAAATAAACTTTCAAGGGAAGGAATGGGTGGCCTAGAACACTAGAGAACGGGATCTCCCTGCAAGATGTGTGAATCTCACATTTTAGCCCTTCAATCCAGCACTGATGAGACAGATGTGGAACTTTATGCTGAATCCACATCCAGTATCTTATACTCATGCCAAATGCCAAGCATCTGCATCAGCAATTCGGCAAGAGTTAAGAAACTGGAGTATTTGCCTAGATGCCATATCAACAGTGCCCTTCATATCTGCCACAGGGTAGGGCAAGTCATGCATTAATACTTGTTTTAGTTTCTGCCTTGGCTCAGTTTTCTGAGCGTTCCCTGGAGTTGTGCGAAAAGCAGCTGAATCATTTACTGATATCACTATCTATCCACATACACCCAGTCCCGATGGAAAAAAAAATGCTTGATTTCAGGTCTGTTTCAGGATCTGAAATGGGATTCCCAAGCTGGATAATTCAGTGCCTCTTCCTTTAGCCTTTCTGCAGAGCTCATTCTTTCTGAATAGCTCACCTTCAAAGAGCAAAGCTGGCAGTGCACATCTTATGATTTCCAGAAGGGTGTTGTTTACAGAGTGCAGCTGCTAATCAAAGGCAGGAAGTTTATTTAGCATCTTTGAAAAAGGAAAAACTCCATGTCTTTAAAGACTGAGAATACATTATCACCAATCAATGCTTGTAAATGAGATTCAGCAAAGATGCTGAATGAGTTTCTCTGGTAATCTGCACGAATCTTCCTGAATACATATGAAGAAAAAACATTCCCTTCACAGGCAAAAAATGAATCCTGGTAGCAGTTAAACAACTTGGGGAAAGGAGACACTCTGCTTAGCTCCAATTCCTGTTTAGAATAGATCTAGAGATACACACATGTAGAAAAATAGCTAATACTTTGCATCTGGCTGTCTTAAGACAAGGTTAATCTGTGTTAGGCTAGCCAAATCCAGATGTACACGACAAGCACTATCTACAGGATTTTTTGAGCTAAACCTGAGAGGCAAAGCTGAACAATCTTTATCTTGAGTAAAACATTGTTTGCTCAATATGTAGACGATTTTGCAAGCTAATGTAAATGCTTTAGCCTGGAATTTCAGAAGTTACACATGGAATAATACAAAATAGAGTCAAGCCACTTTCCTTGCCAAAGAAGCAAGGTGTTTGCTTCCTAATTTATGCCAGTTGTTTGTTCAGTGTAGCTTCAATTTTAGCGTTGCAGGGATCCCGTCATTCACTGGGGTCCCTCTTCCACTAGCTGAAACTGCTTTCTCATAGTCTGACTTTTTCTCAATTTTAGAAGTGCATTATCTGATTCTAGCATTATCGCCTCATATCACCTGAAACACTCTTTCTCCCAGGGCATCTAGAGCCTACATGTGTAAGCAAATTTTAGAAGTCAGAATGTCCCAAGAGCAATTTCAAATGTCACCAGCCTGGGAGAGATTATACCCTTCCTGGAGCTACAGTGCATTGCTCCAGGAAAGGGCAAACCACAAAGTGGAAATTAGAGAATTATTATCTATGTTTGCCCTTACTCTGAGGAGCTGCATACTGCTTAACACTCTTTTGGAAATGACCTTACACTCTGTCGGAACCGGGTTTCCTGGTGACCATCATGTTGAAACAACCAACAGTACACTTACTTTCTCCCAATCTCCTTGTACCTGAGTAATTAGAAAAATCCTGTCCAGACTCTATGTAGGGCTTGGTAGACCTTAATCTCTTTATTTCTCTGATCAGCTGAGGAAAGACCCTGTTACTTTAACCTACTCTGACACACTATGCCTTTTGAATTATCCACCTCCTGGAGCAACTCTTTTTCAAAAAAACAGTAGTAAAAATTGTCCTGATTTCTTTTCCCAGCACTGTGAACTGTGAATGGTATTTAGACTGGACAGAACATAGCTCTTCTTTATGAAGCTGGGTTTTGGTCTTGTCTCTTCATCATTGATTCTGCTTTCTTCTTTTTCCCAACCCAGAAACATCACAAGCCTTCTTCCTTTCAAGCTTCTTGAATTAGTGTCCAAAACACTGAAATAATGTAAGTGAAGTGAGAGCCATGATACAAAACATTTTGCACTGCACAAAGCCATACAGTTCGCTGCATCCGCATAGGCAGGGAGTTACACTGAGTTTGTTTGTTGTGAGAGTGTTATTAGTACTGGAATGCTTAATTTGCTGTTTTGTTGGCTTGTTCCAGCTGGGATAGTAGGAAATGGGCAGGAAAAATAACTCAGTAATTTGAAATTGTAGAAAGTAGAAGATCCCTGTGTTATTTGGGGAATTGTAATTGGAAATTATGCTGAAGCCTTAGAAAAGACAAGAAATACCATAGACACTTGTGTGCTCTTTCACAGCTTCAAATGAACTGGTTTGGACAAGCAGGACCACACTTTGTGGGCTGAGAGGAAAAGTAGTCCACGAGAGTGGGGGAACTCTCCTGGGGCTCTGAACACAGCGAGAGCTGACAGAGAGAGAAATGCTTCAGAAAGAGAAGTTGGCAGGGAGAGTTGTTCCTGGGATGCCTGAGGACACAAGGTCTCGCTGTCAAGGGAAGGAGAAACACGCCTGCGTGGCTCACGTTGTAAAGCCCCCCTTGCCCTGCGCTGTGCTTTGCTCCTCCCGGCGAGAGGCGTTTCAGCAGATTGTTCGGGACCTTTGGACACGAGGAACAGGCTCCAGAAAGGGAACAACTGCTGCTGCAAAGCCCAGCACAAAGCCCAGGTAGGCTGACCACAGCGAGGCCCGGAGGGGATCATGGGGGCAGTCCACCCCGCAGGAAACAGCATGCTCACACAGTGCAGCTACGCACGTGGAAATTCATCTGGGTTTAGCAACAGATGCCGGCAGTTCAGCCATACAGTGGGCTGTGTTATTTACAGCTTGGAAGAAGTCCAAAGAGAAAAAGTGTGATGTAGGGATGCTCATTCTTCCATAGTGTAGCTCTACTAGCTACTAAAATGTTATCCAACGTGGATATGCAGTCAAAAAGTATTTGACACTTTTATGCAACATCCATCCCATAAGGTACCACAAAATGAGAATAGCTATATGCAATCCAATGTGCAAAAGACCACATTCAGTTATCAAGCAGCATTACAAGGAAGGCAGGAACCTCAGAAAAACAATGGATTTTTGCTCCACTTAAACAAACAAATACAACACCCCCCCTGCCAAAAAACAAACAAAAAAAACCAAAAAAACTGCTGAACGTTTTTGCCTTGAAGTGTTTGCAGCCTCCAGTGCATAGATGAGGCACTGCGCTGTGTTACAGGGCCGGCTGATGCCTACAGAGGAGCTGAGAAGGATCGTGCGGAGTGTGGAACGGAGCCCGCACCCCAGCTTACTTTCCCCAGGTTCTACCAGAACGACGACAAAGGCAGGATGTCTATAGCTTGTTGCTGCAAGGTGGGCCTAGCACCAGGAAATGGCTGTCCTCTATAGAGGCCTAAGATAGACACCGGCCATTTATTTTCTGTCTCTGGATGCACTGAAACAGAAATGCAATAAACTCCTGGAAGCTTACAGTCCAAATCACAAGGGAGGCAGCAGGAAGTCTGCTTAGGGAATGACCTTCTTCTCTTCCTATTCAGTGTTACCAAATCCCACCTACCCTCTGGGGGGAATCAGGTACCTGCTGCAGTGGAGGCTTTTCCTCACTTTGTCCTGGGAATCACTCTTTTCTTGAAGTCGATTGTTAGTTTTCTGTCGGGAGTGGCTGGCGGTGGGGAGCACAACCACCCAGGCTTGGGTGATGGTTCCTCCACTGCCTGCTCCTGCCTCCTGCACTTTCCTTGAACTGCAAGTCCAAGGAAAGCGGTCCCTGCCTGCTCGTCCAGTGGGAGCTGGGTACTGCTGGGACTGCTGAGATCTTGCACTGAGGGCCTTGCAGAGAGCCGCAGTCTTTCCACTTTCTGTCACCAAGAGGCCACAGCAAAGCAGTGGGCCGGTGGAGGGCTCGGTACAGAGGGAATGAATGTCTGACACAGTTGCTTACATCAGGTGGTTGGCTTTGACAGTGTCCCCATGGCTAGTCATCTGGGATCTGGGCAGTACTCTCCAATAGTGAAGCACAGTTGGATCTGAGGAGCTTGCATGCACTTCAGGACATTTTCTGTTTGAAAACCAGGTGATGGTCTTTTATTTCCATGCAACACAAGATTTAAGAGTAGACACCAAGTAGAGCCTTGGGAAACACGATATGTTTACCCAGCTTGCCCTAAATCTAACTCTGATCTTTGGAGTTTCTTTGCCCTGGCTACTTTGCTCAATTTTAGTGCTCCTTACAAACATATACCAGCCCCTGAGACTGTCAGTCAGTTGTAGCTACATGCTCATATCAGACAGAAGTGTCAGAATGAGTAGCTCTGTTTCAGTTTGCCAGAGGTGTACAGGTTTCCTGATTCAAGTTATCTCCTCAACCTCAACATGCAGATACTGATTTCTACTAACACAGTATAGAAGGACAGAAGTCAGGGAAACATACTCTAAGCCAGGCCATGTATGTCTCCTTTTCATTCCATTGTTTTCTTTCACTTGCTCTTTCTTCTTCTACTTCCTCTTCTGAGGATTTCTTTTCCTCATCACCACTTCCTTTCCCCGTGCTCTGTACCTGCCTGTCCCTTCCCTCATAGTTGGGCTCTGTTCCTTTTATTTTTCCTCCAAATATGTTACCTTCTTTTTACTGAGCTAAGCCAAGTATGCTCATATTTGTCTGACTTGTTAACTAACATTCACATATACTGGCTACCTCTCCTGCTGCCTTCACTAAAGGCTACGCTTTTAGTAAAGAGGTCTTCAGAGCACAGGGGATCATTCTTCATAAGGAACCAAGAAGTGTTCCCAGCTTCTAGGATGAACCATGTGTACAGTCTTAAAGTTCTATGCAAGGGAAAAATCACATCTACAGCTGACGGAGCAGCTGTACTTGGATTGCCTACATGCACTTTTGGCACAAAGTTTTAGTCATATACATATATAGTTCCCTAAAAATTACCACTGACCTTTTGTTCCATTTCTGTTAGACATAACCACTGGGAAATGATCATATAGACTGCACCAGTGGGACCACAGGTGCTGAGAGATGCTTAAACAGATGTTACTGGCAACAGACTGTTTGCAGTCTCTGTAGTATATGAATACTTTGATCTAAAAGGACCTGGAGACCCTCCACCCTGGACTACGGAAGGCAAAAGAGTTAATACGCTTTGGAGACACTTTGCAATGCTTTTTCCTATATATCTTTTCCTGAGCTGTTTTTGAAGCTCCTTTTGCTCACTGCAAGAGATGCAGAAGATAAAAACCAAAGAGTCTGAGCAGAACAGGTCTGTAAGGATGAGTCCTCAAGACGAAACAGTGATGCAGGAGCCCACATTACTCAGCCTCTCTATGAAGACACTCAGCAAAGACATTTTATCAGTGCCATATCTGTATCAAAAAGGTTATATATGGACAGACTTTCTGAGATAAATCTAATTTTACAGACCTAGCAACTGACTGAAGGAAAAGACATTCTTTCTCTGTATCCAGAGTATATACAGCGGATTAAAGTGAGTGTTAGTATTTTTCCCCTCTGTGAAGCACATTTTTTTTTCTGAAGTGCTGATTAACATATTTCCTCTCTTTCCTGATCGGTTTATAATGACAGTTCTTTTCACTCTCAGGGACATAAATATTTTTGAAGTAAATATTATTCTTCCTCCAATTTATCTGTTACTTAGATTGACTGGAATGGACACTAATACAATGTAGAGTGGTTACAAGGGTATTTGCCTGCTTGTTCCTCTGCAGTGCCAGGGTTCTCATGGCTCCTAGCAAACTCAGGATATCTGTTCTGTTAATAAAGAGAATAGGTAGTATATATGAAATTAAATAAACAAATAAATACATGAAGCATACCAGACCATTCTGTTCTTCTAGATGCAGAAGTTCTGCATTGCCATAAAGATGTACACTGAAGTTTCACAGTGTGACATGTGATGCTTTTGAGGAATCAATTTTAAATGATGCATGTACTTCATTGCAACAACTCTGGTCTTACTGTTGGCACGAGGTGTCAACAGTAACTACATTTTGGGGCCAAAAAACATTTTTCAACCTGCTCCAGTCAACAGAAAATAAAAGGAAGTTCAACAGAAGTATACACTAGTTGTTTATATATATATATGTTAGATTTATTATAGCTCAACTCTAACCTGGATTACCTTAAAGCACCCCTGAAAATGCCCTGGTATATCAAATCATATATATCATATATGTAGATATACGCCCTAATTAACATACATGTGATATATACACATTGACTGACAGACAAGTTTTTTTTTTTTTTTTTTTTTTACATTTTGCTCTCTATCTCTCCCTCTCTCTTTCTTAGTTGATATTTCTTGCCATTCCTTGAATTCCTGCACAGGTTATTTTCATAACTGACTCCAGCATTTCCTCTATAACGGACTGGCTCCATTCAGAGTCAGTGGGAGCTTACTCAACAAACAAGGATTTCATGTGTATTTACCATTTGGGATGTTTCGAATCTTTTCCTTTCGCCAACTGTGTTTCACTTTTAACTTTCAAATGGCCATCTAATTGTTACTGAAAAGATGCAGTTGTTATTCTTAAGAAAATCTGTATTATCAAACAAATAAAACATGGGCTAAGATTTGCTTGTGCCATACAGACTTCAGCAAATCAGTCTGTCTTCGTTTCCTTATCTAGTACATTTGGCAATACTGTGCAGTCCAGTTATACATCAGAACATGTTTTTCACAAGTAGATTTGTCAGCTGGTATTGCTATCCACTTACTGATGCTTCCTGAACCACAGGTCCACTTATTCAGGTTGTTATGATTCTGATTCAGCTCGGGTCAATTCTGCTCCTAATGCCCCAAAGTCCTCAATACTAAGTAGTGGTTTTCTGGTGCAAATAAAGGATCATCTATCCACTGTCTTTCAGAATATTTTGCAATGTCTACTTAAAACATGTTATTTCAAGGAACATGGTACTTAAAAGTCTATTTATTGGTGTAAGAACTAAGTGCTGCCCAGGATCCAACTCTCTGGCCTCAGACATGCCTTCTGAGTATAGCCAGTGGATAGGTGTCCGAGAACACAGAGGATGAAAATGAGCCCCAGAGAATTTACGCTAGTACACAGAAAATGTGAAAATGCAACCAGAAGCGATTATGATTGGTGTGATGACACCTTCCCTACATCTTGACTGCCATGTGACTGTTACAACACAAGAACCTTCCTTTCATGGAAAACTGCAATTTACAGTGATCTTATCTGACCTCTCCTTCACAAGCCTTTCCTTGCCTTCTGTCCTGTCCTTTAGCTAGAGCTGCCTGAAGTTTTAAGGGCCGGTAAGAAGCCCTAGGAAAGGGAGTTAGGTGCCTACACGCAGCTAACAGACAGCGTGCCTTCAGCACTGAACCTGATTAGGCCCCTTTAAAGATTTCCCACGTTATGTGCCCTTCACAAACACACATTCGCATTCCCTGTGCACTGCTTGCCAAGAGCGACTTGGGAGCCAGGGACAGAAAAAGAACAGCAGGGCAGGAAGAGGAACACCCAGTAGGAGCTGTTATTTGCTTTGTTTATTTCTTGGTACAAACAGATTCTTGGATCGGAGCTTTGCAAATCTGTCCTCCGCTGTTACTCATTTACAAGAATTAACAGCCCATTTATCTAGGGTGAAGGCTGATGAGAGGCAAGGAACGTGTCCTGTGGGAATGGACAGACTGTCCTGCACAGTCGTTCTGTACCGTGAGTGCCTGGAGACCCACTGCAGCCCGGAGCCGAGCGACCACAGCACCGAGTCCACCTCGCTGATCTTCCTTAAAGCTTTTGTGCTTTGCGTGCTTTCTTCCTGAATCTTGGTAGCGAGCATTCCCGTATTCCACGAGAGCCTTAGACAAATTCAGCTTCAAAGGAGCGTTTTCACTGCGGTGGGATAACTCCAAGGTTATTCCAAGTGTTCCCACCGAGGCAAATCAAGCCAATCAGGAAGCACCTAGAAATGTGGGCTGTGTTTGGTTTTGTTGTTTCCACCCTTAGACTTTTCCGGCTATTGTTCTTGACATTTTCTCCGGGTACGCATGTGACTGCTGTTGGGTGGTGCTGCTGCTGCCACTGAGGTTTTTGGGAAGGCGCCTGCTCCACGGAGCCCAGTGCCCAGTGCCGCGCGTACTGCAAGCTTTGGGCGTGCAAGTGCAGGGAAGGTGGGACTGTGGTGGGACTGTGTGTGGGACTGTGGCGATAACTGCATCTCTGTGAGCAAGGCGAAATGCCTTCTCCCATCTGTCATGTGCAGACAGGCAAAATAAATTCAAGACATCAAATGATGAATAAATTCCAGCTCAAGAAATTGTGTACCAACTCAGGAGGAGCAAAGTGGCTGGGTGGAAGTGGCAGGTCAACAACACTGTGAGACTCATTGAAAGATGCAGAAAGCCAAAGCAGTAGTGGCCGACCTCCCCATTTTTATCTCTTTCACTCAGAGCCTGATTTTCTCTTGTCAGTTATATAGCAGGTCATTTAAAACAGCCTGACCCCATCAAAACACTAAAGATCCAGAGAAAATTTAATTATCCAGGTTTTTCAAGGAGGGTAACCATGCCTCATTTACAACGCTGAGATTCAAAATAACATCCTATGTTTTTCAAATTCATCTTAAGAGTTTTTAATGGCCTTGGAGAAGAGCTGGATGAGCAGGGCGGGATGCTGCAACCACAGTGGTCTAGCCTCATCAGGAGATCACAAGAAACTGCCTTTAACTCTTAGACCTCCACTGCCATGCCAGGTGATCACTAGCACATTTGAAGGCATTTGCTCTTTTGGCCTTCATATGCGATAAAAGACCATTTCCTACATGCGGAGAAATTATGTAAACAAATTTGTCCTTGGAAAGCATCTGCAAATCTGCAGAGAGAGATACTACATCCCTGTTAGTGCTGTATCATTTCTGAGTTGCTCTGGTAAATAGAACTAGTCACACAGCTGTATGAACGAAGGAATGAATAGGAAAAAAATCTCTGAACTCGCTCAGCGTTTATATTTCCAGTCTCTTAGTCCATATTAATTAACACTAGCCACACCTGGGTCATTGCTGTCTGTCAACTCATGGCGTTTGAGTGTTAATAAAACCGAAGACTGAATTTAATAACATTACAATGTCCTCATTTTTATTTTCAGCAATGGATCACAGGTCCCCCTGCTGTCTCGCGGAAAGTTGGAAAAGGCATGATTTGATTGTGGGAAGCCGAGAAGTTTGTCTTCATTTTGTACTGCATGTTTGCAGTGCGAGTCAGCTGACGGCTTCCTGCCTGCGTCGATCTTCGTCGGGTGAAATTCTTGACCTCTGGATTTCCCAAGCACTGTACATGTTCCAAGTTAGGACAAAGCAGACATCTGGACTGATTCAGCTCAGGGAGTAAAAACCAGCCTGTGGAGCACCTGCAGCCTAGGATGAGTTAGAAACGGGATTCTTTTTCTTTCCTTGAAAGAAGTTTTAAAAGTAGGTCAGAGTCTACATGTTGACAGCTGGCACACTGCTGACTACAGCAGTGCAGACATAGCAGGAACGTGGCACAGGACTACGTTTCTGAGAGTAAATATGAGCAGATACCACAGAGGAGAATCTGGAAGCCATCTAGCAGTGTGGTAACTTGTACTTTCTAGTCAATTACTTAGCACTCAGACCATGATTCTTTTTGTAGCAGACTCAGCAGAGCAAACCTTAGCCTGATAATACGGGTGCATTGCTTCTACGACACGGGTTCCCTGCCATGACCTCAGGAGAGCTGAGATTAAACGGAGCTGGTTCTCTTCTGTTGTTTCAGTGGACCTCATGACTACACAAAATGCCCTCCTGGTGGTCTCCTCACCCACAGAAACAATTTCTGTGCTTGGAACAGTGAGAGATGGAGTAGGAAGGCACTGCAGGAGACAGATGAGAATGCTGCAGGACCTTCCTAAAGGCCAATCTATGTTGTTTCATCTGCATTTGAGTCTTGTAACAAACATAATGCTCAAAGTTCCTGGCCCAGAGGAGATCTCACCTGAGTCTCAGAAAACCTGTGAGTACCCTCAGTTTTATCCACATCATTTTTATCCACAGGTTGACCCTCTTTTCCTTCCCTTGTCCCTTATGTTTTTACTGTGAGTTTCAGAGCTTGAATAAGGTGTTTAATGAAGTAAGTTCTTGTAAGAACAGGCAACGGTGTGAGACTACTCTAAAGTGAAATGAGAAAATCTGTTCAAGACTTACAAAACTGCAGGAACATTTTCACCTGCCTGGCCTAAAATTTCACAGCAGTACGAAATCAAGGGCAAAAATTTCAGAGATCCGTGCATTATATAGAAAGGTATTTTCCATTTCCCATTGGCTTCCTATTGATAAACACAGAGATGCTAAAGGGTGTGGGAGTGAGGAACTTTCTAGCCAGATGTGAAGTTCTAAATGAGGTCAATATACATCTTCATGGAGTTACAGTAAAGATTATGTGATTAAGGCACTTTTGAAGATGGGATGTAGGTACTTCTAAAATTTTGTCTCCTGTGATTTACATGCCGGTTGGGGAATAGCTATGAATGCTTTTCCAGCTGTACTGTTTTGAAAAAGAGGCTTTATCTGTGGATGTTTACAGTAAAGATGAGAAGGAATAGGGCACTAGATGATACAGAATTGCTGTAAGGGACCTTGAATTTCAGGGAGATAAGCAGGCATGAAATTGTAGGTATGTATGTAATTCCAGTGGTTTCTTAAGAAGAACTGACACACCTAACTGCAAGCACGTGTTGAGGTCTGTCTCTCAGTCAGGGCTTAAAAGGGCAACCACACCGGTCTGCAGAGGACAGCACAAAAGCAGTAATGCTGTCCCAGCCCTTTGAAATGAGTAGGCCAAAAACAAAGTATTTAAACTAAGACCTAGAGACTAATAGTAGCGACAGCATTCAGAGAGCTGGAATGTCCCAAGGCTGCATTACCATTACATGGGGGCAATTGCAGGCGTGGGCAGCCGCGCTGCCCGGCTAAAGGGCCGGAAGGTTCGCAGTTAAGCAGCAGATGGACACAATCAACTGTGTAAACGCTTTCTCCCTCGCTGGAAATTGGCCTCATTTGCAGCTGAGCTCCCTGGCGCTGCCCGCGGTTCCCAGCTCCGCGCTGGCAGGCGCCGCGGGTGAAGACCCCGCAGCCGGCGCACAGGCTCGCGGCAGCATTGCAGGTCACGGGTTTTCCGGTCATGCCCTGCTCTAACAGAATTGGTTTCGCTGGCCATGTGAAACACTCGCAGCACCATGTCTCTCATCTCTCCTTCATGTTTTTGAGAGAGAGACGGGGGGAGTCTGGTCTTGTCACAGGCGTATCAGCTGTTCTTATCTTTCAAGAAGAGGCATTTTGTGATTATGGTGCAGAATTGCTGATACTCGTCATCTTAACACTATGTAAGCAGATAAATCTTTTTGCCCCAAACTGCTTTGGTTGGTAAACCCCTTCCTAAACCCTGAAGCAATTGCTCTTGGGGCCTTCTGTGTCTGATGCTAGTCTGGTCTCCGTGCGCTGCCCCACTGCAAGGTTCCTGCAGTGTACTGGGGACTTGCAGAATCAAGCTCAGACAGACCTTTCACAGCAATCCTACACTTCCAGGTTCCTCTTGTCTTCCGTGGTGTGTTCTCCTGCTGAAGGATCAAAGTCTTGAGGCACAGAAGTTGTTCTCAAATCTGTTTCTATTTTTGTGCGTGTCAGAATGTGGCTGTGTTGGATTCCAAAGGGTTTGTTTTGACTGGTGTGTAAAAGGGCACAAAACGCAGTATGGGTGGGAAAAATTGAGAAGGGTTAGGCTAATTTTACATGGTCTTAAGTCTGAGCCTAAACGTGACAGAAATGTGTTAGATGTTCCCCTAGAAGGGCTGGTCACCCAACAACCACTGATGTGAAAGCTTCTCTTACGTGATGCTACTGTCACTTAGGTAGCATCTGTGTCAGGGAGGAGGGCTCCTACTGCACTCCTCGGCACAGCTGTGACCACCACATTCCTACAGCATTACTTCTAATTATGTCTGGCTACTTATGATTCACCGGGGAGCTAGTAAAGCGTGTGAGTAAGCTATCCAAAGAGGGAACTATATAAAATGATGCAGCAAAGCCTGAAAACTATCAATTTTTTTTTTTTTTCATTCTCACAGTACTGCGGATGTGTTTCATCAAGAAAGTATAAGCACTTCTGAAAAACCACTATGCAAAATTAATGGAAGAAAACTACAGAAAAGCTGATGATGGGGACAAGCACATGGTGAGAGGCCTTTTTGGAAAAGCGTCAACAAGATTTGCCTCTGTGCCCTTGGCTGCTGTGTGAAGCAGCTCAGGGAGCCAGCAGCTCCGTCTCTCCACCCCTGTGGTCACTCCTGTGGTCGAGAATGAGTCTCTGGGCACTACAGGGCTGCTGGTGCCTCCCTGATTTGTGTGCACCTCACAGGGCAGAATAGAGGGTGACAACAGGGGGAGCTACCGCATGTGAATGATCAGCAAACCTGCTCACCGGCAAACTGCCTCATCATTGTTTTCCCCTGGGATAACGAGTCTGGTGGGAAAGAAAGTGCAGGATGTCTGTTTGTTTTTGAACAAATCAGTACAATTTCACAGGTTGAGAGGTCCAGCCATTTAACAAGCAAAAAAAAAAAAAAAAAGGTAGGCAAGAGGAGGAGAGGGGTTTACACTGGGAAGGAAATTGAGGAGAACCATGATCAGTTTGTCACTTCTCTGCAAATTTGCTAGGTAGCTGTGAAATAATTATTTTCACTAAGAAACACAAATCAATCTGCCGTGGCTTATCCAGCTGACACGTGCCACCCAGGAGGCAGCGAAGTGACATGGTATTTCCTCTGTCTATGTTAGTTTAATCCCCTGTGAAAGTGGTTTAAGCAATTTTACCTCCCGCTTGTGCTGGGCTATGGCTCATTACTGCACCTCTTAAGGCACACGTGAGCTGATGCGCTGCAGTAGTTCCAGCATGAGTCTGAGGCCTGTGTGTCTTTCAGCTTCAAACTGCTGCCCTTGAAAACAGTAATGTAGTAAATGCCCAATTGCCAGGAGTGCACGCAAACACTGTGGCTGGGGAACGCCGACCCACAGACAGATACCACCTCTTCACATGGACTGTTAAATATCCAATTCCTCCTGCACAATAAAATGATTTTCTGTTCCCTTATTTTCCGCTAATCCTCCCTCCTGCATTTCTCTGTTGCTAGGCCTTGGCTCTTCCTATAACGTATTGTATATTGCAGTATCACGTACCTCTATACAGGAAACATTTGTTTAGCAGAGTTTTGTCCCCCAACAAAAATAATACAATAAACGTTCACAGGTATATTCTATATATACCCCAGCAGACCTAGGGAGAATCAAGGAATGAACGCAGATGCTAACCTTCAGCTGCACTCCTGCAAAGCAGTATTTATCATGAAGGTCACATACTTTCTGTTTCCCATTCCTGCTGAGCATTTTGTGGTCTATTTTAATAATACAAACGGACTGCTTTGCATGCAGAGAGCAGCTGCCTGAAGAACAGAAACCGGTTTGGAACGGCCAGGAAGAATGAAGGCGATGTGTCCATATTTAGTCATTCAAAAATAAGAAGATAATACAAAAATACTTGTAGCTGCCTATATATACATATTTTTAAAACTGGAATGGCTGTGGAAGAATTTCTGTATAGTGTATGGGGCCCCCTAGTGCACACAGGCATTATAGCAGCTCCTGCGAAACGGAAGGGGTTTCCAGGTTCTCGATCACGCTCATTCTCAGACTGTCCTTAAGATAAAATCTCACGCATCAGCTGCCCTGAAGAAACACACACAGACACGCACCTTTTTAACAGCTGCTGCTACAAGATGACAGGGGAAGAAATGATGCTGGAGGACAGAGGAGGGCGGCAAAGCGGGCATCGCTGACAAACGGGGTTTATGTCAGAAATGAGAAATACGATCCACGCCTGGAATTTCTGTGTTGAAAAGGCAGTGCGTGAGTTTTCAGTGAATTGTATCCACAGGAGCTGATGACAAGGGGAACTGCTTGGCTGGAGGGTGCAGCCACAATCGGCGTGGAAATAAAATCCTGCGATGAGCAGTGAGACGCCGACTCCCTGGTGCTCTACACTCACTTGGCCTGACAAGCACCCGGCAAGAGGTCAGGGGCTGGAAAGCAGATGTCTGCATAATTTTAAGACGTCAGAGATCTGAAATGCACATTTTGCTTGGACTGGGAAAGACAGTGGTGGAAAAGAAAGATCCTGATGACACACTCTGCCCCGGACCCCACAGCCGCCTGCGGTTGAACAAGCCATCGGCCTCGTGGCCCACTCCGGCTTCTCCCGTGTGAGACAGCCAGATTTGAGAGCACCAGTAACACTCTGCGGATCTGGGTGTCCTTCTGTGGCTACAGCTGAGCCTTTACTACTGACCTGGAATTTATGTGAGCGCATGGCTAAGCCACGAATGCTGCTGCCTGGGTCGCACTGTGCTGGTACCAACCAAGCTTGTTCAGTCAAGAGCATGAGTTAGGGCAACATGACCCCAGCGGGGTATTTGGTGCACTGCACGATTCTCCCAGTGTTTTAGCACAGACAGAAGTATTTCAAGGAAAGTTTGTCTGGCTGTTTGCCAGCTCCCTTGGAAAACTAGAGAGGTGATTGGAAGATCTTGTATCATCCATTTAATTCACTCATTTTGGGGAGCTGCCTAAACACACGGTCCTCTAGTTAATCCTAAAGTCTCCTTCAGTAGTTGAAATGTATTTACTTCCTCATCTCTTGGGCATTTATTAGACTTGCTTGGCCTTGCAGGTCGACCAGGTCTTTCATGTCCATCAGCCCGTTCTGGGATGTTGTAATTATAACAATGACAAACTGTTTTGCATTGTCCAGAATATCCACTGAAGCCCTGACCTTGCAGAAATGAGGGTATCAAATTAGCTTTTAGTAAGTGACTATTAGTCCCGGGGAAATGGTTGTGCACTTACATTCCCTAACCCAGTATGTGATTTTGTGCACGTGTGTTTAGACAGATCATGGGCAGGAGGAACCAAATACAGTCAGTTTTGTAGTCCTGCAGCACAGTGAAAACACTACTGCCATCTCTAGTGAAAGCTCAAAGGCTACTGAATAGCTCTGTCAGGCCTCTGGACTTGTCGCGCTCTCTCTGTACTCACTCCATGCTTCCTTTTGCATGTATTTGTATAGCTATGTGGTGTACCTTTTTATACTGCAGTACAAAGCAGCTTTTACTGTACAATAAAGCATTTATGGACCCTCTCAAAAAACCTGCAGTATAGAGGAACACAGCTGAAGCCTTGAAAGAGGAACATGGAACACTGCAAAGAAGAGCATGGGACAGGATGGGATAAGAGCTGTGGAGCAGGATGGGATAAGAGCTAGGGAGTAGGATGGCGTGGTACACTCCATGGCCATGAGCAACTCAGCACTGGTCAGTTAAAGAAACGCTGACCTGGAGCTGCAAATTCAAACCCAAAATTAGGAGCAACAAAGAGAGCAAAGAACAAGTACCTAACATGCAGGATACACTCCATCTAAAGCAAGTCTGGAGGTAACACGGAATTGCAGGCCACGGAAAAAATACCATAGTGCAAAGTGTATACAGAAATGTATGCAAATGGCACCAATTAGATCCAAGAGTGAGGAAGGAGAAACCATTAACATCAAAACCACAACATCAAAAACATTTTCTTCCTAGAGAAGAATTTGAGACACTATGAATTTGCCTTTACCTCTTCCCAGAACCGGTCAAAACAGTCATGAAAGAATGAGTCTAAAAAGAGAAAAGAAGCAGATAGCAGGGAGTGTAGATGTGTCAGGTGAAACCACCCTTTTATGAAGACTTTTATGTAATACAAGACTTTCTTTTTCCTTTTTTTTACACCAAAACTAAAAATCACTTCATTGTTAGATTCTTAAGATTTTGATCACATTAACAATGAACTCGCAGCTCTGCATAAAAAGTTTGCTTCTTTTTTGGCTATAACATCCTGAGTGTAGCATCCTCAAACTGTAGATGTGGGACTGTGATCTACAGAAAAGTTATCAGGTCAAGGTCAAAAAAGGTATCTGAAAACTGAAAACTGGAAGAAACAAACAAGTTCTTTTCATTACCAGTTCAGTACTTTAAACACTGGAATGTCTGTCCAGCTTTTTTTTTTTTTTTTTTTTTTTTTTTTTTTTTATAATTTAAAATGTTTTTTTGTTGGAAAGGTCGTTAATAAAAAATAAATTAAATAAATAAATTGAA